>PVIH01000734.1:0-74099 GCA_004025045.1 Sigmodon hispidus | reverse complement strand
ACAGACAGTCCTATGGTCCCACTGACCCAATAATGCTTAGATCAGTCTCCACTTCTGGCCAAATCCAGTTCTGTAGTTTCTTCTTTGGAATATGTGCTTTCTTTGGGATCCCCACTCCCTCCTAATGGTGGTATCTTAGTCTAGCTTTGCTGTGTCAGTACCTCTGGTGCCAGCAGCACTCTGTCTAGGCATGTCTACTTTGAACACCCCTTCCCACTGTTGACTGCTTATCCCCCTCTCCACCCACATGCTTATACTATCTGTGCTCTGGCCCTAGTGTGTCTCATCTTACCCCATCCCGACTGTTGTTTAGTTTTGCTTTTACATGTTGGTCTCTTTACTGGGCTCAGACTTCTAGGTCCATTTGATGTCTGGGTAGTTTACATTAGTTGTTTCACAGGACACCAAAGGCAGCAATTCAATATCTCCAAGCTTCAGTATTCTGTCTGTTTCCAATGAAAGCCACACCATTTCCTTTCTTCCTTTTACTCCATAACCAGTAAATCTTCACTCATTTTTCTACTTCCTTATAGTCTCTAGAGCTGCTTAACTCCCCTTATGAATGTTCCTCCAGTGCAAGGCACTGTCTCCTCTCACCCCTAATTGAGCCCCAGCCACATTCCCTTCTCCCAGTTTTGCCCCCTGGCTTGGAGAACTTCCTCTAAAGCACTAGCTCATTTCATTTATGCCACAGTTCTCAATTCCTTTGGCTTCAGAGGGGCTTAGATGGCTAGCCATAGTCCAGGATGGGCTACCCTTTTCTACCACAGTGCTCTTATGCTCTCTGTGAAACTTTACACATTCAGCTCATTTTGATGTATCCAATCCTTTTCTTTATCCTTCAGGACATTAGACATGCTTTAGTCATAGCATGGACACATACTCCTTTCTCCTGTGCTTGATTCAAACACAGGCCTCCTAGCAGATCAAAAATGTGTTCTTTGGAAAGCATTTTGACTGCCAAAGTCTTCTTGAGGTTTTACAGGATCCCACTTCTCTAACCTAGCCCTTGTTTCATTATTGCTATTTCCTTAACTCTATGCCTTCCCTGTACAGTTAAAATCTAGAAGACAAGGGTCCCTACATATCTCCGCCAACAAGCTTGATGCAGACTAAGCATTTAAATGCTATTTCTAAGCAAGAAAGCAAATGTGTTGAGGATAACATTAAAATTGGAACTCTTAATGTGAGACTGGATCCCATAATCATGTGACTAGGAGTGTGATTCATGTTTCATCCACAGAGTCAGCTCCCACAAACTAGTGTGACTTTAGGTGTTTTTTTTTTTTTTTTTTTTCTGGGGAAGAATGTTCATTTCCTAAGAAGGACTTCTCTAGTACTACTGTTTCTCCATTCTTAAAGTGAATGAGAAATTCAACAGAACCCCACAGACGATCTGCCTGACTAACCAGCAGATGTTACGTGTCAACATAGGACACTTTAGTGAAATATGCAAAGTAGAAGCAAAGGCAACCCTCTCCCATTTCCACTTAAATTACCCCAGTTAGTTATCTATCCTGGCTACTTGTAGAAACATACTCAATTCTCTTTTTCAGACAAGCCAGGTAGACATAGGTGATATAATTACCTGCCACTGAACAGCTTGACTGGCCTCTTTGGAGCAGGAATGATGACCTTCAGCTGTCCAGCCTTCAGGGCCACTCGAGCCTCTAGGCCTGACTCATGGAAGAAGTTGGTGTTCATCTGGACACTGCTCTTAGCAAAGTCTGGGATGATGATGCCCATATTTGTCACAAACTCCATGGACACAGAAGGCTTTGCCACTAGTTCTGCTTGAATCTGGAAGTCAGAAGAAGGCTTACTCAGTTTCACTCAGCACCTCAGAACCCTGGCAGACAGCTCAACTTCTCTTTCTGAACTCTGGCAAATACCTCTGCCAGTTCATGGCACTGGGACCATAACTGTGATTTTAGGAAGAAAAGCTGAGATATCAGTATCCCCAGAGCCAGTGTGCATTTCCCAGGACTAGGAAGAGCCTGGACTAACTTTAAGCACTAACAGATACAAAGATAACCAGGGTCTTCATTCATTCAGAGAACAGCTGGGTTCTCTTTTCATTATCTCATCTCCAGTAGATATGGTGAAAGATAATACACGCTAGTAGAATCCTAAAATCCCTCATAAAAATTAGCAAAAAGATTGCAATCATGATGCGCTTTGTCTCTAGTCACAGAATGTCTCAAACATGTGTGAAAAAATCCCACCCAGAAGGAGAAGAAATAGTCATTGATTTGATTTGGATCAATGCAGAGTCTTACATTGGCTGATTCTATTCTCAGTCCAGCCTTGGTCCCAGGGGTGATGACTCCAGATGAAGACACTTGTAGCTGAACCCCTGCTCCAGTCGGGAGCTCAAAGGCATTGTCCATAAAGATGTAGTGAAGAAACAAGTCACTCTTTGACCCATCTCTGATGGCCTGTGCAATCTGCAAACCCAACAAGGAACAGCAATGTAAAGTAAGCTAGATGCAGTTGAGCTGTGTTAAATGCCACACAAGATGCCTCTTTATTCACAGAGGGGAGCTAGTACATTTTGATTAGCTAGATGGTCTGATGAATGTAAGTTCATGGTACTGGCATCAATACAATGGGGTATAAGCAGTTTCTCTGACTTGAATGTCATGTCATTTTAAACTGCTGATTTAGAGGACCCTAGCTGAACCTCACATCTTTATGAACTTTAAGTATGATGTATGACATTGTTCTTCTCTTGTAAAAATCTGAATGCAAATGAGACTTTACCAGAAGTGTACTATATTCTGGTAAAGTAAACTTTTTGGAAGTAAGTGACTGAGGGAATGTCTGCATTAATATATATTGATTCTTCCTTTATTCTGTACAACATTTTTATGAAAAGAACTTGAGATTTTTTTTTCCTTTTTCTTTCTTTCACAGTGCAAGAGCTGGAATCTGGGCTTTGCAATGCTGGGTGGCCTCTGTGTCACTGAGTTACATTCCCAACTCTTGAGACCTCTGTTCTTAAAGCCCACACATTTATCTAATCACAGGGAACATATTTATATGTTTTCTCCTTTTATAAAAAACCATTGTAAATATAACACAAATATGGATAGTGGGTTACAGTTTGCTAAAAAACTTTTATAATTGTATCTTTTTCAGTGTTTGAAAGAGCTTCCAGCAAAGGTTGAGGAAGGTATACTTGGAATTGTTTTCTGGAAGAGCAAACTGCTGATATTCTTGAAAGTACAATGGTTATGAATAACTGAATTTCCCAGTGCTATCATTTTTTTTAGATACCAAGAATAATCTTTTAAATATAGTTTGTATGCATGGTGTGTGTGTGTGTGTGTGTGTGTGTGTGTGTGTGTGTGTGTAGGTGTACTTCTGTATGCAGATGCACTTAACTGTGCATGCATGTGTAGAGGCTAGAAATTAATGATGGGTGTTTCCCTCTATCCATCTCTGTTCTTTGACTGGGTCTCTCACTGAAGTATTCCTGTGTTGTTCAGACTAGCTCCCAATAAGCTCCCAGGATCTGCTTGTCTTTGACCCCAGCACTTGGGTCATTGTGGTTATGGCTGTGTCTGACTTTTACATGAATGTCAAAGATCTAATCTCAGGTTCTCATGCTTGCACAGCATCTTCTTAAATCACTGAGCAACCTCTCCAGGCTCCTTATCTTTTAAGATGGTGTGTGCATGTTTAGGCATGTTTACATGTGTGCACTTGTATGTGGGTATCCATGTATATGTATGTATGTATGTATGTGTGTATGTGTGTATGTGTGTATGTAGACTACAACAAGCTTACATATCTTTCCTTAGTATGCTGTTCACCTTATTTTGTGAGACAGGATCTCTCAGTTTTACCCAGAGCTCATTTATTTGGCTAGGGTAGTCTGTCAGCAAATGCTATGGATCTGGCCATCTCTGTCTCCCCAGTGCTTGGATTATTAGGGTGTGCTACCATACCCTGCTTTCTTATGTGATTTCTGAGGTATAAACTGAGATCAATCTCAGGTCAGGTCAAACTATACTGATTGAGAGCCCTTTCTTAGCCCTCAGGAATCCTCTTTAAGAAACTTCAAGGCAAATGTGTATTTTGAAGGATGTACAAGGTACTTTCTCAGGTTTGTGAGGCTGGGGAATCTAAGAAGGATCAGGTTAGTCAATGAGTATTCAGACAGCACCTGGGTCACTCACCATCTGAGGAACTCCCCGCAAAGTTTGTGCGCCATTCAGCAACAGCCTTCCTAGGACTTGGAGGTCTTGGAGCTTGACAAAGCCGAGTTCTTCTCCTAAGAGTCTGAGGAAGGCTCTGGCTTCAGGGATTTCTTTAGATTTCAAGTCTTTGATCAACTTGTCCACCATGGGCATGATTCCACTCACCATGTCCTAGGATTTTAGTAGTAAAATATCTAGTGAGATAGCAACTCTGCCCAACACTTACAGTTTTCTCAGGCCAGTCTATCTGTGTAGCTGTGATGTGCTCATACTCATGCCCTCTCTGCAAATGTGACAAGGATACAGCAAAGACACTGGAACTGGGCCCTGCCTATTAGTGAAGGAGAATATTTGAAATAGAGATGAAAAATCAGAAGCTCTTCTCAGGGATAGGAGTGTTCTCAAAGCAGTGTTTAACTCAAAGGAAAATTGGGGGAACCTCTGTTCTCCAGGATCCCTAGGGTTCCTCAAGATTAAGATGTTCTCTGTTCTCTCTCTTGCTTGGTCCCCTCTCCCTTTACTAGGAATGAGTGCTAGGGATTTCTTGGCTAATATTATATGAATAATATGGAACTTTAAAAAACACATGAATACAGATCCATTATTAGAAAGAGAAAAGGCTCCATAGACTCACGTAAGGCATTGTTAAGAGAAGACCCAGAATGGATCAGCTTCTGATTGAGGTCAGAAATCAGAAGTTGGGCAAGAGATCACCAGTTAACATCTGAAAGCAAACTATGGTCCTACTTCTAAATCTACAATATGTATCCATGTCCCCTGGAGTTATGGGGTCTCATCCAGTAAGTCTTGGGTGAGCCTAAAAGAACCATTATTTATAGAAATTATTTTATGGTGCCACTTACAAGGCTATTCTCTGAGTAGAAGCAAGTAGAGGACCAAGACACTCCATCATATACCACCTAGCTTCTGCTCCTTAGAGTAGGGGCTCACTGCCAGCTTTGAAGTGGAATTTGTTCTCATTAGCCAGTGCACTGATGTGAGTGACAGCCAAGAAAAAATTATTGATAATGACAAAAATATTAACTTAAAATTTATGATTGTGTCTGTTTATTGAACACTCAGTAGTAATGTAAGGAGCTGTGTATTTTATTTCATTTAGTTGTTAAGTGATAGTGTGAGATATAGATTGTTATTATACCCTGTTAACCTAGGAATAGATCACTTTCGTGTAGTCCCAAGCAGCTTTCCCAAGGGTTCATAGCCTAGAGATAGCAAGGTGTAAATCCAAACTCATGTCTGAGACAGAACACACTTAATTATTTCACTGGAGAACCTCTAGTCCATCTTGTTCCCAATTTCCAAGAGGCCCTTACCTACAAAGGCAGAGGATACTGGTTCTTAGTCCCACAAAGGTGCCTAATATATAGTCATAGCAATCATTTTAGGTAGGTAGGACTGTCATGTCCTTTAGACATAAAGATAAATATCTGGCAGTGAGGCCCAAAGCTTCCCTTTAAAGAAAAAGAAAAGAAAAGAACACTCATAAAACACATACCTGTTCATGCTTGTCATCTTTGGTATAGCCAAAGTGGTCCACTAAGACCTTGGAGACACGATCAGGAACTTGTCCATTGACCCAATACAAAGCCTTGCTGACACTGTCTGGGAAGAATCCTTGCTTACCAAAAAGAGCTTCCAGTGTTGGTTCAAAGCCTTTTCCTTCTAAACCAATCTGAGAAAGAAAACCAGGCAAATTATACCATTAGGTTTTTGTTTGAACACCAGACTGTGTCTCCCCACACTTAGGCTCTTGTAGTTAAACAAGTAGCCTGTGACCATAGCAGAAACACTTCAAGGAATTCAAGGAAGTTGTTTATTTAAATCTCATTAGGATCCCAAACTGTAGCACTCCTCTCTCTCTCTCTCTCTCTCTCTCTCTCTCTCTCTCTCTCTCTCTTCTCTTTTCTAGAAGACACAGCTAAGGATTAAAAAGGATAAATAATTAAAATAAGGATTCAGGTCTGGGAGTAGATGCAAGGTTTCATGGGAGAGGAATGGTGTGTTTAACTTAATACATTTTCTAGAGTTTGGGATCCCGGGACTTCTCTGAGACATCTTTGAGTCTTATTTAATCTAAGGAGTCATGCTTCAGATGACCCCTACTGGAGGCAGATGGTGTTGTACCAAATTGGCAAATTACATTGAGATCCTTCCGTCTCACACATACCTCAAAGAGATCAGCTGAAGCAAATCCAAAGACAGTGAGAGTTGTTTTCAGCATGCTTTCTTTGGGAAGATAACTGCTTGGATCAAATATAAGATTCCCTTCTATTTTGGCTGAGACTGGGTCAAGTGATGGTAGAGAAACAGATTTGGAAATTTGATAGTTCCGGGAAAATTTTTTAAAGTCCATGATTGTTGGAAGTTGGGAGTTCTCCAGAGCATTTTTGATCAAAGTCTTCAGGCTAAATAAAAAGAAAGAATATACTCAGAGTCAAAATTCTATGCTACTTGTTTTTTTTGTCTCTTCATATCTTACACAGCTATCAACTTCTAATCACAGCTAAGCAGGTTGATTTATATGTCCCAAGACTTTGGCTTAGGGTTTGTGCACATTCACTTGAGGACAGGCAGTGCCACAATCGGGGACTGGTTCTTGGTGGCTGATGGGGGAGGTACTCTTACTTACTCTTGGACATACAGTTCTTCTGAGTTTAAGATGTTGGCAATGTGAGATGCCACGAAGTTCTTGACCTGTTCACTCTGTTCCCATTGGAGGAGTTGGATAATTTTGCTAATATGTGATGAGGAAGGGTTCTTCATCAGCAAGAGATAGGCAGCCAGTCTCTTGTCCATGGGAGCAGCACCATTGATAAATGTATCCAAAAGGATCCCTTGGACCTGCAACCAAAAGAGGAGACTGAGATTGCTATCTTTTAGTCAAGATGCGGAACATGCCTGGCTGATGTTGGCATGTCTGGTGTTTATGAGAAAGTCTAATTTCTGTCTAAAATGGCTGCAGATATGCTAATACCTAATCTTCTTTTCAGCTAGCTACCCCAGGGTAACCAGCTCGAGGAATGGTACCCAGAAGTCTTGGATAGAATATGTTCTGAGCTCAGTTGTATTAAAGTATCCAAGTCTTGACCATTTTATGACTTGGCTGTAGACATGCCACTTAGTAAAGATAAAAATCATCTTTTTTAAAACTTTATTTATTATTTATTTATTTATTTGCCTTGGTGTTTGCCTGGAACTGGAACTACAGACAGTTGTTAGCTGCTATGTGGGTGCTGGGAATTGAACCCGGGTCCTCTGGAAGAGCAGACGGTGCTCTTAACCACTGAGCCATCTCTCCAGCCCCCGATAAAAATCATCTTAATGTAGATTATTTTGATGTAGAGATAAAGGTGGAAATGATAGTGAGTTTGGATAAGGTGGTTTTTAATGCTCTGGAGTTTTTGCCACCTAAGGTAGGACCCACTTCACTATCCAGTTTGATGAGATTGGGTAGTACCAGTGCTTTCCCAAGATGAGATGATGCTCAGTTTGGTAGCAGGATATCTTGAAAAAAAAAGTCTGTGTTCTGCCTTGTGGACTAGCTACAAAGTGATGTGTCTTTCAGGTCCACAGAGTACTAGGATGTCAATAAGGCTTTATTGAAACTGACAATTAGATGGTGGTACAGGGAAGCCAAGGTGGGTAAACAGATAATTGATTGCCTTCACACTATCTGAACCTCATTGGTCAGCATAAACTTTCACTTTTAGAATCCCATGGTGTACTTTACCTCATCTCCCAGTTGCATTTTCCTTAGGGCCTGGATAGCAGCTTTTTGAATCAGCAGTGATGGTTTTTCACTTCTCACACAATTCAGGACTGATAACTTGAGCTCCGGCATTACCCGCTCCATGGTGCTGCCCATATTTCCAATGACCTTCATTGAAGAAATAAAACAAAGACTCATCACAGTGCAGAAGGAAGGAGTGTCAAGGATGAACAATTTTGAAATGATATATATATATATAATGCAAAAGACTGAAAGAATACCCTCAGAATCAAGTAGGTGTGGTCTTCATCCCACATGCACTCATTGTCAATCTGTTTCAACAGGTAATCAGCAATATCTTGCAGAATGGGACTCCTTGACCAGCCCACATCATAATAGCTACCAAGTAAAAGAACAGAGATTGCAAATTAGCTAGCATAGTTAAGCGTCTCTTAAATCCAAACTTGTGTTTGCTGGTTCTTATTTCAAGCTGTCACTCCCAAAATGAGCAATAGAGAAACAGAAGAAAAAAGCACTGGGATTTAATGGTGAGAACAGTGTCATGTGAAACAGAGATTTAGTGTTTTCTTTGCTCCCAGGAAGAGTGATGTAAAGACTTACTTGTTAACCGCATGGCTTAGTGCATACAGGGTGGCTCGGCTCTGCTGCTCCTTAGCGATATTAAAGATCTCCCGTAGCCTCTGCGTTGAAGAATCTGGGATCAGAGCCACCAGATAGGTAACAATGTCAACCAGGAGAGGGTGAGCCTTCTCAGTTTTCAGCCACTGGAGGATGTGGGTGTAGCATTGGGGTTGTCCACACTGAACCAAAGCTTGCAAAGTGATGGGGCTGAGGAGAGATGAAGAGGCGGGAGGGGGAAGGATGGATGGAGGAAGGAGGGGAAAGGAGAGAGAGAAAGAGAGGAAAAGAGGGAAAGAGAGAGTTACACAGAGCACCTTCATGTCAAATTTAATATCCTCAGCACCTGGTATGTCTTTTTCCAGGAAAGTATTTGCATCTTTTATTCACTACTCAGAGCTAACCATCTTTCACACTAAAGCCCAGAGCCCAGGAACCATGGTGACTTCCTCCATGATGTCTTCCCTAGGGACACTGCCACTGCAGAAACATCTTGGAGGAAAGCTGAAGGACTCTTAGACCTGAAGCCGATGAGGACAGTCATCACAGTCCTTTTGTTGGGATATAGTCCATGCCTGGTCAGCACGTACATGGGCCATTCCTGGCCTCAGTCCCTCCTGTGACCCTCTCAGCATTTAGAGCAAGCACTGTGTAGAAAGCAGAGACACTGGACTATTTTATTTGCCTGGGTTCTCTTTCTACTAACCTGAAAGCTTCAAAGGAACTTTTCTCTCTAGCTTTTCATAGTTCTCATACTAGAATTAAGAATTAGAGGATACACATACAATATGAGAGACACTCAGTACCTTTCTATGTTAATGCCCAGATACATGTATACCTTCAGCCTACAGAATTCTAAGCACCTTGGATGATGGTTCTCTACGTAGTAGGTATTAGCTCATTAACTGGTTAAGAGAGTTGACAATTAAGTAATTCTTAGGATTCTTTGAATAAAGATTCTGCAGCTTCTGCAGGCCATTTGAGGATTTGATTTTTAATCATTAAAGACCTACCTGGACACTCCAATCAGCTGTGGCAAGAGGGATGTGATTGCTTCATCGCTGAGACCTCTCAGCTCAGTAACCAGTTTATTGAAGAGGTTTGCTCTTTGAACATTCTGCTCCAAGTCAGACAGTCTTTTCAGTTCTTGAAGGGTATTCAAAACAGCATCAGCTTGCTTTGGGGGCAATGTGGACTTGGTGCTTTCAAAGGCCAGACCCACCTTCTTGGTACCTGGAAAAAGACAAGTGTCAAGGAAGTTTTACTTCTATATGTAGCTCAACATCTGTTGAATTTAAACTGCAAATGGTGTGAGTATCAGCTGAGGGAAAAAAGATAATGATTATTTTCTAAACTCTTATTAGACATTAGACTCTGAGCTGGATGTTTCTACCCATTCATCACAGTCTTTCCCGGGGTGAATATTCTACAATTTAAATAGAGAAGAAGGGAAATAAGGTGATCATTCTTTAACAATTTATCTTTTATTTGTGTGTATCTCTTTGTAAATGTGTGTGCACAAGAGCAGACACCCACAAAGGGCAAAGAAGGTGTTAGGTCCCTTGGAGTTGAAGTTTCAGGAAGTTGTGAGCCACCAGTGGGGATGCTAGGAACTGAACTCAGGTCCTCTGGAAGAGCAGCCACTTTTTCAGCCCATTTCTTTGAGAATTCTTACCCAAGAACCCCCTGGATCCGTGCTTTTGTGAACCCGGTATCAGATCATCCTGTGTTTCACAGAATGGCAAGGAGGTGCTAGGCCAACACTCAGGCTAGACTGACTGGTTTCTCACCCATCACTTCTTCTACTTGGACATCTTAGCAGCATATGGAGAGGACAGGCCCTCCTGCAACCGCATCAGCTCATGGGAATGAGCTACAGTGTTGACTTTGATTAGAATCAGGCAACCCATTCTATGGTTATGACTGTCCCATAAAGCCTCACTGTGGGTCATTTCCCTCTATGGGGCGGGTATTTAAGCATATGCCTCTGTCCTCTAAACTCACCAGCTCTACTACCAAGAAAACAATAAAACAAAACAGAAACTAATGTACAAATCCAAGTGTTGACTCATTGACATACAAAGCATTGTTGGCCTGGGTTAGACTAGAATTCTCTACAGTTCTTTTTAGTTCTAAAGATCAATTTCTTAGATTACTACCTGATCTGACCCTGAAGTTCCCTTTCTTGCTGGCTTCACGTCATCTGGTATGGCTCTGAGTCTTATAGGTATATGATACAGTTGACATTGCTATCAGAGTTATTACACTCAGCTTAGACTTCCAATTCTTGCTCATAAAGTACCAGACAGTTGTGGATACTGTCTTCCTTTTGTCCCACAACCCCTCGACAGTCTGAAATGCTTGCTTGATAGCTACAGTCTAGTGGCCAGAACACCAGAGTCCACATAACTCTTTGGTTTACAGACACTGAGCAGGGACCTGCTAAGATCTGAGCCAAGAATGGTACCTTGTAAGCAGATTTCCTGGTAACCAGGAGACATAAAGTTTTACCTTCATTGAAGAAGCGATTATTGATCTTAGGCATGTCTTCAAGACTCAGTTTCTGTGTAACATGTGTCATGATCCCATACTTATTCCTGGTAACACAGGAAATACATTGTGTCATGGATTATCAGTTATCAAAAAAATGCAATTCTCTTCAAGTTGAAAAGTTTCATCTATTTTTTTTGTCCCAGTTCTTCCCGTCTTTCAAAGGATGGTGAAATCTATCCACCTTGATCCTCCAATGGGTAGTAACCATCTCTTCCTGTTCATACTAATTATTCTTTATTATATTCTACACCAATCTAGAATTCCCAGAAAGTTTGGACTACAGCTGAGCCTTGAAACTCCTTCGTAGCTCTCACAGTGCAGTCTCAGGGGTATAGCAATTACCTAATGAATGTTAGTTGAATGTCAGTTTTTCAGCATGGATTTGAATATGTAAACCTCCATTCTAAATCTTTCATGAAGCTTTTATTGTAACTAGGGCATTATGTAATGTACAATTTACAACTTTTCTGGATCTACAAGCCCTTAAGGTCTGAGTCTGAGATACCTTTTGTTGGTTTCAAATTGTTCCAATGCTCAACAGCTTTTTGGAAAATTCCATGCCAACTTAAAGGCTGGACAGAGATGGACTCTGCCTTGTACCTTCCATAGCTTCCTCTAAACCGAGCCTAATCTGGAACTAACTGAGCACTCAGGAGGTGTTCAGCTATACTAGCTCAGTAAATAATGATCTCTGGAATCAGCAGGTGACCTACTTGTAGGAGAAAGGGAGGAAAAGGTGCTGCTCATTGCAGATGGCTTCAGACACGTGCTTTCTCTTGGGGTCCAGGGTGTACTGGCAAGATTGGCTGCTGCTGATCAGAGTTGACAAGGGGCGGACCTGTGAACAGGAGCAGAGGAAAGCATTTGATAAGTTCCCGGGCTTTCAAGATGAGGCTTCTGCCATAGGGAGTTGTCTGTAGAGGATGTAAAGTGCGGCATGAATGAACTCAGTAAAAGGGAGAGAACCCAATACTTGACATTAGCTAAGGGGACAGAAACAGCACACTCAAGGATGGAGACTCTTCTTATTCCATACCAGTGGATGTACAGCATGTGTATCTTGCATCCTATAACAACATCCCCCCATGCATATGCACACCTCGCAGCTTCCATTATGCAAGCTTTATATTTTTCAGGCTTGCTCCACATCTTCCATGTGGAACATGGCCAGTACAGTGGGTGAATTACAGATGCTTGATCTTTCCTGGTCAGGTCTAGGGATGTTTCCCTGTACAAATCAGTTTATTATTTTTACCAACTAGAGTAGTTAGTGTCTTTTACTGGGAGGTATGTAAACTCTTTTGCCACATTAGTTTGAAAGTACCTTTATGGGATGCTGTCCATGATTCACTTGGTTTCCTTCCTTCCTTCCTTCCCTCCCTCCTTCCTTCCTTTTCTCCTTCCTTCCTTCCTATCTTTTCCTCTCTCCCTCAATGCTACCCAGAGCATAGATGAGCACAGAGCATATTCTAAGAAAAGATGCCAAGCCAGTGCATTAACCTTGCATAAGTCTTGTCCTTCTGTCATCAGACCATCTTCTTCTAGCTCAAGGACAATGTCCTTGAAAGATTACCAGGCATGAAAGTAATTGTTTCATAGTTCATGTTGGCGCAGACAACCCATAACTCATATTGTGGAACATGCTACAGGAGCTGGGAAAACTAAAGTGACATGTGCTATAGGACCTTGTGTGGCAGCAAAGGAGCTTAGTAATGAGAGGGTGGCTTAGCCAGGACCTAGAGAGCTCAGCTCTAGTTGGATTCTACTTGGGATGGAATAACAGGAAGTTGAGACACAATCCTGTCACTTCCTGGGCTGAGGGAGATGAGAGAATATAGGCCTTGGAAGTTCTGTAGAGACCACCACTCAGGACAACCAGCTTTTTGATGTGGGAAGGGAAGTGACAAGTGTGCACTGGGGGATACACAGGCAGATGGCTTGGTGTGGGAACAGAGAGGACAGCAGGAAAGACTGAACTCTGGGTGGGAGTCCAGAACCCAAATCCAGTTCAGCATAATAAATAACAGCCCTTCAGCCTGGCAGTCATTTCTATGTCTAGTCTTGGAGTTCCCCTGGAATCTATATAGTGGACGAGCTGGGAAAGATTTTCTCTGAGATCTCCACTAGCTAGAACATTCTAGATTTGTTCAAAGGAGACCATTGTATATGGTGATGTTATGTGAGACTCACCAGGCCTTTGATGAGGGCAAGAGGGCTAACGCCTGTGCTGATAGGCTGGAACCCATCACACTGCTGCAGGTTTCTGTCTGTGGACATTTCTGTTGCCACAGTTCCCTTTCTTGAAGTCACGGTGACCTGAGTCGAGCAGTTTCCATACACAGTATCCTGTGGGAGCCCAAGATAAGGTTAAGTACACTCAGTATGAGAAAACAGCTTGAGACAGCTTGGAAAGACCCTTGGTACAGAGGCAGGAGGCATATAAATTTTAGAGGCAGGGGTTTCTTTGCTCCTAGGCAGAGGCTAACATTGCTTTGCCTGGCGAGCTGCTACTGGGTAGCAGACCCAGGAAACATTGCTCTCAGGGCAGGGCCAAGCAGGATGAGGCTTCCTATTGTGTAAGCACAGTGGAATTGAGAGCTTAGAAAACACAATGGGGGCTCAAAATGTTCTTGTGCCCAAAGTACACTGAATTCTCTCTAAGAGAGATTGAATTGATTAAAATATAATATATTTCAATCTTTTGGGTGCCTAAATATGCAAGGCTTCCCTGTGTTATGATATAATCACAAGAAAAAAAACCCTCTAAATCATAGCGAGTAGATTATTTAAATCTCTAGGAGTAGCTTTAAAATTAGACTCTGCACTATCAACCTGCTCAAGATTATCTATCAATAAACTCTGGGGACATGAGGGAACTGTTATTCCTGGTATTCATACCAGTCCAGGTTCTCCATGTAACCTGTGCAGCCTATTGAGGGACAATGTGTTTTATCTATGGCAAGGATGGCCTCTGACATGTAAAGAAGGCTTTGGAAGGCCACTATCTTGAGCTTTGAAAATTCTCACCAGGAACAACTCTGTTTTGTCCTCTTCTGTCTCAGGAGGAGCCAGGAGAGCAGAAACGATGCCCCTCTTGATGTTCAGGATGTGTTTGGGCTCATCCTTGTCAGGGTAAAGTACAACTTGTTTCTCTTCAGAAATGGCCAGCTTGAGCTCGAACCTGCCCAGCAGAAAGGAGGTGCATGCTGTCAGAGAAGGCTTCCTTCCACCGGCAGCCCATAGAGGGAGCCAGGAGTGCGGGCAACTCCCTGGTTGCTCTTTGGACACCTTTTCTTTCCACATATGTCCATCTCTCCATACACTTCCCCACAGTCTACAAACGTGTGTCCATTTTCTCCTTCCTTTTTCCTTGCCCTTTTTTGGCTTGTCTCATTGCTCCCTTCCATGTCCCCCTGTCTCCTTCCATTCTCCCCCTTCCTATGGACATCTCCCCTTGAATGTCATCACCCTATTAATATGACTCTATACAGACCCGTGAGGTTGCAAATGCAGAGATTTTGTGATGTTTTACACAAGTGATGTTGCAACAAGTGTGCTTTCTTCTCTATTTTGATTTTCTCATTTAGTTATATTTTGGAAACATCTGAATCATTTGGTGTAGCTCCACTAGAGTCTTTACTAAAAGCTGTATAGTGTATCATTCTCTGGTTGTATATGGTCTGCATACATGCATACATATGTACACACAGATATATATCATATACATATATAAGGTATATAAGTATATATCCTGAAATATTGCCCCATTTAAAGGCATTGACTTTCTCTTCCTGATTTTCTTTTTTGGTCATACAAATAATATAGAAATAAGCATCCATTTATATCTATTTTTCACACATCACTGTTTTATTTAGATGGGCCAGAATCCTGGAGATGAGCAGTGTTATGTGAAAATACAATACTATCTATTAGACTGGGCATTGTCCAGCAGCTCTCATTTCTTCCATTAGCATAGGAGAACATACTTTCCTTCCCTGTAGCTATGGGTACTATCTCAATAGGTGTGGGGTGAGAAATCCTCTTGTAATACATCATTTGCATTTATTGTGAATCTGAGCCTTCTTCTACAGCTGTCGGGCACTCACTCTTTAATTCAATCTCAGGCCAAGATAGAAGTGCAGGTTAACTGTGATTTTAGGGTTCGCTTTCATGTTGGGGACTTTTGAGATGCCAAGGAGCTGGATACACCTGCTATAGTCCATGGGAGAAGAGCACCAGGCCCATTTTCCTCAGCTGTGAACCTCTCAGAACGTTCTAAACACAGCAGTGCAAGCCTGGCAAGTCCTTGTGGTCAAAATGAGGAGTATTTTTTTTTTAATAGATGACAAAGAACCAAGGAATAACTGCCACTTTCACCTGCCACCAAAACTCTCCCTTTACATCTAAATCTCTAATAAAGTAAGGTGTCTTAATGACAGGCAGGACTATTTTTGCCAAGAAAGGATGAGGTTCTAACATTTAGCAAATCTAGAAAAAACAACCCCCCCAAAACCAACAAAAAATAAAAACAAAACAATACAACAACAAAAAACCCACCGCTACCAAAACCCCTGAAGATTGGTACAGCACTGTCTGTTATATTGAGAGAGATGCCACCTATAAATGGCAGCACTAGTCTCCAGTGCACAGTGGCTGCCTAGAAGTCGTATGTACAAGATGCTAAGGTCCAGCCTCCCCTTTGTACTGTATTCAACAGATGTCATACCCCCAGAAGCACACGAGAGTCCACCCAGCATTTATGATCTCAGGGCAGCGAATGCTGCCTGATCCACCCTGAAGACCCTGAGGCATCATCCTTGTTCTGTTCTCTAAACAAGATCTTACTTGTTTAAACAAACCTACTCAGCTTTATAGTCTGAACGTGCTTCAACTATGAGATCCGTTGACAGAACAATTTAAATGGTAATCCAGGAAACTCAACTAGAGGAGAGTCAATAATACTTCCCTCTTTTTGATAGATGTGAAAACTCCACAGTAACCCGATCTATGGTAGGCACTGAATACAAATGCTAATGCTCAGAGGCATGCCTGACATGAGCTCACACACTCATAGCTCCATAGACTCATGCATATACACATGTACCATGCTCACCTCATATAGCAAACACAGAGCTCCAGTACTTAAAGGCATAAACCCATTCCTTACCTGGACATGGCAGTTGAAAACTCGTCAGAGTTCTTGGTTTTCTTCATCAAGGCCTTGCCCTCAGGGTTGAAGCCATACACCTCTTTAAGGGTACACTGGCTGGTCCTCATGATGAAACCGCACAGTTGGGGAACCTCCAGCTCCACCTGAGAATGAAGAGCAGTAACACACTGAGGTTCACAATCTGGAATGGTAAGACATCTACGCAGCCCAGTCTCCAAGCAGGAAACTGAGGGCAAGTTGTTAAGAACATGGCCACGGAGTCTCTAGTACCACATGTTCTAAACACATCTCATGCATCCATATGTCTAGGCTTATCCTTCATCTTCCTGAATTAAGAAGTTTATGTTTGTTTCTATGCATGGGAAGGAGAATGTCCTTGTACTGGTTTTAAATGTACTCACTTTACTTACAAAGAATTTGGGGTGATTGCTTAGAAGAAATGCTTACTGGAGTGAGAGTGAAGAGGAAAAGCAAATGTTTTCCTGACATCATTTCCCCAAACTCTACCTACAAGTACCCACTGAATGCTTCATACCTGGGCAGGATCAAACCTGGTCCTTGGTTATTTACTATTCAAGGAACATTCTAGCAT
Source organism: Sigmodon hispidus (assembly GCA_004025045.1). Taxonomy (NCBI): domain Eukaryota; kingdom Metazoa; phylum Chordata; class Mammalia; order Rodentia; family Cricetidae; genus Sigmodon; species Sigmodon hispidus. The sequence goes on along the minus strand of PVIH01000734.1, from coordinate 57,210 downwards.
TATGGAAAAGCTCTATGTGGCTGTGTGATGTGCAGCATGAGCCACAGGTGGATGATGGCTATCTTAAAATATAGCTAGTGGGATACGAATTGAGTTTTAAATTTTATTCAACTTAAATGGCCACCTATGGCTAGTGCCCACTGCCTTGCTCAGTACAGATCAGCACTTGTGGCCCAAGAGGGAAAAGGGAGACTCAGTAAAACAGGCTTCCCTTCCCCATACATACATGAGTAGCTGCTCTTGGATATACTGTATGCACACAGACAGGAGTACAGCAAGTCTCTCAATAAGCAACATTTCATTTTAACCAAACAAACATTTTAAATGATTCTCTTTATTACATTTGATATAAATGCCATATGCTCCTCACTCTTATGCAATACCTGCTTGATTTTGTGTCCTAACTGGGCCTCTCTCATGGTTAGATCGATGGGCCAGTCCTGATGGCCTCCCAGATCATGACCTCCAATGACACTTTCAAAGCTAACGGAAGAATAATTTGTCTAGAAAAAAGTTCTGTGGCCAGCCTTGTCAAATGACTTTTTCTAGTAGGGGTTCTAGCATGTTCAGGGCCCCTGGTGGGACAAAGCAGGTGCCAGCCGCAGGTCCCTCAGTTCCTGTCCTTTGTACCTTGCAGTTAATCTTGGTGGCACTTCTGGAATCGGCAGTGCCCCGGACACCGCTGGAACTCTCGGCCTCATAGTTGTACATGTACTTTCGGAGAGGCTTGAATCTAGTCGCATCTTCTAAAAATAAAGATAAAATACGTCAGCCCCAAAGCTGAAGTAACTTTCTTGAGGTAGTGGCATCAATGATAAAAGTGGTGACCAATCTCAAGTTACCCGTGGTTGACTTTACATTATACCCAATTTGTCTTATAGATTTAACATCAGCACTGTTTTGTGCTGAGTCTGGTGTTTAAATTATTTGGGATTTTTTAAATCATCTGAAGCATATAGAAGGGAGGGAAGAGCTACAGAAATCTGTAGGAAGACCCTTTGAAAAATTAAGTTACCAAAGGGATAGGATACTTAGGTAAGCATTTTCTCAGTGGAAGATGCTGTTATAAAGCGACTATAAAGTGCCCAAGACAAAGATAATTATTAGGGGTGTCTAGTTGACTTTCAGACCCGCCCAAGAAGAAACTTCTGGAAGTTTCTTTCCACTATGCTTGACAGTAATATTGTTATTGATTTGAGAAAAACAACTGGTGAGGAACCCGGGTGTAGTACTGCCAAATTACCACCAGATGGCAGTGCTGCTCCATCAGAGGAGAGGCCAACCCTGGCGCTCTTCCGAGAACCCTGGGTATTGCTGCAAGGACTGATCTGACCCTGAGGGTCAGGTAAATAGGAAGGGGTGGAAGGGTCTGGAGTTCTGCACAAAGGTTAAAGTCGGCATTTCCTCATCCTCACATACTCGGAATCAATGATTAGTCAGTGACAAACAATAGAGCAATGAATGTCTCCTTAAAGAGCCCACAGTCTCTTCTCTACCCGACTCCCGTACCAAGCCCTGGACCAGTACAGAAGAGCCATGGAGAAAGGGCCGGGATCTTTTGGGAGAGGAAACTGGGTGCCCAAAGACTCAAAACCTTTGCTTCCAGGGCCAGAGCAGTGCCCCTCATCTGAGGATATAGGTACTATGGGGAAGGAAGGCCTTTAGGAACAGGTGCAGAGAAGGGTGGATGGAGAAGCGAGTCAGCGTGGGAAGTGCCCAAGGTTCACTGCGAAGGAATGTCTTACTTTGGCAGCTCAAGCTGAAGTTTTCTGGGACTTCCTCTTCTGTAAGAGAAAAACGAAACCTTGGCTCTAGTGTTTTCTAGTGGGCTCCAGGGGCTCGCACAGGAGAGACCCCTCTGAGGCCTTGATTATTTTAGGGCTATCCAAACCCATGTTTCTTTTATTCTACCATCAACTGCCTTCACCTGAAGCCCGGAGGAGCCTCCTGCTGCCTCTAGTTCTCTCCATCTTCCCTTCGGACCCGTGGCTGTCCTCCCTCTCACCAGGCCCAAGCTACCTAGCAGTCACCCTGACACCAGCTTCCATTCCCTGGTGTAACCGATGGTTTTAAGACACAACCCAGAGCTGTGGTCCCCACCCTGGCTTTCACCCAGCCTTCCACCCTCACTCACGAGCCCAGATGCTGGTGTCCAATAAGAGCAGTAGGAACAGCAGCAGCAGCGGCGGCCGCAGTGCAGGCCTCTGTGGGCCCATGGCCGACGGATGGGTCGAGTCGCTCCCTGGCTTTGGCCTGACCACGGCCTAGCCCTACTGCTGGTTCTGCAGGCTCTTCCGAGGCGGCACCCAGGGGCAGGTTCTTGATTCACTGCAGACACTGATGGGAATGCCCGGTCACCTGCGAAGTGCTCCATTTATAGGAGGCTCTGGCTTAGGGAGAATTGCCAAAGGTCCAAAGGGCATGGCCTAGGCCTGTTTGCTTTTCCACAAGCTTTTATCTGGGTGGCTAAGACTGAGTCTGATGGGGGTCTCACTGCTGGCTCAGCCAATACCACCCGAGACTTTTCTCAGAGCTGATCTTTTCTTAGGGGGTCTCAGGCAGTGGAAAGTGGGCTTAGTGTCCTCTAAGCCTGCCCTGACTGCCATCAGGAGACAATCAGCCAAAGGGACAATGAATCCTCCTTCTGCTCTGTCTATGGAGCCATTTAGAAAACTCTCCTTAATGTTCTGGTAGAGGTTTCTTTTGAAGTTCTTTCCCATTTTGGTGGACTTTGGGCTTGAACAAACAGCCCAGTCCTGACTACTTTAACTATTACAGGAAGCTGTGGGGAGGGAAGAGAAAGAGGGGGTAACCGGGGAAGTCTGGTGAGTCCAAGTCTCCCATAAATCTCCGGAAGAGGGGGCCTCTAGAGGAGACCAGCCCCAGGGTCCATGTGGGCAGTGTAAGTCATAGAAGGTGGGGGAGGACTGTGATGGCCTGGAAAGGTGAATGAGCTGGGTTGTGTCCTCACACACCTCCAATCTAGTTGAGGATAATATACCTCAAAGAGAGGAATTAGTAGGTGAAAAACTAAGGTAGGATGTAGAAAATATTAATTTTTGTGGGTGGGTGTATGGAGATAGAGGGACATTTGGGAAGGACTGGCCTAGGGTCAATCTAGTGTGACTGAAGGGATTGGAGTCCTGAATACACAATTGTAAAAGTCAATATCTATCACTACAGGATGGTGTATGTGTGTGTGTGTGTGTGTGTGTGTGTGTGTTTGTGCAAGTATATATAGACTGATGGGCATGCATGTGTAGATGTGCATGCATCTATGTATAACACGCATGCAGAGGCCAGGGGTCAACTTTTAGTGTTTTTAAAAATCACACTTTGCCTTAGTTCTTGAGGCAGGGTCTTTCACTGAACTGAGAACTCAACGACCAGTTTGACCAGCTGGCCATCATGCTCCTGACTTCTCAGCTCTGGGGTTGTAGGCATATGCTGTCACCTGTAACTTTCTTAGCAGATGCTGTACGCAGGTCTTCTTGCTTGTAGGGCAAGCACTTTATGTTCAAAACCCACAGAGTGTCAATTGTGCTTGGTTTGTGATAAAACAAGTGTCTTGTTAAACTGTTCAGATACTGCTATGAATCCAGCACATGGTTCTAGGCTCTAGAATCTAGAGCCTCCATTATGGGCCTATGACTAAGCATACACAGCCTCCTGTTTCCTCAGAAGAGACCATTAAATTTCCTCCCTCTCTGCATTTGACCTTCCACCCTTCTCTTCATTTAAATGTCTGAAATCACAAACTCCCCATGGGTAGCTAAACTCCGCTTAATGATACACTGCTTTGGGCTGTGCAGATCCATATGGTTCAAGGTGGTTATTTCAGAGGACTCACCCCAGGGCTAGCCAAGACCCACAGCGCAACAGAACCAGTCAAGTTATTGCTCTGAAACTACAGCCCTCTGAGCATGGAACTAGTTAGCATTGTTAATATTCAAGGGTAGGGTTCTCCTTCTCTCATCCAGCCTTACTCCAAGGAGAATGGATAAGAATCTTTAGAAAAAGAAAGATAAGAAGAAAATGGATACAGATGAAGCCGATGCCCCATTGTCAACATCAATGGGGATGTAATTTTTGGGAACTGAGAGTCAAGGAAGAATCTGATAACCTGTATGCACAGCATATGTTGAGATACTTGAATGCACAGAAACCATCTTATGGAAGAAAGCCAGAGCCTCTGATGTACTGGGTTTAGCTTTCTTCTCTTTTCTTGATGGCCTTTGGGTTGGGACTTAGCCTCTATTCTTATCTGCAGACAGGGTCCAGTGCACAGGCACACACAGCAAATGTCACAGTGCTGAGCTGACAGAGGACGCTCAGAAATGCTGAGAGGGTCACAAGTCAATTTTCCTGAACTTACAAAATCTACCCACGTGGTTGACTAAAGTCATCTGGAGACGTCTGTGACCACCACTATGACCTTCATCCATCTCCCTTAAGCAGAAATCTTCTCAGCTTAACTTAGAGGCTTTCAACAGCCATTTGCAGAGGGACTTCAATAGGAATGAAGAGTCGGGGAAGCCTGCAGTATAAGCAACTCACTGAGAAGAGACAAGAAAACAATCCTGGTCCCTAGAGAAGCCAGTTGCTGTAAAGGAAGCCCATGGTTTATTTGGCTCAGGGGGAGGTGAGGTTGGGTTTTACCTTGTTTCATGAGAGTTTTATAAGTGACATCAATATCTTAGATCTCTACAAGGTTGATGATTACTAATATTTACTTTCTGGTTATTTTACTGAAAATTCAGGACACAAATCATCTAGCTAGATGTCTGGTAAAGAAAAAGCACTTGAAAGGGGAGAATGGTTACCACCCTGTGTCTGTTACAGTGGACATGTGTTTTGGGTACCTGTCTCAGTGTTGAAGGGTCAGAGGTCAACAGAGCACAGTTGGCAAATTAAGGCCAAGGAAAGGAGTGTGTGGGTAGGGCATCTGTGAGGGATGGTGACTCCAACTAATCATTCATTTGACATCTCAGATTTCTGAGTGCTTAAAATTACTGCTCATTCCAAAGGAAATGGAGGCCCTACCAGAGCAACCTGGGTAAGTCACTGCTGTTGCCATGGTACACAGACTAATCTCAGCTAGTCACTATGACTTATCAGCTCATGAATGCAAAGTCCTGTTGGTTAGACAATCAAATATGTAATCATAGGGCTCTGGGGTTTCTATTAGAAAGTCTTGTGATCAATGGAATTTCAAGGAACCAGACCATAGCCCAATTTTAATCCCTAGAAGCAGACTCTTCATTCCACTTTTATTTTTGTGGGTGACCAGAAGATCCTGACCAAATTTAGGGAACCATGGAAGTCTTTAAGATCCTGGTCAGCCTACTATGCTGAGCTCAGTGGGGGACTGAGTACTGGAGTAGTAGTTCAGACATAATTTGCTGAACATAATAAATGAATCTATGCCATTTAGTTATACCCCATTGCTTCCAGGGAATTTATGTACAGTGACCATGATGCTAAGTAAATGTTTTCAGTGATATAAAATGAAGAAATACACTTTGATATAAATTATTCCCAGCTAGCGTGTTACAAAAACAACAGCAAAACTCATGTGGTAAATAGGGACTGGTATTGACAATGATTAATTAGGCCATCTCTTTTCTGCTCATGACAGCATTATAATTGCAAATGATGCCTAGAAGCTAGGAAGTAAATTTCAAGAATTATAGAGACTGTAGATGGAACCATGCCCAGCAATTCAAAACATGGTAATAACAAAGCATGCATAGCACATACACGAGACACGTACAAGCTCATATATATGTATATGCATAGAAAGACACACACACACACACACACACACACACACACACACACACACACACACACGCTCTAGGTTACAAGTGATGCATTTAGCGAATGATTCCGGTGGAAGGCTCCGGTGTCAGCCCAATGGAGACATCACAGGTGAATGATTATTAATCTCCCACAAGGAAGCAAAAACAAACAATTTTATTCTGTCATTCTACTACCCGAGAGATAAGGTCAGAATGCCGAGTGGCAGGTTTTCCCAGGGAGAAGGGTCAGAGGACAGAGGGATTCAGAGTGTAGAGAGCTCCTGGATGGGTTATCTCTCCCTTGAATTCAGGTCATCCCTCCACCCCCTCTCTTGGTTCCTGGAAGGAGTCTTTCCTTAAGACCATTCCAGGTAGATTTCATGACTTCCAACCCTAATTTCCTCTCAGTTAGTTTCACTATGAAGCATAAATCATAAAGAATCTTCACACACATGAAGTGCAGACCCAATTTAATTGTAGTTTAGCTTGTAACAATCTTGAATTTTTTACTTGTTTACATATTATCTTATTATCTGGGACAACAAGCTTGTCAGGCAGGGATTGTGATGCACACATTATATATTCTTCTTTTTGCCTCCTAAGTACAAGCACTTCATGCCAGGCGAGACAGACCCTGGCTAAGGAATAAGCACTGTTGCCGTCACATGGTCCTTCTGGGAGGGGTATTTTTCCTGCACACCTTCAGGATTACTCTTCAGCATGGCTAAGTGCGGTTTATATTTGGATTTCAGATGTGTGGTGAACTTGAAGCTATGCCAGAAGAAGGAACTGTAAGCACAGATCATGTGACAGCCTTTGAGAATGGTGTCAGTCTCTTTCCATGGTGGAAGTACAAATTCAGATGATCTCCAAGGCTATCTCTGACTATTGTGACTCCATGGAGACTTTGAGAATTAAGAAATAAATTCATAGATTACATTGTTTCCAAATTTTGTGGTGGTTTGAAGCTCGGGCTGAGGATTCAAGATTTGTGAACAGGATGAGTTTCTGAGAGATTCTCTAATTCTGCCAACAGGTACAAAGTAGAGGTTAGCAGATTTTTGAGTGAGAAGACAGGCAGAAGCAATAGGGTAAGGCAACAGAATGCATCAATCATAATCACTGCAGTTTCTTATTAAAGTGTGGGTTTAGGTTTTATGCTTGTCTTGACCTCATTCACCATGGTGTTGTCAATTGCTTTTCATAAATCTTTTAAAAAAACTTTGTGTGTGTGTGTGACAGAGAACACTCTTGAGGGATGGTCCTTGCCTTCTGTCTGGTTGGAGGCAGGGTCCTTCTTGTTGGATGCTTTGCTTATGTACTCTTGGCTAGCTAGCTGGTCTATGAGCTTTGAGGGGTTCTTTGGTCTCTCTCCATATTGCCATAAGAGTGCTGGGATCACACTCAACCATCACCCTGTCCAGCTTCTTCCATGGATTCTGGAAATCTGTGCAGCCAGTGTTTACCCACTGAATCATCTTTCTGGCGCTATCTTTATGAATTCTTTACAAACATATTACTTCATATTCTCATAAATCCTGAGAAGCACTGTACTCAGAAGGGTGAGATGTGTGCTAGAAGAGACAGCTGGAGACACAAGGAAGCTTGAACATGTGACCTCTGAGTCTCAGTGAGGTTTCAGGGATCCCCGTGAACACTGTCCTTCCTTGGAGAGCTGAACACTGTGAGAAGGTGCAAATCCTGTATGTAGGCCAAGTAAGTGTACAGTGTGGCATCTATACAGTTGGACTGCAGAGGACCAGTGTGATCCACAGATCCAGAGGGATGAAATTGAGCAGAGCCTTGAATGCTGGGTAGGATTTGTGCAATTGGTTGAGTGCTGCTATTGGAGACAGCAGCAAGTTTGAATTATGTTTGAAGGGTCTGACAGTCTGGGATGCAGTCAGCCAACTGGAGTCCCTGGAGAAGTTGGGAAAGTGTGATCTGGGATCTGGAGGGAGTACAGTGTGCCAGGCTTGGGTCGGGGCCAGGGCCAGGGCTGCCAGGCTAATTAAAGCCATGACTTTTATTGCAGGTTACTATAACAGCACATAATATACTTGACACAGAGTGTGGCATGCAGGACTTCAAAACTAGATTGCACAAAAGGCCCTGAGCACTGGATTGGAGGCATCTTGTCACGTACTGTGAAAGAAGATGTCAGAACAGCAATTCAGAGTCCTAGAGGTAGAGATGATCTTAGATATCACCCTGAGTCTAATTATATTAATTTAGAATAGAGAAATTGAGATCTGGAAAACTATGTTTCTTTGTTATATATGTTTTTAAAAGTATTTTTCACAATAATAACTGGACTGGGTTCACCTCATTTATAATCTAGAATATTCATTCTGGGGTAATTGTGTTATATTGACTTCATAAAACTGCTTAGAGATTGCTCTAAAAAGAGGACTCTTTAATTAGTATTGGTATAGCTACTTATAATTTATTGCTTAATGAAAGTGAAAAAATGTAATTGACTTTCTGTGGGTTTGAAGTTAGAGCAAATATTACTTTGTAGTTCATCACATAGAAATATAAAGTTTAGGACTCTTAAGAGGCTGGGAGTCCTTGAATATCTCTTTAAAATAAGCATGTTCATCAATCTGTCACTACCAAGCCCTGAGAATGACTTTTTCCTTTAGAAATTGTGTGTGGTTAGAGAAATAGGGCTCACAAAACTGATCAACATCTTTTATGGAAGCATTGGTAACAAATGGATAAGACAAATGATATCCAGCATCTTGGGATGATTGCCTTTCTGTGAAAAGAAGGAATAAATCTTGGAGTAGGGATGGGGGGCGAGGGTGAGATACATCTAAACCGAGAAAATGAGACAGCCCTTCACAAAGGGGAGACAGACTCAAGCAGTGGGTGGCTTGTTTCCCTACCCCTGAGCATCAGCAGAAAATACGCTAGCATTGTAAACTCTTAAAAACCCTGATATTTACCAAGGTCCAAAATTTGTGATGCTTTCTTTTCATAAGTGATCTTATTTACTTATGTTTTTTAGTAATTTCTAGTTACTGTACAAGGCAGTGGGTTTTTCTTATGAAATATCTACCCCCACACCATTTCCCTAATTCCTTCTCCTATTTATCCCCCCAATAATCCTTATTATGTTCTTTTTTATATGTCTGTGTATTTCAATCTTGATTGCGTGTATGAGAGAAAACGCCCAATATTTTGAGTTTTCTTGCCCTCATTCACCTCTCTTGTCTTATTCTTTCCCCTGCTTCATGCCCCCCGCCCTGTTCCCTCCTCTACTTCAACGTCCGATGGAGATGTGTGAGAGAAAAATGTGATATTTTTCCCCTGGGTCTGGCTTATTTCATTCAACACACTCAACCTGGCTCCATCCATTTTCCTGGAAATGACATTTTTTAATTACTTCATTAATCATTTTGCTTTTCTTTATGGATGAACAAAATTCCATGTGTGTGTGCACCATCCTTTCTTGTCCTGTTTTTGATGGACATAAGTAATCTCTCTTAGTAATCAAATAATAAAAACTATAAAGTGGATTGTGTTAGCTATCATTCTTAAAACTGAGAAAACTAAGGTGAAATACCCCATATAAAATCAAATTCCCTTGTGTTCATTTACCAGTATAGGCACTTAGAAAAGACAATAATAAATATATATGCATATCAAGTGAACAGCAAAAGTGTCTCATTGCTGTGGCTGCCGCCCTCTTTGGGAAATGAGCTATTGCCTCATTACAGTACTGTACAAATTGCACAATATTTGTTTGCTTCGGTGTCCATTAATCTCTTTAATTTTAATAATTGTGGATTTATGCTACATATTGTAGGTGAGATATCTGGAGCTGCCTGATTTTACAAGATACTTCAGGATCACCTGACATGTAAATAGATGTGCTGAAACTCAAACTCAGGTGCTCTGCTCTGACTTTATGTCACGAAGTTCACTCTGCCATCTGAAATCTTAGTAAGAGGGTGAGGTGGCCAAGATTCTGTATGACATTTGTTGGGAAGACAAAAGGGAATGTCCAAGTCTTAACTAACCCCCAGGGAGGGCACTCATGGGCGTGACATGAAAATGCTGTGGTGGTCTACAGCTGACAAAGGGTATAGGCTTAAAGATATTTCCTAGGGTATGCATTTGATAATATTCAACTTTCTGATGAAATTACTCAGGGGAGAAGCGTGAACAAGTGGAAACAGCTGTGTTTGCTTTGATGCATTCATAATGTAAATGCTGTTTATCCTGATGTTTCTCTTCTGAATGCTTTTCTAGTTTGTTTTTTTTTTCTTTCTTTTTTTTCCCCAAGCAGGTAAGCATAAAAGCTTCCATGGCCAGCCCAGTTCCTTCTCCATAGCTATGCAGCATTTGCTCAGTATTGCTCCATGAGTAGTTAGTCCTATTGGGTTCACAATCTGATGGACAAAACACTACATCACACCCAGAAAAAAAACCAAGACTGAGTCAGGATAAAATGAGACATGTGTCTTCTTATCTGGACCAGGTCAGTCCTCTAAACTACAGTCCATGGGGAGTGGCTGGCAGTACTTTGTCACTTGCTAGCCTTTTAGGCAAAGCTTAAGGCCAACTCTGTCACTTAATTTGGACAAATCTGATGACATAAAACAGTAAAGAGAACAATTGATTTAAATCCATATATTCTCTTGGATTCTATGCCCTTTGTGCTTGGACACCTTAGTCAGAAATGGTGATGAATGCTGAAATCCAGATAGTGAATCTGTCCTCATTATATGAATGACATCTCTGTTCCTTGTGGTTATAGGAAGGCTGTTGTGCTGTTCTCCACACTGCTTATCACAGAAGCTGGAAGCTTCCTTCAAAAGAGAGAGACAGGAAGGGAGGTGGAAGACTATTAAGATCTGGTAGTTTCCAGGCTCATTGATGATCCATCCCCATCTTTTGGACAGACCAGTAGCTAGTACTCTCTGGGTCCTGATGCATCCTTCTGCTCTTCTGTGGAGGGAGTGAAAGCCTGCCCATGTGTGTGTTTCTCCCCGTGCCACCTTCTTCTCCTATGTCTCTCTTTTCCTCAGGGCATTTACTCTCCTGCCTCAGATGCCAAAACTCATCTCTAAAATATATACTCTTTATAAAAGTGATCCGTCCTGTTCTTTCTCATCTCTAGCATCCAATGCCCCAAGGTCTCTGGATGATTTATTTGGAGTTGTTTTATGGACTGTGATGTTAGTACATGTGAAATGCCCTAGATGACTACACACAGCCTGGGCATTAGTCAGCTTGAGCTGCTGTATGAATGTACTAAAGACTGGCAGGTTCAGACAACAGAACCTTTGTTTCCCCTCATCGCAGGAAGTCTGAGATGAAGGTGTTGGGATGTTGGGTTTCCTCTGCGTCTTTTCTCCCTGAATTGAAAATGGCATCTTCTTCCTAAGTCTGCCCAAGTTTTTCCCATTGTGCATTCCTGTGCCCTGATCATCTTTTTATAGGGATGCTCATCATATTGGATTATCCATACTAGTGGCTTCTTATAAGGTGCTTTTGAGTAGTACTGGCTGTTAAGAATTTGCACACGTGCTTTAGTCCACTTGGGAGCTGGCTTAACCAGTTTATTTTGAGAGCAGGATTCAAGCTCTCATCCTTGCTTGTAATCACAACCTTCTTGATGTCTTTTTACATAGCAGGAGACTAAGAAGGAGAGACCTCTCTGGTGTCTTGTCATAAATGGGCATTTATTCCAAAATAAGGGTCCTGTCCTTATTCTCTAATTTAGATCTATTTATTTCCCAAAGACACACACACCTCTGCATCACTTTGTTGGGGTGACTTTGATGTATAAAGGGAGCACAGATGGATCCACAATAACTTGAAAACAGATTTTACAGATCCTTAGAGTGGGCAATGGCACTGTCCTATACTTCTTGTGTCTCCCAAGAATAGCTTTGGAAGGTTTCTCAAAGACCCTGCCAGTTCACTAGGTGACCAGAAACTATGTTCTGAAAGATCTTGGGATTGCTTCCCAAATGTGAGCTCTCCCATACCCAAGTGCTCTCAGCTGTGGTGAGTGCTATAAGGAGCGACACTGTTGGAGAATGCTGCTATGGCATCTTGCTGCTCACCATGATCTCCCACCTTGGGTGATATTCATTCCCCAGGGAGGACAAACCCGGGAAACACCTGCTCAGAAGAAAGATAGCTTGCCACCGCTGAAAAACAGCTCAGGGAGAAGCCAGATAAGGCTTGTCGACTTTGCCCTGTAGAGGGATCAAACAGAAACTTCTCAGAGAGCCATGGGCTCTACTGCATCTTTAAATGATCAGTCTCCTAGCTCAAGGCACAACACAAATAAAATGAAGGGGCATTTGAAAATGCAAGAACAAGGCCAGTTAGTTTGTAGGTTGACTAAAAGAAATAAAAAGAGGCAATCCAGCCTCCAACTTTGCTCTAATCGGGGAGGGACGATTAATGCTTCTTCATTGCTGTGACTGCTTCGACTGGCAAATGAGAGACATAAAAGTACCACTTTGTAAGAAAAGAACAGAACCAAAACTATGAAATTAGAAAAGGTTCATTTACATGCAATGCCAGGCTTCTTCAAAGAACTGTTTGAGGAAACATTTTTGGCTCCTTCTACATGACATCTTTAAAGTGACTCTGAGGACATCAGCAAGCCTCTGAACAAAAGGCGTGCTAATAGATATGATATCAAAATAAAGTGAAAATGTTATATTACTTCTCTGAGCACAACAATAGTTTGATTCCATTATGGTCAAAGCATTTCCTCTGTATGACTCCATTTCTTTTAAGCTTGTTGAGATTTGTTTATAGCCCAGAATACAGTTTCGGTTGGTGAATGTTCCATGGGTAATTGAAAAAAAACCTGTGTTAGGCTAAGAATTTTTTTTCAGTTCCCACAAATACCAGTTTAAAGTACTTGTTGACCCTAACTGCGGTTGCTTTCATTTAGATCCTTGCTGGTTTTGTCTTTGAATCCGGGTCTCAAAAACAAACATAGTAAATTTTCCTAGACAAGTATTAAAGTATTTATCAATGACCTTGAGAATTCCTAGCTCACTACTGGGTACTGAGAAACGAGATAAAATCGTGGGTAAGCACTGAACAGCTTGGAATCTGAAACACCTTGGACCAGCACCTTGGAGCCCATTCCCTCCAAAGGAACACCTGACCCAGTCTTGATGTTGGGGTGAGGAAAGTGGATCTGCCTGGAGTAGACGCTGAACTAAGCTGCCTTGGGACCTTAGGACCTCCTGCCCTTGCTGGGGAGGAGATAAAGTGATGGAGAGAAGAGAGAGTGACTGGGAGGGGTGGGAGGGGAAAGGGAGTTTGAACAAGGAGATACATGGATAAAAATATGACTTTATTCATAATAATAATAATAATAATAATAATAATAATAATAATAATAAAAAGAATGAGCTAAGCCTATCTAAGGACACCTGGATGGTTCACTCCTCAGGCAGTAAAAACCTGCCAGCCACACCACCCAGGCAGGGTCCAGGTATGTTAAGCTGTAAAAAGTCCCTAAACATGAGTTCATCAAAAGCACACCTGCAGCCTTGACCCCAAGTAACCCTGTCTCATAGACTTTGCCTATAAAAAGCTTGTGTAACTTGGGGTGCTCAGCTCCTCCCTGCACCACACTCATGGGGTGTGAGTGTGGTGCGGAGAACAAGCTCCCTGCCTAGGCTAGTATCTCGCTGACAATAAACCTTGCTGTTGCATTTCGGGGGGTGGAGGGGCGGGTAAAGTGTGGTTAAGAAAACAGGGTACTGCTACCATGTATGAAACAGATGTGCATATGTTAATGTTGACAGGATCAGGGATTTGTAACTTCCCTTTGTAAAGGTTTTTGTTTGTGTTTGGTTAATTTCTTAATTGGACGTGGTTCTAGGTGGTAACATGAAGAAACCAGAAGGAAGGCATGGCTTCTAAATATTGGAAGGCCCTGGAAATGTCCTTGTAGATCAAGGTGACTCTTGGCATACCAAGAAAGTACCATTTTCCAGAGCTACATCCTCATTCTTCTGCTGCCTTTATATGTCATTAAAATACCCCTTATAAGGTCCATATTCAATGTATGTATGTATGCATTCTCAAAATATACTGATTGTCAAGAATCCCATACACCATGAAAAGGATTTTAGATTTCCTATAAATAAAAATAATTTAGTAAGGAATTCTATATAAAGAGATGGATGCTGAGGAGAGTGCATGTCTGTTTAAAAGATGGGCTGTGAGAAAGGAATCTGAGAATAGGGAGGAGAATGTGAGAATAGAATGTGGGAGAGATATCCATGCTGTCTGTTCCCCCCCAAAAGATGGACAATAAAGATTAATTTCCAGGTCTTTGAGTCCATGAACCCAAGTCTCTTAGAGCCCCCAGAGCCACACCCTAAGATACAACCTTATGTACAGTCAGCAGTATAGAAGACCAGTGGTTAAGATCCTGGTATCTAAAATGAGTCTGCCTGGACTTGAACCTTTCTCTGGAACCCTATGATCCCCAGAGAGTTATTTGATATCTTTGTGCCTTAGTGCCCTCACTGTAAAAGTGGAGATAATAAAAGTTCTACCTTTAAAAGATGTTCTTGTTATTTCAATTAAATGGACTAATATAAGTTAAGAGCATTTGGTAGTAGTAGTAAGACACAAAGTAAGTGTTGGCCGTATACATTGTTATTGCCATGTGTGTCCAAGCTATGCTTTACCCTCTCTCTCTCTCTACATATATATATATATATATGTATATATATATACTCATATATTGCCTATCCTTTGATTGCTGCTCTTCTGCTGCCTTCTGCTTCAAACAGGATGGGAATTTTCTGGAAATACCAATGCCTATTTATCTATTAGTCTGAAAAAACTACTTATAACATTATCATTTTACAGTGCACAAAGTATTGATTATCAAATATCTCCTATGGTTCAACCTAAAATAAAAAAATGCACTATGCCCTTGAAATAAGGCCTGCATACCAGGTAGTTTCTTCTTGGTGTTGTGAATTATGAGCTGGATATATCTTTTGAACAATCAACCCTACAACCTTGTTCACTCTCCAAGTCCTAGCACTGCTCTGTCTTGATTTGTGGTCCCATTGTCCTGTAGAATGAAGAAAAAATGAATAGTAGCAATGAAGGAATCTTATATCTAAAATTGTTTATAAGCCTTCTAAGAGAAAGCAGAAGTTACCCCCACCTTAAACTAGTGTAGCTGATTCTTCATCCTCACATTAGGGCATAGGTGTAAACAGACTATTCTGTCACCCTGACAGAGGCCCATGCATGGGCCAAACATGCAGACAGTTTACAACAAAGGACACAGCTCCTGAACATGAGAAGACATGCAATTTTCCCTTTCAAGAAAAAAAAATACCATCGAAGATACTGTGACTTACTCGGTGACTGACCTCCTAGGACTTAGGAATGATGGCCCTGGAGGAGGCCGGGTTGAGGTGGGGAGCACAGTTCTATTTTCTCATTTCTCCAAATCCCCTTTCATTTGTTTTCACAGGCACAGTTTCTGGTTTGAAGGCAAAGCTTCTTGGAGAAGCCTCTCACAAAATGCAAGGTCATCCTGAGTTTATTGTGCTTTCTATTTGTTTCTTATAACTGCCATTCATCTTCTCAGTGCTTCTGGCTTGAGCCCGACCTCATACTCTGCACGTACTATCCACATGGGGAAGACATAGACGACATCATTGTCAATGCTCATAAAAACCAGAATGCAGCACAAAGTTAAGTAGAAATGTGTGGAGTAAGCAGAAGAATATGCTGAGATCCTGATTTTTTTTTCTCTCTCACTAATTCAGAATTTGTTTTATTCCCCACTACTTGGGCAAGCTGCCAACCAGTTCCATCTGATGGTCCAAGGGAATGTGGGGGTGGGGGTGGGAAGGGCATTGCTCTGCTATAACTCTCTGGGTTTCCTTGGAATAAAGGCACAATGAGATGCCACCTGTTAAAGGTAGCTGCACTGGATACATCACACCTCAGACCACCACTTCCTGTCCTTTGAGTAAGGAGGATGCTGGGTAAATGTTTCTCTAGTGTTCTGAGATCCTGCGGAGGTCTATGGCAAAGGAGACAGGAAGCCATTCTGTTGGGATGGGGTACTCTGGTGAGTGACAAGCGCTGATCTCTCATCTCTCTTTCTCTCTCTCTCTCTGACACACACACACACACACACACACACACACACACACACACACACACAAGCCTGCTGATCTGAGTTCTGTTTTGGAAGCCCATGGGTGTGGTGATGCACATCTGTAATTTTAGTGTTCCTATGGTGAGATGGGAGACAAACCTGGGAGATTCTGCAGTACAGTGCACAGCATCAGAAACAAGAAAAAGAGACCCTACATCACAACGTGGAATGAGACACCTGATCATGGAAATTGTCTTCTGACTTCTACATATGCTCCATCTACATATGTAAGCATCCCTGCAGTCAAAGCACACACACACACACACACACACACATACACACACACACACACAACTACATTACCACATTGAGACATTATCTTATTCTATAGATAATAGAATATTATGAAAAAGATAAATGCTGGGGATAAAATGGAGACAGAACAACTTTTATACACTGGGGATGTGTGTTAGTGCAGCTACTAAGAAAACACTAAGTTGGCTCCTCAAAAACAAGGAAACAAGCAAACACCAGGGCTCCTTTTCATCTGTGTGCCTTATTCACATCTCAAAGCTTTGTGCTTCTGCTGGCTCAATGTCATTATGTTCCACTGGTTCTTCTCCTGGTTTGTGCACAGAGTGTTTGCTAATTGCTTCATATATACTGTTCCATCTCTTCTTTGCATGCTACTTTTCTCCTGGGCTCTATTTTTGCAACTGTTTAACTCATACTTATGGCTCCATATTTATATTTTTAGCTTAGTTCCCACCCCACCAATTGCTTCCTTATCTATTGAATATAATGACCGACAAGATATGTCTTGAAAGCATATCAAAGAAGTATTCAGGAATTGTATACATCTTTTCAAGCATCTTTGATGGCAAATAAAGGTCTTCCCCATGTAGCTTTCCTATTCTCTGAAGTGGTACTTATTTTCCCAAGTCAGAAACCTAGTATCTGCTATAGTTCTTTCTTTTACTTACTACTTCTACCCTATCAATTAAAAAACTAAAAAGCTGACTTTCTAAGTATGTCTTTTACACCTCCCTCTGTCCACTGTCTATAGCTACCCATATAAAAAGGCACTATTGCAACATATTCTTTCATTGCAATAGACACACAATCAGTCCTTGGTTTTCTTAATAATTCATACTGCCTCAGGACTCCGAGTCCATGGAGATGTCCATCTGTCTGTCTAGAATGCTCCCATCCCATTAGTTTGATTACAACCTTAAATTTCTCTCCATAGCCTTGAAAAAAAAACCCTAGAAAATTAACTGTTACTTCCAATACTAACTATGAGCTTGGTATATATTTTCTTTATAGAAATACTCAGTCTACCATAATTGTTCACCTTACTGTAACTGTTCATTTGTACAACCATCCCTCTGTTTCTCTGAACATTTGGAGTGGTGGCTATGCACTTTGATTTCTGTCCTCTGCTTCCAGGCACAGCAGAAGGTTTGTGACTGGCACGATGTCCTGTAGATATTTCAAACGTGACACACTGGACGTGTGAATGAATTAATTAGTTGACAAAATCTTTTCTCTCATTTGTTTTGTGAATGTGAGAAGAAAACACTTTCACCACCGTTAGTGACAAATATTGATGCTTAATCATATCTTGATCAGCTCGCTTCTGTCATTTCTGGCAGCATCCCCACAATCCCTTGTTGTCTCTTTAAATGACAACCACACTATTTTCCTCCTCTGGAGGGAGTTTCCATTGCTTTATGAAAAACTGTCATTTGATTAAGTCACAGCATCAATAGGAATACTTTCTGGATGTAACACATGATTTCTTAAAATATAGTTTCCTTTTGTATGACATGTATTTTAAAAGGTTAACAAAGATAAAAACGAAACTATTCCAATTTACTTTTTAAAGAATTATTTATATACTGCTGTTTTTGATAGACCTCAAAGCAGTGACTCTGGTATGAAGAGTCATCTTACTTTTGAGCATAAACCAGCTTATTTTTGAAATAAGCCAGCCACAGAAAGACAAATACTGTATCATTCCTTTTAGAATGATTTATTTAAAACAGTAGACTCCAGAGACAGGATGGATGGTGGCCTAGGTTCAGGCAGATAGGGAATTACTAACCAAAGGCTAAAGTACGGTAAATGTGTATGAGAAACTTGTTGTTTGTACACATTACAACAACCAGTTATACACTTAGAAATTTAGTGTGTGGGCAGATCTCATGTTGTGTGTTATTACTATAACCCACTCCAATTCTATGCATGCCACTGTTTAGCGACTAAGGGAAAATCTTCACATCTAGTACAATGTATAGTGATGTTTTCCAGTGCCTGCAGCTTATGATATGCGACAGAATGCTCTTCCTTTGAGTCACGGGAAATTCCTTCTAGCTCTGTTCTTTACAAAATATTGTGGGCAAAGGCACATAATGTACTTTATCATTCTTTATATGGTTTAGTAATAAATAAGCTACAAGCTTTATTTAATTGAACTCTTTGAGATTTCAAGAAAGGAAGTGGTTTGGACTTGGAATACAAACTCTTTATTACAAGGCCCACCAGCTCAGTTTCTGAGCGAAGAATGTGTCAGTTATTAATGACAAACAGCTGTTTGGAAGATGCCATTGAGGTGACTTCAGCCATCTCTTCCATGATCAGTTGAAATACACCCCCAGGCACTAAACTGATATTTTTAAATTTTCACGATATAGTTTCAATTGTCACAAAGTTTACATTATTACCTGAGCAGCCAGTCAGAACTTATTTTCTGAAAATCTTACATAATTGTCCCAAATCAATATTACATAATTGAAGACACGTGATATGGTTAACTGTTAACTCTACCTTTATTACTCTATGAGTAATGACCTAGTTCTGATAAAGATATTTATTAACAAAATAATTAAGAATAAATCAAAGACAGATTTCTTTTTATAAAGTCTAACTTTTAACCTCTCTTATTGCAACTTCCAGTGACTAAACTAGTTTTTCTAAAATAAATTTTCTATAAGGTGTTTCCCACCATAAGTAGGACCAGAACAAGCCTAATTATTCATATGCCATTTTTTTTTCTCAGGTGAAGTAAGTACTGTCATAAAAAGAAACACATACAATCCTGCTTTATAAGTACAGATTTCCATTTCTTGGAAAGCTATTTTCTATCCAATTAGTCTGCAGTTCATCTTTTGCCAAAACAGCTAAACTTTATAAATAAAGTGACTGTTTTGGCCTATGATGAGCACCGTAGCAATAGACAAGAAATCAGAGTGGAAACATTCAGGCTCCATCTGAAGAAGAGCCATGTAAAGAATCCAGGTAAGACATGGGCTGGGCCACGTGGCAGATAAAATAGTAAAAATGAATTAAATTAAGATAAAAATAACTAATAATGTATTTAAAACATAGGCCAAACA
The DNA here is from genome assembly GCA_004025045.1 of Sigmodon hispidus. NCBI lineage: Eukaryota > Metazoa > Chordata > Mammalia > Rodentia > Cricetidae > Sigmodon > Sigmodon hispidus. Next base: position 37,876 of record PVIH01000734.1, on the reverse strand, counting down.
ATATAAAATTAATATAAACGTCTAATTCATTTCTTTAAGAGATAAAAGCCACCACAGACAAAATCCAAACTTCTGGCCCAAATGGGTCCAAAAATCTTCAGTGACATTTCTTTTGCAATTTAGGGCACAATTCCTAGATGTAAACTCTTATTTTTTTTCTCCCAGTTACTCAACAGTAGGGCCATTCTCTAATTAAAATTGACTTGTCCTCACCACCACAAAAGAATAAGAATAAAGTTCAGAGTTGCCTGGATACCGATTTTTAAAAACCAGATTTTATGTAATACATATATACATATATGTGTATATATATTATACACACACACACACACACACACACACACACACACACACACACACACGATTACATGAACAATTAGTGAATTTTTCCTGGGAATGTCCTTATACTCTCTGACGACAGGACTATGTGCTTTGCACCATAGATTGCACTGTTCTATTTTCTTGGTTTTGGACATGCTGCCATGGTCGGACTTTAACTGGAGTGGCTGAATGGATGCTATAAGGAGCAGTGGCATGTCACACAGAACATCTCAGGAAATCAGGCTGCCCTTTTTGTCCAAAGCAGCTTCATTGATGTTTCTTCATAATACATCACCCATCAAAGCAGAGATAATTTAACTGCCAGAGGCTGCTATCTGAGTTTTTGCTTAAAATGTTTGATGTCGGGATAGACAACACATGGATGACAGTTTCTTCAGTGTGAAGACTTTCTCCCTTCTTTTTATCTAAGGTATAAGGCCACTTTTCTTACCATGGAAGTATATAAAAATTACCATTGGATGAGGAAATTAATTCTTATTTTTCCATTACATATCCCTATGATTGTTTGATACAAACTAGAGCTTACTTACAAAAAAATCTACAAATTCTTTGAAACTTTGCATAGAACTTTAAGAAGTTGTGTAACCCATGAACTCCACCCATGATCCCTCACAACTGCTTACCCAAACTGTTTACTGAGATGACCACAGGGCATACCTTACTCATCCTTTATCTTTCTACTTCAGTGACTGGAATACTGTAATGGGAACATAGTAAGTTGGGAATGAGTGATTACATGGGTCTGGACTGTTTTCATTCACACAAATCTCTATTGCACAAGAGGTAAAACCTTCCGGACCTTCACTGCTCTATAACCTTCCATCTGTGGAGTTCTGATGCCCTCCAGCAATGATGCATTGTCTTTGTTCAGGACAGGAGGCTTCCAGGGTGACTGAGAAAGCTGGTCCAGGCTCTCTATTTCATCCCATATAAGGGACCCCCCAAATTACTCACAGGAGAAAGCCCTCAGTGAGGTCACTGATGTTAGGATGACCCTAATTGGACTGCCTCTGTCCATGGGAGTGGAGTTGTAGATGTCAACACATGACTTCCTTGGAGTTGGCAGTGAGTCTCTGGAATGAGATCAAGAAGTTGCATGCTGAGTCACAAGTTCTGATATTGATAGGGAATGAATGCAGGAAATGACTTCAAATTTGTCTGTGTTTCAGTCTTATCTTCAGGGTGAGGAGAAAACGTATGGTGTGTGTGTGTCTGTGTGTTGATTTCTGGGTGTGTCTATGTCTGTGTGTGTGTTTGAGTTTGTGTGTGTTTGACTATGTATATCTTTTTCTTTGTGTATGTCTCTGTGTGTCTGTGTATGTGTGTAGATTTCTGTATATGTCTATGTCTCTGTGTGTGTTGTGCATGTTTATGTGTGGGACTGTATATGTGTGTATACATCTTTGTATATGTCTATTTCTCTCTTTGTGTGTGTGTATTTGTGTCTATGTATGTGTGTATGTGTCTGTGTGTGTATGTATTTGTCTGTGTGTATCTGTGTATATGTGTCTGTGTATTTGTCTTTGTGTGCGTATATGTGTGTTAAGGGACAATTTGAAGATATGAAGCTCCCAAAGGTGTGGGTCTGTTCATGTTCAGAGAGATGTCTTCAAGTACACTTTCCTACATTGATTTGTGACTTTTGCCCGAGGTTCAGACCCTTAGCAGCATCTCATAGGCTAGCCTGAGGAGTGCTTTGCAGTACAGCCACACCAAGTCATGCAGGTAGGATGTGTCACTGATAACTAATCAGTGCTACTATCAAGGTTCTAGGAGAATGTCCTGTGGGCAAAGGTTTCTTTTGAGTACAGGACATTAAGAACATGGGTATGCTGGATCAGGGTTCCAGGCTCTTTACATTGTGCTGTTTTCTGCCTCTTGTCCTCTTCTGGTTGGAAGGATGTATAGTAACCAGCCAGGGTCAGGGCTGAGAGAAGACAATGAAGAGAAGAACCATATTCTGTGTGGGTGCTCAGAGTTGGCGTGAACCAGGCAAGCCAACTTCCTAGAATGCAGGGAGTTGGCAAGAAACTATCCTACAAGTATACTGCTTCTTTCCAAGCGCATGCCCACTAAGCCCTCTCTTATCTCAGGGACTGTGCAGACAGGCCATGCTTTCTTACCTCCATTGGCTCAGGCTCTGCATTCCATTCTGTGTCCTCTCATTTTCTTACTCTAGGAGTTAATTCTCACCTTTCTCCAGGAATTGCATCAATTGGGCATCTTGGAAATTCAATCTAATCTCCTAGCTCTTCCTTTTGTTTATGACATGCTGTTACTGAAAAGCAGCCCAGTATAGCAGTTAAATATTCTCAACATTATCTAGTTGTTTCTTGTCATTTGTCTGCCAGAGATGTAAGTCCTTGAGAGAAAGATGTCTGGATAGAGCAAATATGGAAATCAAGAAATGTTGGACTACACTAGTAATGCAAGTATAAAGTAATAAAAAAGCAGTGAGGCTGAATCCAAATAATTTTATGACTCACTTTAGTAGTTTGAAGAACTTTGAAATTAATATTAAAAAATGAATGGTTTTCTGATCAAAATATAGTACATAAATACAAAAGCATAAAATAGAGACAAAATTTACCTGAAGCAAAACTTACCTTTACTATGCATGACATACTGAATGTTAGTATTTTTGAAGCATATATATACATATACATATGGCATTTATAGCAATTATACATAATATACATAACATAAATATAATATATAGCCATATATAAAATTGCCATGTACTCATTGTACATGGTACTTGGTTATAAAAGAACACTATAATGAAAGTATATAATGTACCTTGGGCATATTTTTGCAATAATACCATTCTGCTTTCTCTTCCTCAACCCTGCTCATGTTAATTCTTTCTCCACAGACATTTTTCTTCTGATTTCATGTCATATATGCACATATGCTTTTTGCATACATAAGATATCCAGGAATCACATCTAAGAGGAAAAATGTGATAACTTTTTCTGAGACTGACAATTTGCTTAAAATAATGATGCCCAGGTGCATGCATTTTTGTGCAAACGAGACCATTGTTCTTTTTGCCTGAGAAAAATTCCACTGGATCTATGTAGCACATTTTGTTGATCTGTTGCTCTTTTGATGTAAATCTGTGTTGGAATTAATCACTTAATGCATTTTTCTGGTGGCTAGTGAGGTTGAGTGCATTTAAATATAGTGAGGTTGAGTGCATTTAAATATCTTCATTGACCAATTGTACTTCATCTTCTGAGAAATTTCTGTTCATTTCATTTGCCAATTTAAGAATATTGAATTGTTTGTTTTTGTTTTCTTGGTATCTAGTGTCTTTTGGGCTATTGTAAATGCTAGATATTAATCTTCTGTAAGACATATTGCTTGCAAACATTTTCTGCTGTATTTTCTGGCTGTCTTTTTATTTTTTTGTATTTTTTCTTGACCACCCACATGTTTTTGAGTTCATAAATTCTTATTTGTTGATTATTGCAGTTGTTCCTAAGCACTAGGTTGTACTCAAGAAGTACACACCTAGATCTTAAAATGTTTCTCTTATATTTCCTTCACCACCTGAGAGCTTCATATTTTATGTTGAGGTCTTTGATGCTTCTGTGGTTGAATTTTGTACTGAGTAGGAGACAGGGATGCAATTTCATTTTTATATGCAGATATCCATTTTTTTCCAACCATCTTTCGTTGAAGAAGCTATCATTTTTCCAATGTGTCTTTCTTATATCTTCTTCATAAATGAGATGACTATATCTGAGTGGGTTTATATCTGAATCTTCTATTCACTTCTGTTGTTGTGCATGGCTATTCTGTGCTGTTCCTGTGTGGGTTTTGTTATTATAGTTCTGTAGTATACTTGAAATCAAGTATGTGTAACTTCCAGCATGTTTCTTTCTGTACAGCTTTCAAAGTCTTCTGTTTTTTCCCATATGAATTTTATTATTTTTCTCTAATTATATTCAGAAAGACATTGGGACCCTAAAGGGGGCATTTTTATTGAATCTGTAAGTTGCTTTTGATTGTGTAGCCATTTTTCTACAATATTAATTGTTTTTAGCCTATGAGTAGGACTCTTCAGTCTTCCAGTGTCTTATTAACATCTTCCTTCAGTGATATGCCCTGTTGTCTGTCTCATTTCATTAAGATTATGTTCATCATTGTCCTTAGTTTTATATTCTTACATATTAAATAAATGGCTCCTGTCTGACTTCACTGTGGTTGTATTATACCTGATACAGAATTTTATTCTGCATTCTTTTCTAAAACTCTTAAAACTTCTCCCTACTTTTTAAATTACATACTATCTAAAGTGAATTTTAACTACAGTTCTACACTGAGTTTTACTAGGTCTTAAGGCTAACAAGTGATGACACATCTTTAATTACTCTCTAGTTTCCAACTCAAATGCTGTTTCTACTTCATGATGCTGTATCTAGCATCTAATATGTACCCATCTAGCCTTTTCAACTGAGTGATCGTAACAGGAAGAGCAAGAATTTACCCAGTGTCACACTTGGTGTCTAGAAAGTAATCAACAAATAGGTAAGAAACATAATGGGATAATGAGATACCTCTGGTTTCATGTCATGTCTTAGTTTTGACATGGTGTTTGGTGAGAGCTTTCTGTTTAATCTTCACATAATATGTTATAGTCCTGTTTTCTTCTCATTCTAAGGTTTGTCAATTAATAGATGAACCAGTAGAAAGACTTTTCCAATTACTTAGCAGTGAATGTTGGAGATGTTTACAGCTGGACACTATTTGATCCCTAACCATTTCAGAAAGACTAATAAAATAACTAAGAAGAAAATATTTGTTTCTTTACATTTTCCAAATATTTAATTTTCTTAAGGTTTTAATTTGTAGACCACCATACTCAGTGAACAGAACAAGCATGTGACACAATTCCAATTACCTGGTATGCTTCTTTAGATAAATCAAACAGTCCTGGAGAAACACCAAATTCCTCATGCTGTGAGGTATACACATTGTATATGAAGAAGCATATAGCTATGTTTTGGCACTGAAAAAAATCACAGATTAATCAACTTATGAGTAATTAAGGAATATAAGTGTAGAAATCAAAGTGTGAGTAGATTCTATACATATCCAGGCATTCAGTATTTAAGACTATTTTGAAGCCAGAATACAAGTAATAGGTTTTATTGTGACATTCTCTCACACATATGTCATTTTATACTTTGTTCTCATGACTTTTTAGTTTGGTTTTGTGAATCTGTTTTCCTAGATGGTCAATGTAGAGGTAGAGGGGAAAGAGGTCTTGTGGGTACTTGGGAAAGAAGACAGGCAGAAAGAAGAATTGTGGGAAGAAAGGAAACAATAAGGAGACCAGAACAACAATTATGGGAAATGTGTAACTAAAGCTACAGGAAGGAGACCAGCACGTCTGTGCATTGGTGGCAATCTTTGTTAGCTCTAGACACAACTTTATCTTTGCTGAACTCAAAGTACAGGTTCCTGTGATGATGACAGTCCCTTGTTGACTTGTTCTTCCTGACCCAGCATTCCAAAGCTTGTGTAATTATCTCAGCAGGTTTCTTGTAACTGATACTTCTGAGCTGAGGTAAGGGCTTGGGTCCAGCAGTGTGTGGATTCTGAAACCCAGTTAGTAGGGAGGACTGGCTAGATAGGGGAAGCCTTCTGAGATGCCGAGTCAAATGGAAAACTTGTGGGCAGGAAGAAAACAGGAGTGTTGCAATCATAGGATTTACCTTTCTCTCTCATGCTTGATAAGGTTTTGGAAAAATAGCAACATTCTTTTCAAAAGTGAGGTCAGCAGTCTCTCTGGACTTTGGGTTTCCCAATCACACTTTGCAAAGTCAAATAAACTGAAACTCTTGGCTCAAGTGAAGTTATCAGCAAACATCTCTGCTCCCCTGAAGACCTTGTTCTATACCAAAATCGTCTGAATTAGTGCTTCCTTCTAGAAAAACAGCTTAATCTTTCAGTGAAGCATGTGGTGGTAGACTTGAAGTCTGGGATTTGTGGCTGTATACTTGAGTGTCTTGGACAAGCAGAATTATGGACTTGGCTTCTGCAGCCATATTTTTGTGGATCTGAGTTGCCCCTGCCACCAGGTATGTAAGTTACATTATCATTTTATGCTTCTTATGTGGAAATGGAATAAAATGTTTTACTAGGAATAAATAAGTTATTCCACATGCGGCCCCCAAACAGTACCTATATAGAAGAAGCATTCAGTGAACTCCTAATTGCTATTACACTTTCTAGATGAAAACTTTATCTTGGTGCTTCTTTCATTGGTGTAATGATTAATGATCTTAGGAATCTTATAATGTTTGATCTAAAAAGAACTTTGATAATACAGATAGATATCTGAGACACAGACAATGAAATTCTCCAGGACTGTCGAGATATATAGTTGTAGATTCAAGGTCAAAAGCCAAGATTCCTGGGTATAGATCACTATTGGCTGTACCATACCCCTCCCCTAAATGAGCACATGTAGGTCTAAGAAGTTATTAGAAAAGAATAGCAGGTAGAACAGATTATCCATTACAAGGCTCCCTTGTCACAACAAAGACAATCATATGCTGGCTGATTCATTCATTCTCTCGCTAACTCATTATTTATTCATTCCTTCATTCAGCAACTTAGCACTGATGTATGTTACACCCAGAAAGTCAAGTTTCTAAAAGGTATTAATTTCAGTTAGAGAAAGACATATGTGGAGATAAAATTATGCAACAGTATGGTCACCTACACATAGTGAAAAGTGCTAGAGAGCTTAGGCATCTGCTACATAGCCAATGCATCCCTAGAAAGAGGTTATGTTAAAGCTAGTACATTTGTGAATGGCTGAGATGAATGAAGCCAAATCTAGAAAAAGACCTGTGGAACACCTTAGAGAAAAAACAATTTCTTCTGGAAAGATCAATGAAGTCTTAAGGGAGTAAGTGACATTAGATATACTCCTCAAAATGTGAATAGGTAAATATGAAAACTTGACTCTTGCTTTTCTCTTCCATGAATAATTATGTTTCAAATATAAACACTTGCACACATACATGTACACATATGCATAAATAAAATGCAGCTCTCCATAAAGTTTCTCTAGAATGCAGAATACAATTTACTTAAAAGTAAATGAATCTCACAAAGCAAGAACTACAAGCACCTTTGGTCTAATTCAGCATGTGGCAGCTAGGAAGGAGAAGAATTTAGTTCAAGCATTACCATCTCATGTGAGTTATTTCATCTCTGACAGAGACAGGCCAGGCCAGACTTCACAGGAAAGAACTGTAGTGGCATGACTTGAAGAGGTAAGGTAAGAAGTTTGATACTTCCTACCATCCGTACCTCACATGTCAGGAGTGGTCCTAAGCACACTGGTAGCTAGAGAAGACTGGTTCTCTCACTGCTGCCCTGTTATGTCACTTTTCATTCCCACCACCAATGAAAGAGGGTATTATCTTTTCCACATGCACATTATATGTCTTTTTGGTTAAAGCCATCCTAGCAGGTGTGGATGGTATGCTATTATAGTCTCAGTTTAAGATTCTCCAGTGGTTAAATGACACTGAGCATCTTTTCTGTTCTGACAAAACATTGATACCAGATTCAGGGTCTGCTCAGATCACTTGCCATATTAAATGTCTTTTCATCATTTGAGATATTTATCTATCATCTATCTATCTATCTATCTATCTATCTATCTATCTATCTATCAATCATTTATCTGTTTGTTTATTTGAGACACGATTTCTTTGTATAGTCTTGGCTATCCTGGTATTAGCTCTGCAGACCAAGCTGGCCTTGAACTACAAAGATCCACCTGCCTTTGCCTCCTAAGTGCTAGGATTAAAGATATGCACCACTACTGTCTCACGGGAGATATTTGTTCTTTCAATTATCTAGAGCATATAATTGTAGACATGAACTCTTTATCTGTGATTTGCAAATATGTATTTTCCCCCACTCTTTGGTTTATCTGCTCACTTTCTTGATGTTGTCCTTTGAAGCACAAACATTCTCAAGTTTACATGACATCCAAGCCATGCTTGCTTTTTCCTTCTCATTTGTGATTCTGTCATCATTTCTAAGAAACGACTAGGAAATAGATGTCATAATATGGAAAAACAAACAGGGACTGTCTAAGGGAGAGAAGGGAGCTGAGCAGAGAGGGAAATAGGCGTGGGAGAGCACTAGGGAGTGTGATACATTATCAATAAGTATAGAGATACATGTGCATGGAAATGTCACAATGAACCCTGCTCCTTTGTGTGCAAACTTAAAAAATAATAAAAATAAAGAAACCAAGGTCTCAAATGTATCCTATATATTTTAGCGCCTTGGCATTTTATGACCAGTTTATGATTTATTGTTACAACTGATACACTGATAGCATCGTTGCATGCTGCAAGGTCCAACTTAATTTTCTAAAATTTATTTTTAGAACAGTTTTAGATTTATAAAATATATCAGGAAGGTTGTACAGAGTCCAATGCGTCACTGTACCTAGTTTTCCCCATTACTGTAAAATATTTGCTACAATGAATGAACAGAGTATGTTAATTAAGGCCCATCATTTATTGAATTTCCTTACAGTTTGTATGACACACATTATTTTTCTTTTCCAGGATATTTTCAAAGATACCTTTACATCAGTTCCCTAGTGCCCTTACTGTTCCCCTTGCTTTGACAGATTCAAAGTTGTTTTTTTTTTTTTTTTTTTTTTTTCTGATGATCTTGACAGGCTTGAGGGAAAAATGGCCAGATACACTGAATCAAAATGTATCTGTCCGATGGGATTTAGCTGATATTTCTCTCATGATTCAGTTAGGACTTTAGCTATGGGTCTTCAGACTGGAGCTGTGTTTTTTTAAAGGTTGACTAGATGAGAAGTGACATTTCATCACATCACACTACATGCTCTGCACCATGACAACATGACTGTAACCTTGGTCACCTGGCTGAAGTCATGTTTTCTGAGTTCCCCCACTGGAAAGTTATTTTTTGTATCCCCACCTTCTGTGTATACTTTAGGAGGAAGCCTTTATCCATCTCCCCAAAGTGTGGAGTAGGAAGTGATAGGAAGTCTCTTGAAGATGGCTGTCCTCATAAATGCTTGGGAATTTTTGGATGGGATATTTGCCACCTTTCTCTTATTAATTTATTTACTTATTTAATCTATAATGCATTTATGTCATTCTATTCATGGATGTTTATGTCATTCTTTGTAGTTTAATCCTGTGATGCTCAGTTCTAGTTGTTAACTTTGTATAACTTAGAATCACCTTGGAAGAAAGTCAAAGTGAGGAATTATCTACATCAGGTTCCCTTTGTGTATGGCAATGGAGGATTGTCTTAGTTATCCAATATTGAAAGACCCTGATCACTGTGGGCAGCAAATTTCCGTATGTAGAAGGTCCTAAACTATGAGAGTTGATATGTATGTATATCACAGTCAAGCAAATGGTTAGTAGTTCTCTCTTTTCTCTTGACTATGGATATATGATGCAAGCATCTGTCTCAGGTTCTAGCTTCTGTGAATTCCTTGTAGTGATAGGCTGTAACCTATAATTATGAACTATAAATTATGAAATAAAACCTTTCTCTTATAAATTGATTTTGTTAGGGCACTTAGTCACAGCAACAGAAATGAAATTATGGGAAATCTCATGCTACTTGTCTTTCTCAATTTGTTCTATTTTTGGCCATTAGGGACTTTTTTCCAGTTACATCTGGTGTGCCCTTTGACACTACACCCATTACTGTGTGTCTTTCTCCTACATCATTCCCAGAATCAACCACTTGTCCAGGAAGCCTAGGGTTCCTGGTATTGGGGGATGGTATTAAAATATCAATTTCTGGAGACAAGATACATTTAGATACTTTCATATCATTGCCTCAGAACATTCTTATCTGATACAGCAAGAAAATGTGTGTGTTTATGAGCTCATGCAGACACACACACACACACACACACATATATCTTAAGTTAAGTTTGAACTGTAAAGTGTCTTACCACACATGTAACATAAATTATTCTTTTATCCTCCTCTTGATTTTTATAACTTCTCTCTCAAGCAATGGGAAGCCAGGCTTCCTCTGTCCTTCCTCCACTAACATGTAACTGTTCAGCATTAGGATGCAGCATTATCAGAATTGTATTCATACTGAAAAACTATCAACCAGAGTATGGTACACACACACACACACACACACACACACACACACACACACACACAGAGACAGACAAAGACACACAGACACATTGACATACACAGACACACAGACAGACACACACAGAGAGACACACAGACAGATACAGACACACACACACACACACACACACACAAACACATGCTTTTTATTTACAGACATCATTTATTTCCAAGGTTACTTAGATGAACACCATTTCCCTGACTCTCTTCAGTAATATTGTTCCATATATATATTTAAAGTTTTATTTATTCAACTTGAGGGTTTCCTTTACTTCCTAAATTATTTTTAAATATTTGAATTCATAAATATTTTTCTCTTGGTGTTGCAATTTGTATTAGGTTTTGGCAAACACATAGCATCTTGGACAATAGTTTTATTCTCCTGAAAATATCCCCTGCACTTCCTTTATCTGCTCCAATGATCACCTTCTCTCTTCAAATTTCTAAGAGCCAATAATATTTTAAATAACTCTATAGAGCTATTTCCCCTTTTAGTGTGTCATATATAATCAAAATGATATAATTCCACATACATGGCATCTTTTGAAATTGGTTTCTTTCATTTACTAAAATATATCTGAGTTCCATCTATGCTGTTTTTCTTTTTATTGCTGAATAATATTTCACTGTACAGTTATATCACAATTTACCTTGTAACTATCACAATTTGCCAGATATCGTAGTTGGTTTTAGTTCTTGGCAAGTATGAATATCCCTGCTATTTGCATGTGGGTTTTTGACTGGAAATACATTATCAAGGCAGTTTATTACCTAAGAGTATGGTTGCTAGTGTGCCAGCTTCACAAAGCTCTGATGCAGTGAATAAGATTTGCTGCTTTGCAGTGTCATTAGTAATTGGCCTTGCCAGTCTGCTGGGCATATAGGTGCAACAGTACATTAATGTTGTTTTGATTTGCAATACTTTAATTATGCATGATGATAAGTGTCTTTTCATGTGCTAATTTCGACTTAGTTTTGTCTGTTCTGTGCAGTGTCTATTTACATCTTTGGCCCATTTTTAAATGGTGTTGTTTTCTTGGTGTTAAACCTTAAGAGTTCTTTGTAAATTTGGATATCTTCTTTTTATTTGACTTGTGTTTCATTTGCAAGATATTTTATAAATATTTTCTCCTGGCTCATGGGTTGTTTTTTCATTACTCTAATGATGTATTGTTAAAGGAAGAAATAGTTAATTTCAAAAAGGAACACCTTATTTCCTCCTTAAGTTTTGTTTTTTATGTTTATATTTATGATTAATTTTGCATTGCTTTAGTCTATTTAAAAATATCTTTAGGTGTAAATGTCCAGTTGTTCCAGTATCATTTGCTGAAATAATAATCTTTTCTGTACTGAAGGATCTTTCCTTGTCCCACAGATAATCAGATGACTCTGTGGGTTTATTTTTGGCCTCCTCTGTTGATAATATTAAAGATGGATATGTCTATTTTTCAATACCATTGTAGACTTTATTACGTGAATTCTACTTGGTATTGTAATAAAAGATATTGGGGAAAAGCTGAAATATCAGAGAGATAGAGAAACAAACCATAGCCACTTCCTACCTACCCAACTCCTTAGACCTGTCTCCATGAATCCTCCTACTCTGAGCATCTTCTTGGTGAGCCTAAAAGGGAAGTGCCAGGCCAAGCTAAACTCCTTCCTCCTCTGTCTCTGGCCAGCTCTCTCACTTACTGGTTCCACTTTCCTAGAGCTACAATTAAAGGTGTGTGCCACCACCGCTTAGCTCTCTTTGGCCTCAAACTCACAGAGATCCAGGTGGATCTCTGCCTCTTGAGTGATGGGATTAAAAGTATGGGTCACTACTCCCTGACCTTCCGGCTTGGCTCTGTCCTCTGATATTTCAAACTATTTTTATTAAATATACAATACATCACCATAAGTCTTAGTTATTGTGATATTGTAAAAAGACTTGAAATAAACTCATGTTGATGCTTTGACACTTTTTTCTGCCCAGTGCTGTGTGGAGTATTTTAACTCTTGTCTTTCCCTCTAGAATTAGCTGTTGGTGTGCTGAGATAGCATCAGGTGACCATGATATGGGTCAGATTGTTTTTATTCACTTGGCTCTAGAGAAGTAATTTCTTAGTGATATGGACCTCACATCCACAGTTATGTCTCTTCACTTATATTTTTATTTCTTTTATGAAAATTTTGTGGTTTTCTTCTTACAGGACTTGTGAAGGTTTCATTAGATGTATTTCACATTGTGCAATTTTAAGTAGCATTGACTATCACCTTTTGGCTTGACACAGATTTAGGCATACTGGGAAAAGAAAGGACTCTCAACTGAGGAATTACCTTTATCAGATTAGTCAGAGTACATGATTGTGGGACATTTCCTTGACTGACAGGGAGAAACCCAGTCCTCTGTGGGTGGTACTATCCCTGAGAGGGTGGACCTGAACTGTATAAGATAGATGAGCAAGCCAGTAGGCAGCATTCCTCCATTATCTCTGCATCACATCTTGCTTCCTGATTCCTGCCTGAGTTTCTGCATTGACTCAATGATAGATTGTAATGTGGAAGTGTAAACCAAATAAACATTTTCCTCCTCCAGGTTGTGTTGAGTTGTGGTGTTTGTCTTAGCAAAAGGAACAAACCAGGACAGAAGTTGGTACTGGAGTTGGTGTTACTGTAATAGTCCTGACAAGGTTGTTTTGCTGGGAGATTGTGGAGTGTTTGGAATTTTGAGATGGAAAAAAACAGTGAGTGCTCAGAGCTCCATGGAAAGTTTCATGGAAGCTCAGCAGATAATGCTGAGACAGATTCAGATGATGAAGGCCTGGCTTGTGAAGTTTCAGAGGAAAGAGAAGAGTATCAGGGCTATTCGTGTGATCTTTTGTTTTAAGAACCTATGGAAGTAAAACCTATAGAGGGCAAGAGATACTGGTGAGCCAACACCATCTGTGATCAATAAGAGATCAGTATCATTGAGGCAGTCTTCTCAGAAGTATTTCCTAAGAGTTAGCAAAAATAACCCATGTTGTAAAGCACCACACGATAGGGTTGGAGTTCCTACAGTGAGGCCACAAGGCCACTGGAGATCTAGCTTCAACTGCAGTGAAGACCCCAGGATATGCCAAGATTGTGGTATGACTATGAAAAAGAGTGATAGTTATGGAGTGGAGCTTCCTGTGCTTATTGGATAAGGAGTGCATGCTGTAGATGGCAGAGATGGAGAAGTAGGTGCTGCCCAACCTCTTTGGAGCCCAGAAGGTAATGAGTGAGTTCCACACATTGGAGCCTGAGCTATTACACTGTTGGAGTTTGGTTTTGCTATGGTCTTATTGTAACTATGCCTTGGTTATTCATTTCTGAAACAAGAAGTTATGTAACTTTAAAAAAATTTTATAGAAGCTCACAGTTAACAGACTTGAGTTAAAAAAATTGTTTATGTATATGACTATCTTCTCTCTCTATATATATATCTGTGTACCACTTGGATGTCTGTTGCCATGAAGGTCAAAATAGGAAGGTAGATCACAAGAGGCTAGAAATACAAGTCACTATGTTGGATGCTGGGAATCAAACCCATATCCTCTGGAAGAGCAGACATTGCTATTAATCATCCATCTATCTCTTAGGTTCCAAAAATTGAATTTTGAAGAGAACTTGAACTTTAGAGTTTTTTTTAAGACTGAGAGATTTTTAAAAGTATGATTGTGGTTTTTATTGTGATATTAATATGAGCTCCTGTAGGGACAAGAAATGAAAAGTATGTGGCTTAAAGATATATGTTCATGTGTTAAAGTTGACAAAGGGTGGGCTGTTATAAATTTTTTATCAGCTTGACACAAAACCAGATGTATCTGGGAAGAGAGAATCTCAACTAAGGGGGTTCTCCTATTAACTTGACATGACAAATGTTTGGAGGGCATTTTCTTAAGTGATGATTGATGTTTGAGGGCCCACCTTACTGTGGGCAGTGCCATCTTGGGGGAAGTGGTTCTAGGCTGTCTAAGAAAGGTAGTTGGACAAGCCAGGAGAAGGGGTCCAGTACTCAGAATCCCTTCATGGTCTCTGCTTCAGGTCTTTCCCTGACTTCGCACAGTGATGGGCTGTGAAGTGGAAGTGTAACCCAAATAACCTCTTTCTCCTTGAGCTTCTTTGGGCCACAGCAATAGAAAACACAGAAAATCTTCTTTTAAACATTTAAACTCTAATTGTTCATTATAGGCATATAGAAAATTAACTTTTGTATAGTGATGTAATCAAATATTAGTCTAAAGATATTTTATGGTAGATTAATTGGGAAGACTGGTAAAACATTGGGAATGGAGACTACATTTACCTAGAGAAGCAGGTCTTGCATAGAGAGCATGCTCAGGGCATTTTGGAATGAGAGCTTTCCTCTGCCACTTACAGTGCAGATACATTTCTCGAGGTAAATGAATAGGCAAGTCTCCCCCATGTACCTGAGGACCTAGGCCTTTCCCACTGTCAAGCTAGACCACACTTACCTCCAGCAACATGTCACACATTTTTCTTTAAACAATCCTATAAATTTGGAACTCCAATGATTTCTATTTACAGTAACTCAACCTCTGGTTCTTTGAATTCAAGTTTGTTCAAGTTTTCAGTTGACTGTTTAACTTACAACTTCAGCTCCTGGAAACATCCTCAAATAATAATTGATTTGAACATTATTCAACATTTGTATCATTGTAAGATTATGCATACTGATTTCCAATATTTTTATATTTTGAGCTAGACACTCTCATCTCAACTTTTCATTCCTATTTAGAATTGAAGTTGCACCAGCACCATTTGGTAATTTGTTTCCCCCTATTGACACTCTTGTGAAAACACTGATCCATAAATATGAAGCATTCTACCTGAATTCTCAATCCTAGTCCATTGACCTGTGCCTACTCTATGTCAGGCATATAGCATAGTTATTACAATGGAATGTAGTCATTTTTAAAGAAGCTTTTCCCCAGTCCCATCACTGCCTTCCTAGATAGGTTGTTGTAATCTTTGTATTTGCATATGAACTTTAAGATAGCATGTCAATATCAGAAAAACCAAAACAGATGAGAGTTTGAAGTTGCTCTGATCAAATCTGTCGTTGAAGCAGAAAATCTGCCTGTTTCACAGTAGGAATACTTGAACTCTTTCCTTCATTTATTTTTCTCCAGGTGTTCCACTTCTTTTGTTAAATATATTTCTAAATTTTATATTGTTTCAATACTATAGTGAGTAAAAGCTTAATTAGTTTTAGTTTTGACTGTTCATTACACTTTATAGGAATAAAATTAATCTTTATGTGCTGGTATTTGTAGTCAGAAATCTTGTAGACCTTTTTATTAGCTTTCTTATTAGTTCATTTATTGATCAAAATGTTTCTTATAATTTTATGATGCTTCATTTAAAGTGATCAGATAAAGCTTCTCTATGACTCAGAGACATTGGATGTAAGGTATGCACATGATCGGTCAGTTAGACTCATTGTTATAGAAGAAAGCATTCTATGCCAGCATTAATAAGTTTAAGTATCTAGGAAGAGTCATAGAATCAAGCAGGTGTGTTTTTGTTATGTCCTGGTATGTGGGTGTTTCTAAATACAAGACAAAGCCCTAGACAGAACGATTTTCATCTTTGAAAAGAGGAAATGGCTGATGAAGAAAGTGTTAAAAGAGTCAGGATAAAAGGTGGCTGAGTTGACACAGTAGTTTTGAGAAACCTTACAATTTCCCTTCACCAGGGGACAGGGGTGTAGATATGAAAGAGCATACAGGCTAGAATGCAACACTTTTAAGCTGTCAATGGAAAGTCAACATCTGCTTGAGGGAACCCTTGATAATTTTGATTTCTCTGTGATGTAGGGAGTGAATGATTGAGGGAATGGGTTTTAAGAGAGTAGTAAAGTTTGAAATAATTATTTGGAAAGGTATTTGGAACCTGGGAATTAAAGTAAGTCTTTAACATGGAAACTCTGTAATAAAAACTCTCTGAAGTCATCTTTATACAAAGGATTCTATTTAAAAAGAATTGAGAATTCTCAGAAGTCTCCTTACAGCAAATTTTCATTATTGCTGAAGCAACTGCAATCAGACCTGAATGAAGGCAGATGTATGAAAGGTCCTTGGTGTGTTTCCACCTTCTGGTAAGTTGGCCAAGGAAGCCTAAGGAAAATTTTAATTAAGCTTTTCATGTGCTACTCTATATCTGAAGCTTACTCGACTTTGTGTCTCAGCAGCTATGGTCCCTTCCTTAGCTCTCTGTCAAATCTGAAATGTAGCAGTGAGAAAATGATTTCTCTCCAGACCCTTAGGGGGATAGTAAACCCAACTCTGAACTCTATAGACTGATCCTACTCCTGCCTCAGGGGCTAAAAAGAAAATCATGGATTGGGTTCTTTGACTAAAAACTGAAATTCCAGCTTTCATACATAAAGTCCTAGAGTAGATTCCTTAACATCTCTTTGGCGGAAACTAACTCTGAGCAGGTAAAGTTTGTGAATTTTGAATACAGATGGTTATGGACCAAGTGTCATAATATGTCACTCACATTTGTGTATTGAAACTCTAATTGAGGTGGTATTTCTAGGCCTGCTTTTTGGAGGTAGTTTAGGATTAGATAAGATTCTGAAGGTGAGCATCACTCTACATACACAAAAAGAGATTACATGAACACAGGGTAATACAGAGGCTGCCTACAAGCCGGGGGGAGGGGGAGACCTTGGAGTAAACTTACACTTGCTGACACCTTGCTTTTGAAATTCTATTCTCTAGAGCTGAAAAACTAGCTTTCTATTTTTAAAGTGATCTAGTTTATAGTATTCTGAAATGACATCCTGAGCTGAAGCAGAAAGGTAATATTTGCTAAGTACCATCTATGTGATAGGTATCCTTTATTTAGTTATCTGAACACTTCTAGGAGATATTAATTGCTTTCAGGTTTATAATAAGGAAATAAACTCAGTACCACATGACCAGTAAGTGATTGACACATACTTACTACATTACCTTCCACTCCAAAGAAGCTAGAGGGACTTTCTCTCACACCAGCAATCCAAACCCACTCTTGATCACTGTCCCCAGACCATTGCAAGGTTCCTAGTAAGCCTGTCTCATGCTAAGGTCTTAATTTTATTAAGTTATTTTTCAAGATAATGATGAAAAATGATGGTAGTTTCTGAACTTGACACAGATATTGCGTTTTAGGAGTTTATATATTTTTATTATTTTTAGTTGTGTACATGTGTGTGTGAGTATGTGCATGTGAATATACATAAGTGTGTCCAGGTGCCTGTGGAAGATCTCCCTGGAGGTAGAATTTCAGGCAGTTGTGAACCACGTGACATGGAATAATAAAAAAAAATCTACATTTTCTCTAGGTACAGAATAGTAAGAGTTTAGTTGTCTGCAATTTTCACTACTTTGAATACATGTGCTTATCTAAGAAATGAATTGAAAGCTTGTAATGGATATTCACTATAAGGAGACTTCAGAGAATTCTCTATTCTTTTTAAATGGAATCCATTGTATAAAGATGACTTCAGAGGGCTGCTATCAGATAGTTTCCATGTAAAAGACTTACTTTAATTTACCCCTTTCCCACTTCCAAGAGCCCAATCTCATCGCTGTTGTAAACCCATCTTGATTGTTTTAGGTATTAGTCCCAGTCTGTCTAAGCAAATGGAAATGTTCGTAACTCCCCTTTTGTATCTGTGCCCTCCATGTTCTCTGCTTAGTTGTCCCTGTCTCTGATTTTAGCAAGCCTGTGTACTTATCCAGATGACTCCAAGTCAGCTTATCACTGAGACTTGATCTCCATTGTTTCTTACAGGACTCTGTAATGGCTAAGTTATGGAGCCAACCTAGGTCTATCCACAGAGGGATGGAGAAAGACAGTGTAGTTTATGTACACAGTGGAATCCTTTTCAGTTCTCAGGAAGAAGGAAGCAATACTATTTACAAGAAAATGGAGGCAACTGGAGATCATGGTCAGTAAAATCGCCAGTCTCAGAAAAACAAGTATCATGTTTCTCTCATTTGTGGGGCCTAGACTTTACAGTTTTATAAAATCACAGTTATATAGAGGACATAAACTAGAAGTGAAACCAGTTGGGAGGATGAAGGGACTAATATGTGGAGGGATAGAGAAGGGAGGGCAATGAGGTATGGGAAGAGAGTATGTTGTGGGAATTTTGTCATTCAGTCTAATGACCAATGGAATGGAGCTGGTTGGTCTGATGGACGTGGTCTTCTCTGGGAATACATGACCATTTAAGAATTACAAGAGAGGGTTGCAGTCCCTTTTGCATGTGGAAGGCTTTCTGATACCAAGGCTCAGATGACCATATCCCTCTCTAGTGGACAAAAAGGAAGCGTTTGCTTCTCCATTCTGTATTCCTGAGGGTGTTATTTCAATCCTGGTGGATGAAGAGACAGCGGCTCCACTTCATTCTGTATTTGTGACTGTGTTATATAGGTTTCATTCTTTAATAAATAAGTCCTAATCCAAGGTTTGCGCGGACTGCCGCATTAGGAGTATGCCCAAAGTTCATTGTGTACTTCATGAGAATAGCCTTATAGTACCCAGCATAGTAAGGTAAATAGTTTGTGACAACATAATCATAACATAAAATTTACCATGTTACTTCACTCTAAGTATAGAGTCCTGGGGAATTAAGTACATTCACTCTGTTGTGTAACCATTACCACCATCCATATCTAGAACTGTTTCATCATCCCAAATGCAAAAGTCTCCTTTCAATAAACACAACTAGTCCCTGACAACCACCACATGATTCTGTGTTTAAAACTCCAGGTACCTAGTATAGATGGAGTTACATGATCCTTGATCTTTTGTGGTTGACTTAATACACTTCCATTGTGTTCTTAAGTTGTATCCATGTTGCAGTGTGTATTGGTTTTATTTTTTGACTAAAGCTATATTTTGTTTCTCTCTCTTGCTAACTAGTTCTTATGTCAATGAACCTTTGTGTTGAATCTACCCATTGGCTATTGTGAATGATGTTGGTATGGGTGTTGTTGTGTCGTGTGACAATATTATTTGGGGAGATATGAACAACTGTTTAGTCACCTAGATAGGGAACCAATATCCCAGAGTAAGAATACTAACAAAGTTCAACTTGGTGAATTAATGAGTTTTATTGAGGTTATTTATAGGAATATGGGTGAGGGATTACTTATAGGTGCAGAAGTGACTGAGAAACATCTATAAGACCAAAAGCCCATCCAGTCTGTATAACATTGAGGAAATAGTTGGAAATATTGAGTGTGCTTCACAACCTATAGGTAGCTGAAGAGGTTGAAAATTATCTTTTCTAAATAGCTCAGTTGGTCTGAGCCTTTCCTAGGCAGCCCCACTAATATCTGCTTCTTACAGACAGCTCAAATTGATTGACTCTCAGCAGTTCTTACTGCTCATATATGCTCAGGGAAGACAGGCCTAGGTAAATCTGGTTTGTTTCAGGGACTTCCAAAAGCCTTTTGAATTGTTTATTTACTGGCCTCTAAGGAACTTCCCTGTAGGATGGAATGCTCTAGCTCCCCTTAGAACATCCTGATATTTAACCTTGATAGGAATAGAATATTCTGTGTCTTAAGAATCTATCCTTGAAGATTGTAAGTCTTAATCTTGGTGGAAACTTCTCTACAGTATACAAGTATCTTTCTGAATCCGTACTCTCATTTCCTTTGGATAAATACCTAGAAGTGGAATTGATGGATGCTATAATATTTCTGTATTTAAGGATTTAAGGAACTGCTACATTGTTTTCTATAACTGTTGCACCATTATTCATTCCTAGAAGAATAGATAAATATTAAAATTTCTCTATACTGTGCCAATACTTCACTATAATTAAAAAATTATATTACAAAAGCAACTAAAGTTCAAAATAGTATATCACTTGCTCAATGTGATGGAGTGATTAAGCAGTGCTGTTGTTTCAGGTTTTATCAAGACAACTTTTCTCTGGGCAGCCTGCCTGTCCTAGAATTCACTGTGTAGAACAGGCTGCCCTTAAACTCAGAAATCTGCCTGCCTCTACCTGCCAAGTGCTAGGATTAAAGACAGGTGCCACCACTGTCCAGCTTAAGGTTGTTTTGTTATTGAGAAAATTAAAGAATCTGTATTCTCTGAGAGTTTCTTCCATGTATATTATTGATTCTGAGTTGCAGAAGAGGGCACTTACCTATTGAGAAAATATTTCATAAAGGGAGGCATGCTCACTTCTCAAGCTACCAAAGAAAATAAATGAGTACATAAATGATGGGAAGGATTTAGGCTAGATGATAACCGAGTGGCTGGTATTAGTAAAGTATTGGGAAGGATGCTTTGAAATAGCTTAGGATCTAAAAGATGCTGTATGTAATCCTACTCTAGCATAGTCTGAAGGCATGGGAAGCCATTCAAGAAATCTTTGATGATTACTTAGAAGCAAGGAACACACTGGATTTTTCATACAGAATCATCAAATTCTAGCTCCGTACAGAATCTTTCAAATGGATTTGTATCAATGAATTTTTTGTGGCAATAGATATATCTTGTTTTCTTGATTCCTTTTTTCTTGATCTGTAGAGAATAAAGACCACTACTCTCAATCACATGTCATACTTTCAGAATGTACTAACATCTCAGAAAAGATTCCCATCATGATATGCTTGAATAAGGGATTTTGAGCCTTATTTTGGGAGTGGGGGATGTAATTTTTTTTTCAAAACAGGGTCTCATTTTGTAGTCCTTGTTGTTCTGGAGACCAGGGTAGCTAGCCACAAACTCATAGAGATCTTCTTGCCTCTGTTTCTTGAGTGCTGGGGTTAAAGATGTGTACCACCATACCCCATTTTGGATGAGCAGCTTGTAGTCTTGTTGAGTTCTTTTTCCTGTTCTTCCTGTGAACTTGTGAAGAAGCTGTAATATTGGTGTGATATTAACGAATACCAGTATTGGACATTTATGCATTTTCAATGATGGAGTAAGCAATGGGTACCAGGCTGAAGGTATCTAGCCCAGAAGGAGACTGGAGGCATTCACGTATCTACATACTTATCTAGGTTCATGTATCTGTTGTTTGTCTCCAGTGGCCTGTAGGGAACATTCAAGTCCATATGGTCTGATTTATGCTGTACAAAACCAATTCTGATTCTTTCAGTATTTAAAATCCATACCTAGTTTCCTTGCTAGGGTAAAGCAGGAGTCAGAATTTGTCACTGTCTATGTCACTAAAGTCAACAGATGGACCCACAGCCAACAGAACCTAGGTCATCACTTACCTGGTGCTCTCTCTTACCCAAACTCCCATCTACACCTAAGGACATCTCCCTTGTTTGTAGAGGCTGCCCTATCAAGAGAGTCTGCTGGCTACGCTAGTCAGTGCAGGGTCAACAGTAGATCACAAACTTTCATCTTCCTGTTTTTCCCCCACTCGAATGCTTTCTCTCAGTTTTAATTACCTGGATTTTAGCATCTTTGATAAGAACTCTGGGATAATATAACACACCTCTAGAACCCACTTATTGCAAAGTGAGGCTACCAAGATCTGGCCTGATTTCACAATACTCACACATTCTTGTGAACAAAGTCCCTGTCTGGGTATGCTTTAATGTCCTATCCAATCATCTTTAAAATGTAGGGTTAAAAAAAGAATCAGAACCCACAGTTTTTGTTTTTATTCTGTGACCTGTCATTTATCTTTAATCACAAAGAGCCTGGTGGATAAAAATAAGTTACAGTAGGATTAGGAAAAGCAAAACTTTATAATCCTTTGAAGAAAAATCAAAAATGACATATATTTGTGAGAGTTAGAAATACACAGCTTTAAGGTATCTCACCAAGTTTGCTAAGAATTGTTGGACTTTGGGACATTGTATCTTCATGATTCTTTGAAGAATAAAGTGATACCTGGACGTTGAAACTCTTGACTACTTTTAAGGTTATGTGATTCCATGAAATATTTAAACTCATCATTTTTTTAAATGATGGGCTTTGGAATGATTTGGGGTTCTAGTTGTATTATTTAAAACTGAAGGTATGGAGTATGAACACTCCAATAATCTCTACTTGATAGATCAAAACAGAAGAGAGGGACTATTCTGGGGTAGAGGCAGGCAGCTTAGACACACCGGTTTCTGCTGCTTTCATTTTTTTTTTGTTCTGTGTGACTAAACAAAATGCTCTTTGTCCTGTGTTCAGAGTCAGGGGAATCCCTGCCACGAAGCACATAGATTTATAACTTCGGCCAAAGGTTTCAGCAAATACAGATTTCTTCAGTCCAAAGTCTACCTGTGTATGTGCTCTCTGAAACTAAAGCAGAACATTTTTGTCTAAATCTCTCTTACTTCAGAACCTTGGGTAATGGGAAAAGAGCTGCCAAAGGTCTTAGAGTTTTGGTGATAATGGCTGGTGTTGCGCTGGGGATACCCACAGGTTTTATCTATTGATCTCTTTCCAAACTGAGATAGTGTTAACACTCACACAGCAAGACCAGGGCAACAATGGAATGGTGTCTACTATAATGTTTACTGGGGGTAACTGAAAAGATTACAACCAAGAAATTGATGGGAATGTGCTTCTTGTCCAGAGCATCTATTATGTAACAGTTGTCAAGCCCCTTTCAGAGAAAGAATGAGTTGAAGCAAACACAAAATCAGGAAGAATCCGGGGGAGCCTCTGGATCTCACATCATGATCCAGGTACATGGTAGATATATTAATCATAATCTTCAATGAGTATATTACCCTGTCCAGCCAGTTTAACCACTCCTATGAAGATAGGGAACAAGGAAGGTATGTGACCTCTTTCTTGCCTCAGTGAGTGTCCCTGAGATGTTTGTTGCTTTGGCATCTAAGACAAACATAACTGAAATAATAGTTTACTCTCATCATTGTGCCTGTCAGCAGGGATAGGGTTTGACTGTGTGGAGTCCATATGACTGTATATACCATCTGAAAAGCCAATATAATAATACCATATCCACCAATATAATAATACCACATCCATCAACATAGTGATACCATATCCCATATAATGCTACCAGAGTAATTCTGTGTAAGGTTTCTGGTTTAGGGATTAGTTTCCAAAGAAGTGGAACTCAGTAATATAGGGCTGTCTGTTTTACCACAAGATCTTGAGGAAGAGTCCAGGTACGGGGTTAACCTTTAAAGGCTGTCTTGTCTGGGAAGCAAACAGTTGCTCTGGGAGCTCTTGAAAATGAAACACCATCTACCCAAGATGAGAAAACATTCCTGCTCATTCCTATAAGCTTTGATAAGACCTTGATAAGCTAAAGTCACATGAATGACAGCAAAGTTCAGTTCTTGAGAAGTTCACAGTCTAATGAGAAAGCACAAAAAAGGAACCTGAAAACTAAGAGTTGAAGGGCCCTGAAGGGCACATAAATCAACACTCCTGATCCAAAAACCAGAGAGAGAACCAAAGAAAGCCACAGCACTGGCCACACTGCTTGTCTGGAGATGAGGATGGCTTTTCAAATAGATCAAGCTTGTCTCAGTGATGTTCAAGTGCCTTTAACTCTCTTCCCTTCCTCTCAGCATCCATTTGCATCCGACATGAGTGGAACAAGGGCTGGAAACAGCTTGGTGCCTCAGTTTTTGCCATTTTAATTTTACGTACTCATGGAAGACTTGTATGACCAATGCATGGCTAGTATAATCTACCATGATCCAATCAGGGAAACTCATCTTTCCATCTGCTTCTGACACATCATCAGGGACTGTCCAAGTCCTTTCTTTGTGTGCTTTAGAAAATCCTTACAAAGTTATTGCCAACTATGGGTTGTCACTGTTTTAAACCCATGTATCACTGAGCAATTTACTGATTTGGCATTTTTCCATCCTGTTTTTTTTTCTTTTCCAACTCAGTTCTTTCTTGTCTTCCAAAGGGAACTTCTTACTTGTCTCAGACAATTCAACATCATTTCTTTTTAGCCACTTAAACTTTTTAACTTCATGAGACTTTTTTTTTTTTTTTTTTTTTTTTTTTTTTTTTTTTTTTTTTTTTTTTTTTTTTTTTTTTTTTTTTTTTTTTTTTTTTTTTTTTTTTTTTTTTTTTAAAGTCAGGTTCTTACTGTGTAGCTCTATCTGACTTAAAAACTCACTGTGCAAACCAGGGTGCTCTCAAACTCAGGAAACTGCTGTCTCCACCTTGCCCCTGTACTGAGATCAAAGGCATGTGTCACTACACCTGGCCCATAATGACTTTTGATACTTTCTATAGTTTACATGATGCAAGATCTTACTTCTCTCAATATTTGTCCTTTCCTTCTCCTTCCTGGTATTCTGAATATCCATGATCAAACACTGTGAGCCTGTTTATTTCAATGTGAACTTTTACTTTATACCCAGGTCCTAGAAATGTATTTATTTCTTGTAAAGATGACTGATATGTGAGTCCTCTGAGAAGTGGTGAGTGGGCTCTGAGACTGCAAGGGGAGCACACCATCCTAAAAGTGCATACAACTTCTATCCCTTCCCAGGCTGCTTATGCTGTTTGGCTCAGGGTGCCTCCCATGATCAGGGCAATATCTGACCAGCTTACCTTGTAACAGAATGAGGCTTGATATTGGAAACATTTTTTCCTATTAATCTTTTTCTCAGATAATGGTCATTATTCTGAAGGGGGATTTGGGAGGCTGAGAATAATCAAGTGTTGTAAAAATAGGTCCTGTCAGTACAGGCCGGGGTTACTCCATAGGTGTCTTCTATATGTATACATCATCCTGTAATATTTTAGAGAAATGATTTTGTTTAATCAGAACTGATCTCAATTTTCAGCTCGTATTTGGAGACATGTCAGGGCTACATTAGTTTTTCTGTAAATAACAAAGTGATGGATAGCAGATAGGTTATTTTGACACAATGTTCTCAAAATCTACTTCCAGGCCTAGGGGATTAGGTCACTAGGTAAAATACACATAAAATGCTTACTGCATAAGTGTGAAGGCATGAATTCAGATCTTCAGCATTCATATATGAGCAAGACATGGCAGTATGTGTCTCTAATCCCAGCATGTGCATTTGGAGAAGGGGTTTGTTGGCTAGTTACTCTAGCCAATTAGTGAGTTCAGGAAGACACTTGGCATTAACCTCCAGTCTACACACACACACACAAACATGCACACACACATATATACACATATGCACAGGCACACAGAGTTCACGTACTACTTCTAGTTCAAAAATATATATTGTGCACCAATTAGCATGTAAAACATTTTCTTATTGGATCTACTAATGTGATAGAATTTACCAATAAATACCTTAGTTTGGGTAGAATTCATTTAACATGTAATTTATGCAAATAAGGTACATGATTTTTTAACAGGCACAGGATTATTCAACTATCACCATCATTTAGCTTTAGAATCCCTCCATTACCTCCAGAAGAAATCCTATATCGAATATCTATTATCACCAACTTCCCCCTTTGTATTTGCTTTAGCCCTGGGCAACCATTAATGTAGTTTCTGCTCTATGAAGTTTTCCATTTTGGGCACTTCAGGTAAATGCAATCAGATGATTTTTTGTGACCAATGTCTTTCTCTTAGCATCAGTTTAATGTTCTTCTGGGCTGTGGTACTTATCAGTAGTTTTATTCTTTTAATTACCTAGTAATTTTCTCTTGTGTACTATGTGTCTACAGCATATTTTGTTTATCCATTTGCCAGTAAAACTATCTGGGTTATTTCCACCTTTGGGATATTACTAATATTGCTACCAGTATTTGAATATGAGTGTGGATACTAGGGAAAAAAAAGAAATACCATTCTAGATTACGTATTATATGTGTGTGTGTTTAATCTGCTAAGAAATGATTTTAAAAAACAGTGAAAACTTTTTTTAAGATATCGTTAAGGACTGACATTCAAAGGGTATTACGGGGACTGACACAAGACTCCCCAGACAGACTATTTCAACTCTGACAACATGGACGTCAAAGATGGTTAACAAAACTATTTCCAAGTCAACCCTTAGGACACAAAAGTGCAAACAGATTTCTCTTTGGTCCCAACATTCTAAGGCTATTCTCCAAGGCAGGGGAAAGTAGGAAGATTTTCATATTTATGCACGTTAGTTTGGCATAATGGATCTCAGAAGTTTTTAGTGGGGAAATTGTAGGAGTTGTTTTGCTTACAGGTAGCTCTGGGGTAAATTTATACTGTCTCATATAATGTCCACTAGTCACATGTGAGTTTAAAATTAAATTCATTAAAAATAAGATGGAACAAAATTTAGTTCCCAGTAGCACTGACCATATTTCAAGTGCTCAGTAGCCATATGCTATGAGTGGTGACAGCACAGGCCAGAGCAGGTAAAGTCATCCCCTTCTGCAGTGAGTGCCCCCAGAGGCATTGTTCAAAATGGAAATTGCATTTTTAACTACTGGTGATTTTATCCCCAAGAAGAAAAGGCAATGCCTGGGGACATCTTCCTTTATATAACACAAAAGAAATTAGTGCTATTGGATGGAAGCCAGAGTTGGCACTAAATATCACATGACGCTTGAGATACATTCCACAACAATGGGTCATCCCCAACAATCAGTAGTACCTAGAATAAGCAACAATGTCTAAGCAGGATTAGATTAATCATAAGATGTAAAGAGGGATGGGTAGATGTCTCAGTTGGTAAAATGTTTACCTTATAAGCACGAGGACTGAATTCAAGTAAGAACCCATATGAACATGCTAGATCTGCTGGTGTGTGCTTGTAATCCCAGTGTTGGAAAGGCAGGGGGCTCACTGGTGCTCACTGTCAACACAGCCTAGCCTACCGTCATCAGTGAGCTCCAGGGTAATAATGGAACCTGTCACAAAGTAGCTAGATGGTAGACACACATCCGAGGTTGACTTCTTGCTTCCAAGTGTGCTCTATATACCTCCTGATCAACCACAGATCTAAGATACAAATATTGAAAGAATCAGTTGGCCATCTTAAAAACAGTTCATATGTGGTTCCCACTTTGAAGGGATCAGAGAATATAAGCAGAACTTTGGGATCTATGTAATTTTCCAAGTGTCTCTTAAACTCAATGAGATTAAAGAACTATTGCATTAGGTGGAGTCTTGGGTCTCAGTTCAGAACAAAATCACCTGGTAAACATTAGCAATACTCTCAGAATAAGCTAATGATTCCAAGGCTATTACACCTTCTGTTTAATTTCTGCAATTACTTCGCTCTCAATTAATGGGGTCATTAAGCACTTAAAACTTGCATTAATTTTCCTCCTCTCTCTTTCACTTCTTTCATCCTGCATAAATCTAGTTTGCAAGTGATTACATCTTGTTAAATAGTGTACACTTTCTGTTTATAAACAAAACAAATGGCCTAGAAAATGTTTGGCAGCTGTCTTTGTTCATTGGGGTTTAACAAAAAGTAGCTGAGCAGACAGGAACATTTGCCCGGTAGGTGGCATGGAAGGACATACTATGGTCCATTCATCTGCTACCAGGTAACTCAGGACAGGCAATCGGAATTTACTTTGAATGACTTTAAGTTGCATATTCAAAAGTCAATATGATGCAAGGGAACTGGAAAAGTATTTATATGAACTACTTTTGTAATGAGTGTGATTTTTTTTCTCTCCACTTTAATGATAGAGTTCTAGTAAATTATGAAGAGGGAATGCATCATTCTCTTTTGACACTTGAAATGTCCCATGGTCCAGACAACAGAGGTGAGGCACAAATGTAAGCAATTGGAAGGAAAGAGGTAAACACTCTCAGGGGAGGTGGAAGTTTGGGGAAAGATCCTTCCAGATAGGGATCTGGGAAATGTCCATGGAAGGAGCTGCAGTTTAACTTTTTTAATCAACCTCTAAATGCTTGACTGGACCTGCTTTGTGCTAGGTTCACTGTGCCAGCAGGAGCTGCCAGTCCCTCTGCTTATGGACTCAGTCATCCTGGAGGCTAACCACTCAGTGTGGTGATATATTTTATATTTAATAAACCAGTCTGGAATATGAGAGAACAGATCCACCCACAGTCAAGCCAGGAGACTCAGAGAGCTAACTCAAGCCTTTAATCTCAGCATGGAAAGACTGGGAGTGGTCTATGCCTTTAATCCTATAACTCCTTTCTGTGTTTCTGTGAGTTCAAGGCCTACCTACAAAATAATAGTAGCCCACACCTTTAATCTTAACTCTAGAATATGATGTAGAGTTGGACCTGGGAGTGAAACAACTGGGTGAAGAAGGTATTTAAGGCAGGTGTAAAAAAACGGAGATTTATTTGGCAGAAGTGAAGTGTAGGAGCCTGGCTGAGGAAGCCAGAAGATAGCTTTTACCCTGAGAAGTTGGCTGAGTGAGATTTGACTGTGGTCTGTTTCCTCTCTTTGATATTCCAGCTTTACCCCGATTTCTGGCTCTGAGTTTTCATTAAATATAAACTAGAATTCATGTTTCAACTCAGTGCACAGTTATTTACTCTGTAGCTACTGTGTGCATGGAATACAGACAGACAGACAAACAGACAGGCAAAACAGACAACTAGGCTTCAAAGTGGTAAGTATTAAGATGGAGAAAGACATAGTACAGGAAATTTCCTTCCTGTTTTCACATCAGCGTTTTGAAGCACAAACATTTTATTTGCGTGGCGAGGGTCACAGAGCATTTGCCCACCCTTAAGAATAATTAATCAGGCTTTGGAAGGTAAGGCAGACATTTAGTGACAGGTTGCCACTGTGTGGTGGGAGCCAGTCTTAATCCTGCCCTCCAAAAATCAGTAAATAATTAGAACAACAATCTACTGATCTCAGCTTATTAATGCCTCTTAAAGATTTTTCTTTTGGAAGGGGGCAGTGAGATGGCTCAGTGGGTACAGTACTTGCTAGTGCATAAGTTTGGTAACCTGATTCAATCCCTGGAACCCACATATGTGTAGAAGGAGAGAGACAACCTCACTGTGGTGTTCACTCCCCGCATCATCCACACACAATAATAATAAATAAAAAATTTCAAATTCTTCTGATAGAGGTGGCATTTGTTGCCCTTTTCTGTGTCTAGAATGACTGCTACTTGTGGGATTTTTTTTTTTCAGAAATATCACCATCAGCACACATTGTTGTGGTAAATTTCTAGTAATAGCTGCCTTTAATCAACTTTCAAATTATTTTATTAGAGTTTACAGATTATCTCTAATTACATGTAGGAAACCCATTGTTCTTCAGCACTCAATTGTTGAAGTTTTGATAAAGACAAAAAAATTTCTCTCATGCCTGAAGTTTCCTCATGTTGCCATTAGTCATAAAATCCTTATCTTAACCTCTGGCAACAGCTGACATGTTCCTCATTACTATTGTTTCTGGTTTTCTAGAATGTCTTAGGTGAAATGGTATCGCAGTTAGCTTTTACTTAGACTTGTGTATATTGTATAGATGGCATTTCCATTTTACAGGATGTTCTTTGGGCATGCTCATCTTTGTCTTTCCACATCTGCCACAGTCTCCCTTTTATGTGCCTTGTTCTTTCTTCTGCTAGATCCTGCAGTTTAGAGAAAACATGTGGCACTTGTGTTTGTGAGACTGGCTCATTTATTCCTTTAACAAATTGTCCATGTCTATTGTAATGTTATCATTTTATTTATTATTGGCATATGCTACTTATATATAGTCACCGGTTTCATAAAGATATCTTTATTCAAATGCATCATGTACTTTATCTTAGTGTCCTACTGCTATGAAGAAATGCCATGACAACAGCAACTCTTATAAAGGAAAGCATTTATTCAGGCCTGGTTACCATTTCAGAGGTTTAGTCCACTATTGTCACGGCAGGAAGCATAGCAGCATGCAGGCAGACATGGTGCTGGAGAAGGAGCCAAGAGTTTTATCTACAGATTAGCAGGCAGCAGGAAGAGAGAGAACATTGGGTCTAACTTGAGCATCTGAGACCTCAAAGCCATCCCCTGTGACACACTTCCTCCATCAAGGCCACACCTCCTAATCCCACTCCCTATGAGCCTATGGGGGCTGTTTTCTTTCAAATCCCTGCATACTTTAACTGTATTTATACCTTCTCACTTCTCCTTTCTCCTCCATCCCGACCTTCCCGTCATCTCACTACTGCTTTTATGTCATATATACATATTCATGTTTATATCCAACATCTTGGGTCCACAAATGAGAGAAACCATGTAATGTTTTCCTGTCTGCAACTGATAATGTACAGTTATAGCCATTTTTATGCAAACAATGAAATTCTACTCTTTGTGGCAGAAGAAAACATTGTTGTATTAATGTGACATGTTTTCTTTATCTAGTCATTTGTTGAAGGTCAGTTAGGCTGACACTATAATCTGGCTAACATGAAAAGTATGCATTTATGTGCAACTTTGTTGATTTAGAGGTTTGGTTGGGTGTATACCCCAAGTGGTGTATCAGATGATATAGGATTCTGTTTTTGTTTGCTTTTTGTTTTGAGGGAACATATACCCCAGAGTGATTTAGCAGGTCATAAGGAAATTCTGGTTTTTGTTTGTGTCTCTTGTAGAACTTCTATAGTGAATGGGCTAATTTATACCCTCAGGGCTGTGTATAAGTGGTATCTTCCTTCATTTTTAGCATCATCTGGTACTGTTTGTTTTATTAATGATAACCATTCTGAGTGACATAAGATGGAACTGCAATGTAGTTTTATTTTTTATTCCTTGATTAAGGAGGGTGTGCTGTATGATATTTTGTTTGTGTTCTGGCAAATAAAGCTTGCCTGGAGATCAGAGATCAGAGCAGCCAGCCACCAGAGACTTCCTACCTCTACAAAATCTCAGACTGAGTGGCTGGAGTTGGGGCAGATCCTGTCTGTACCCTTGGACTGAATGGGGCTAAGGTCCTGTCTCCACTTGCCTTATATTCCTGTCTTCACCTCTCTAGTGTGCTAGGATTAAAGGTGTGCCTCTCCTGTGCTGGTATCAAAAGCTTGAGCCTCTCAGGTGCTGAGATTAAAGATGCACTCTCCATTGCCTGGCTCTGTTTCTGTTTTAGACTGGTCCAGGGTGGTGTTGAACTCCTGATTTTCCTGCTTCCTCCTCTCAAGTGTTGGGATGAAAGGTGTGTGCTACCACTGCCTGGCCTCTATGGTTAGCTAGTGGCTAGCTCTGCCCTCTGATCTCCAGAAAAGCTTTATTTGTCAGAACACAAGCAAAATATCATACAAGGGTAGATATTTTTCATGTGTTTATTGCAATTTGTAATTCATCTTTTAGAAACTGTTCATTTCATTAGTCCACTTATTAAATTGATTGCTTGGAAATTTTGGTAATGTTTTTTTTCTTTTACTTCTATATAATTTCTAGATATTAATCCTCTGTAAGATACATAACTAACAAAGATTTTCTCCTATTTGGCAGGCTGTCCCTTTGCTCTGGTGATTGTTTCCTTTGCGTCTCAAATTATTTTAAATGATAACTCATTTAAACTATACACATGTCTATGAAATAGATATTGCTATATGACATACTTTACTGGGGGAAATGCAAGCCACACAGGTCTAGTCTTACAGGGTAATCAAGACAAACCAATGTAACATTTGTACCAAAGTTTAGCTTGCTGAGCTATTGAGTTTTTATGGGGATTACTAATAGGAGTATGGGTGAGCAGTAATTTACAAGAGCAGAGATGATTCAAAAGCAACTGCATTATCAACAAGGCCATCCCGATAAGGATGACAACCCAGAAAAGCTGCATTCCTGGTGCTTTCTACACAAGTTGTAGGAAGTTCAGGAGATCTCAGAGTCTCTACTTTGCCTCTCAGACAGTTACTTTCCTCTTCAGCAGCTGTTTACTCCCTTTGTAAAGCAGGTGTGGTGTGGGGTATCTTAGAGCTTTTATTGCTGTGAAGAGACACCACAACCACAGCAAATCTTTTCAAGAAAACATTTAATTGGGGTAGCTCACTTACAGTTTCAAAGGTTCAGTCCATTATCATCATGGCAGGGAGCATGGCAGCATGCAGTCAGACATGGTGCTGGAGAAAATAGATGAGAGTCCTAACATCTTGCAGGCAACAGAGACACTGGGTGGTATCCTGAGCATAGGAAACCTTAAAGCCTGCTTCCACAGTGACACACTTCTTCCAACAAGGCTGTACCTTTTCCAGCAAAGCCACACCTCCTAATAGTACCACTCACTCCCTATGAGATTATGGCGGACAATGATGGGGAAGGCATCTTGTAAGTTTCAGCCTTTCTCCTTCACAAGCATCTTTGTGTCTCCTAGAGGAAATGTTTCAATACCCACATGTTGCCACAGATAACTGTAGATAAAATTCTGCATTTCCTTGTGTGGACTATCCCACAGGAGACCTCCTGTACTTCTGGGTTTCACAATTTTTATGTTCCCTCTTCTATGGTATTTCCTGAGCCATAGTTGTAGAGGCTGCATTATATATAATAATATTATATAATACATGTAGGTGTATTAACTGATGATGAGCACCTTATGGTCACTTGTTGTAGATCTCTATAGTGGTCTCCATCTGTTGCAAAAAGACTTTTCTCTGATGAGTATGAGAGATACATTTGTCTGTGGGAATACAGACAATTATTTAGGATACAGTTTGAAATTACACTTATCTAGGCAATTGACAGTAGCAGTTTTTCCTCTCGAGTCTACGACCTCTCCAGCTATGAGTAGTTAGCTAGGTTTAGAGGACCAGACATGAATTCTGCACCTCAAGTACAATTAGAAAGTTGTTAGTTACCGTCAAGATAAAAGTGCTATGGGCCAGGAATGGTGATGCACACCTTTAATACTAGCATTTAAGAGGCAAAAGCAAGTGATGTCTGTGAGTTTGAGGTCAGCCTGGTCTACAGAGTGAATTCCAGGACAGCAAAGGCTGTTACACAGAGAAACCAGGTTTAGAAAAACAAAACAAAACAAAACAAAACAAAACAAAACAAAACAAAAGTGTCACTAACACACCATTAAGACTTTTCATTTTAGACATTTTAGAGGGCCATGGAGTATTGTTTCTTATTAGTAGATAGTTGCTAACACAGATACCTTGCTTTTACTGTTATCAAAACAACCTATTGAAAAACAGACAGAATTTAACACATTTATTTATTTGAGGCACTTGGCATAGAGGCTAATAGTCCTTTTTGCACTGTACTTTGGTGGAAATTCACAACAAAAGCCTTGAAATGCTCTATCAAGGTAAATGTTTCAGAACAGAGGAAATGTATGACATGCAATGCATTTTAGGGACATTCTAGATGAAAATATCTATAGTAAGGATTTGGTCTATAGAAAAATAAGGGTCTGATTTGGGGATATCTCAGTATTAGAGCACTTTGCCCAACATATGAAAGGCCCTGGGTTCCTATTCCTAGCATCTAAACATCACACCTACATCCACTAACCCATATCCTCCCACACAAGGGGAGAGAGATAGCGATGAGAGACACAGAGAGGGGTAATCATAAAAATCAGAGAACTAGTTAAGTAAAATGAAGGTGAAATATGTGACTCTAATTGAAGAATAGAGTATTTTCTTGACATATGCAATATGACTATGACTTCAATCTTTGGTAGTGAAAAAACAAAGCAAAACAAAAGAAAAAGGAAAGTAAGTAAGTTTAATAAAGTGGAACCACTTAATCCTTGACTGTTGTGGAGAAAGTGTATAAAGTCTCTTGTAGGATGTAAGGTAATGATCTGTTGCCAACGTTGATTTGTATCAGTAATACTAAACTCTCCATGTCCTTGCCGGATGCTTATGTGTATGCTTTTGGCTACTCACTGTTCTTATATTTGATTCAGTTGACCTTGACATTTTTAGAGGACATAGAGAATATCATGAGAGTAGCTGTTCTGCTTTGTAATTGTGAATGGCTCTGAAGAGTAAATGCTTCCTGCCTTTGTAAATGTGTGACCTTTGCCTGGCTACTTTAAAGATTTCATTTAAATTCTTGTATTCCCCCATACAAGCCACATTTTAATGGCTACTTTTGCTCTTCCACAATTCTCTGAAAGAAAGTGAAGCTCTAGCGCAAACTGGCTAGCAGCATATATTATTTATTACAGTTCAATTCCAACTTCTTAAAGAATTCTCTACACCACTCACACTGGCTTTCAAATTAAATTAATTTAAATTAATTAAAAAATGTTTACCTTTCCTTTGTCTTATTTCCTTCTATTTCCTCACAACTCTAAATCATAACTCTAACCCTAACCCTAGGAAATATTAACTACTTTTTAATTTTCACTTGATAAATTCACCAGGATGCATAAATTAAATCACTTCACTTCTTATATGTTTTGAGAAAGAGGCTGGCCTGCCATCTATCTGAGACTACCATTATGGAAAGAAGACCATTTTTTTTTGCCTCATTGTTGAGGTAGAAATATATCTAGATAATATTTAAGATTATTTCTTAACTATCAGAAAAGATGTTCAAGGAAGTTTTGCTTGTAAAACCAACCAAATGTCAAGGAAGCGTCAGTTAGGAATGAGAAGAATCATAAGAGAAGACAATACAAACTAGAAGAAGAACACCAAAGGCTCAGCATAAAAAATGAGAATATTTTTAGGTCTCAAGAAGTAAATGCACATGCTAATGCACTGTGCTTGGCCTGGGCATGAACACTATGGGACTTTGGGGACAATCAGGAAGGCCTTGGAGACCATGGGGTTTAGAAATAAATCAATAATATTTCCTTTGCGAATTTATGGTAGAAAAAGATGGGACAGAAAGACAGACTGGAGCTTAGGAGAAGAAGCAAAGGCAGGAGTTGAAGCTAAAAGGGTGGGACTGGCTTTACCACTGCCCGGCCACCAGGGGGAGTGCTTGTGGTTGGATGAGAAAGAGTTATGTGAAATGGAGCAGAGCGGTGATGGAAAGATGAAGCTTGGCTTTAGACAGGGCTAGGACAGGAGCTTATCGAATACAATGGAGAGAAGGACCCGAGTATTGGTCCAGTCTGCCCAGAAGGGAGGATGCTCTCAGTCAGGACAGTGCTTGGTGGTGAAGAGACACAATGGCAAGGACACAAATGCTGCCTTTCCATGTGCCACATCTGGTGATAGCTGTTTTACATTTGGGGAATATTTTCCCCCCAACAACTGGATTTTCAGCAACCCTGAGCTAATCTATTGCATGATATAAAATTTCTTTTGTTGAGATTTCTACAGTGTACAATGTATCTATTTAATGTTATAGCTACATTGTATTGACTCATTGCTAACTTACTGCTTATGATTTGAAACTAACTTACTGCTTATGGTTTAAATCCCAAGAAATTGCTGGGGATGGGAGGAGAGTGGGCACTGGAAAGGGAATGCCAGAGCAAAAGATGTGTCAATATGTTGACTTCGGAGATTCTCTTCTTTCTAAATGGTACCAAGGAACACACTGCCACAGGTGTGGAAGATCCATGCTTTGTCACTGAAATGGAAGTGATAAGATTTTTCCACATCTTAAGTAGAAAGGACATCTCCCTTTAAGAAGCAGCAAGGTTTCTCTGCCAGTTGACAGTAAAATCATTGCTAACAAAGTCGATGCTGCCTTCTTGTGGCTAGAAAGGAAAACAGGCACAAAACGAAAAGAATCTTTAATTTATCTTTTGGAAAGTTCCTATATATGCACATGCAATTATATCTAACGCCCTTCTGCATTCCACCTCTCATTGGGTTTCCCCAATATGGCTCCCTCCAAACTTCATAATATTCTTTATTTCAGATCAATTTTATTGAATCAGTTAATGTTTCCTGTTTGCTCATGGATGTAGGGCCATCCTCTGGGACACTGACAATCTGCCAATAGGTATATATTCCTTGAAAAAAAATCTTACACTCCATCCCCCAGCAGCTATCAGCTGTCAGCAGGTCCTCAGTTGGAAACAAGGAACCCTATCCATGCTGGAATTGTAATTGGCTTGATCTTGCACAGACCTCTCACAGGTAACCATAGCTTCAATAAGTTCTGTGTGCCACAGCCATGAAGACAGAATTTCAGATCACTCCACCTCATTCTCTGCTTCTTATATTCTTTCTGCCCCTCTCCCATAACATCTGAGAAGAACAGAGTTTTGTTTTTCATTTTTATTTCTTTTTCTCTCATGTTACATCCCACTCACAGTTCTCTACCCTCATCTTCTCTCAGTTCTTTCTTCTCACATTGCCTCTCCCCCAAAGCCATTCCTCTTCCTTTCCCTTCAGAGAAGGGCAGCCCTCCTAGAGATATCAACCAAATATGGCATATCAAGTTATAATAAGATTGGGCACATCCCCCAAAGAGACTTTCTTATTATTGCTATTAATTATTTGAAAAATTCACACAATGTGTTTTGTTTATGTTCAACTACAGTCCCCTAATCACCCAGATTTGTGTACTTATCTCTTTAGAAAAAAAACCTAACAAATGTCCAATTTGTGTTGCCACATACTTTAGGTATGTGGGCATCCACTGGAGTATAGTGTGAATGACCTCTGAGGGACCACACACTTAAATAAAATTTTCTCTCCATCTCTCTCAGCAGTTATCCATTGCCAATAGATGTTAATCTAAGGATATGAACTGGTACCCACTTCCTCTTTCCATGATGGGATCTTATCTAGCTTGTGTGGATCTTGTATATACTGTCACCACTAATGTGAGTTCATATGAGCACAGACCCTACTGTGTCTGAAAAGCATTAATTCTTTGCAGTCACCAACTGCCCCTGGGTCTTACAATATTTCTGCTGACTTAAAAACAAAGCCAATTTAGTTAGGGCTAGCATTCTAGAAGGTAGGTAGAAGAAACATGAAAAAATGAACTTGACTTTAGGTTGTTAGAACATGAGACATAGAGGAAATACAGAAGCATGTGACATGCTAGATACAGAGAATTTACATGATTCCTGAAATTGAGGAACAACAGAAAGAAATGAATGTTTCAGTGGCTTACTCTGAGAAGAGGTGGATTGTCTGCTTGTTTCTCAGTGAATACAGAGATGAAGGAACTCACCCATGACCAAAAAATGTGTGCTAAGAAAATCATCATCCCACTCAGAAGGACATGCGCAACAGCAGTTTCATGCTTCATTGTAGACTAAGCTTAGCAAATCACGTTTCTATTTCTTCTT
The DNA here is from genome assembly GCA_004025045.1 of Sigmodon hispidus. Lineage (NCBI taxonomy): Eukaryota > Metazoa > Chordata > Mammalia > Rodentia > Cricetidae > Sigmodon > Sigmodon hispidus. The sequence goes on along the minus strand of PVIH01000734.1, from coordinate 255 downwards.
GCTTTTGTGCAACTTGGCACCTTGGGGGAAAAGGAGGAAAAGAAAGAGGAGAAGAGGCGGCGTCCCAGTGCACTCTGGAGCAGGGGCAGCTGAACTCTGCACCTGGCCACACCCGCAGCTCCTGCTGCTCAGGGAATCTACTAGGAGCCCTACTGCGACCCTGAACTGAGTGAACTGAGCAAACTAACTGCAGGGGTCTCTGAGGGGCGGATTCGAACCCTGACCAGAGGTGAGGAGGGCTCGGCGGGCCTCAGC
>PVIH01000733.1:171369-302841 GCA_004025045.1 Sigmodon hispidus | reverse complement strand
CTCTCCTTTCCTTTCTTTCCCTCCCCCCCCTTCCTTTTCTTCCCTTCCCATCTCTTTTCTTTTCTCTTTAAGGCAGTCTCATGCAACTCTCCCTAACCCTGGAACTAGCTGTGTAGACCAGACTGATCTTGGATTGGCAGAGATCTGCTGACTCTGCTTCCTCAGTGCTGGCTGTAAAGGTATGGACCACCATGCCCAGCAAGCCTAGGACTTGTAATCCTTAGGATCTAAACTATTCCATAAACCTACATATGGTTATTCTTACCAGGCACATCATCCCAGAGATGCGGCAGGAGGGGTAAGAATCTCTGTGAAACCTTTTCAGATTGAAAACCAGGTTTTTATGATCTCTATTTATGCCATATACAAGATTTAGTTCCCCATACTGTATGATTTTTCTCTTTTCATCTATACATTGCCTAGTTCATTCACATTGGCATGTCTTCCATACAGTTTGCCTGTTATTTTGATTCTTGAGCCTCCTTTATTCACTAGGAACTTCCCACCTTCTGGACCTGTAGGAACATGCTCCTGTGGAACTACCCACGCACACAGCCCACACTAAGAAGGGTTGTCAACCTGGGATGTGTCTTACATTTTCAGTCACTTGTTCATAGACTTTCTAATCTCGTAGGTTTTGATCTGACCCTTCCAAGGAATTGTGCGTGTGATGCCTTAGCTTGGTTTTCATGGCTTATAGACATATTAGCATAGGTTCTCCCTGGGCTCTAATTTTAAACACATCATTTCCCCCTACTTTGGGGTTGCATTGGTTCTGTTTTCCCTTTGTGATGATGATAATAAGGAATACTTCCCATTTGAGGTCATCTAGCCTCTCTCCAGTCTGGAGTCCAGCGAAGATCCATGATTTTCAGAGTCTGATCTATAAACTAAGAACACCAATGGGTAACACTTTGTGCAAAACAAGAAACCATTAATGCCATTAATGATGATTGCTGCACTCTTTCTCTCTCTGTCCCATAAGGAAGGATCAGAGAAGCCAGACGAGGTTGGTTGTAGTGAAGAATTACATTAATGTGAAAGTACCTCTGTGGTTTAATCTATTTGGGCCTAGTATTAAATTAGACCCAGATTTTTCCAATTGCACTTCAGAGCCATCCACACTTGTAGGATACCTTCTAGGTTTACATGAGAGTCTTTCTGGCTACAAGTTCCTTGTTGGTTAGAGACTAAGTTAGCCTTGCACCCATAGAGAGTAGAACTAGAGTGTGCTGAATGAAGGCAAACTGTAGCAGGTGGGTTTTTGGACTTGTTCTGTTCTCAGAGCACCCCAGATGGAAGTGGTTCTCTCAAGGCTATCAAGTCCATCTCCCCTGGAGGCTGATCTACAACCTGATCTTTGCCCAAAGGTCAAATGGGATGGCATTATTCATCCCATATTTGCCTTGCAATATTTATCATAAATAAGCTTGGTTTCTAAGGAAAGGCTGGCACAAAAACAATTATTCTCTGATGATGATAGACTGTATAGTTACTGTAGGCTGTGAAAATAATCACTGGACAGCATACCTAGCTACAAAGCCTGACACCTCACAGTAGCCTGGTGGTCCATTCATCCCTAATGAGTATCAGGAGTGAGGGTCAGAAAAAAGCAGTGCTAGCTGGGCTGGTTCTTTCTTCGCCTACCCTAAGCATTTATTCAGCATCTTGTTTGATGTGAAATCTATGGTTTTCCCTTGATCCAGCTTCCCATCAGTTTGTAGTGTAGTGATAAGATCTGGTGGTTTGTGACACTCACTGCATCCTTAGTGACATAGAAAAGGAGACAGAACAGAGGACAAAATAGGAAGGGATGGGCGAGCCTCTAAGCTTGGTCCTTACAGTCAGCTGCTATTGACCAGCTGGGTAACCTGCTAGTTAACGTTTACTAGTCTCTGATTCTTAAATCTGTTGTTCTCAAAAATGAGATAATGTGTTCCCCGGGGGCTTGTGGGCAGCATAGGTGAGTCAGGATATGTAAATGTCTGCCCTGGGCTCACATCAAGAATGACATGTTCATGAATTCCAGGGACTGTCTTCTTTGACAAATCACTCACTCGTTTCTCTCCCGAGATGTTAGAATGTACCACATCAATTACAAAGAGCAGAGAGGGCCAAGCACATTGAAATTGCTCACAAGAGCAAGCAGTCACAGATGACCAAGTCTTCAGGGACTCCTCATCGATGATGGCATGGAGCCCAAGAGTAGCTGGTTCCTGAACACATAGCCAGCCTCCTCCCTGTTTCTGGTGTCTCCTGCACTAGTCATAATTTCTGCTTCCCACTGCTGTCTGTCAGGCCACAGGGCCAGAGACTGCCTTTGTGGCTGCGTGATTTCTCCTCAGAAGACAGAGAAAACATGTTTGCTTTTCTGGAAACATAGACTTCACTGAGCCCATCTTCCTTCCTAAGAGCTTTGCCTAGAGGGAGAGGAAATGTAAGCTGAGAGGACACAAAGGAGAATGTTGGCTGGTAAGCCAAAATCAGTTCACTGATATTCATGACCAGATTTTAACATTTACTACACCTTGATGGGTAACACTTTGTGCAAAGCAAGAAACTAATTGTATATCTTTCAGAGACATGACTTCTCTGAAAACAACAAATTATTCCTCTCTGATGATCATGGGCTGTATATTTACTGCAAACATGAAAACTGTCATTGGACAAAATACCTTGTGGCCAAAAAAAGAAAAAGTTTCCTCAAAAGAGGCCATTTTTTCTTAAGAAAAAAAAATGATAATCAGAATTACAGTGAAACAGGAAGGCATTCAACCTCATTAGTGCACAATATTAGCAACTGGAGCATTTGCTGAAATAAGGACCATGCATGTAGGTAGCTGAGGAGATCTGGGTAGACGTACACTGGGAGTCTGGTGGTACCTACTCTCCCAGCCTCCTGGCTGTCGCTGCATTGAACTTTGAAGAACAGGCCTCCTTGCGCCTCACCCTTGTATGTGATTAGGATGTGTGGACACTTAAGAGTGTGCTAGGCTGGATTCTATAGAACTGTGTTAGATAACTGTGTCACAGCACATCTGAACTCTAACCACATGCTCTTTTATCCCCATTTATAGAGGGGAGAACCAAAGCTCAGAAAGCCAACCCAGTTTCTCAAGACCCCACAGTTGAGTATAGGACAGCGAAAACTCCAGGCAGTCCAAAGGGCGTCTTATCTCTTAACTACACCTCTTCAGTGCCTGAGAACTTATCCTGCTGTAGAATCTCAGTAAAGCAGATAAAACACAAGGCATAAACGTACATGTAGCATTTCTCTTCTCAAGTTGACCACAAAAGTTGTCCCTTGGGATTATTTTGCCTTTAGGATCAATTAACTGCCATGTTCGATTGTTGCTGGAGCTGACTTTGACCTCTGACTGCAGCAGTAAGATGTGTCAGCCCTCTGCATTCCCTTTCTCTTGTTTTAGGTTGGGAAGCTGATTCAAGAAGCAGCCGGAAGAAGTAACTTGAAAAGAGTAACTCTGGAGCTTGGAGGGAAAAGCCCTAATATTATTTTTGCAGATGCTGACTGTAAGTGGCCCACAGACTCTTACACATGTCAGAATGCTGCCTTCACCTTCCTCTTCTATATATTCACTCTGGGTGGAATCTTTGAAGTACAGGGCATCACAATTCTCTGAGGAAATGATCATTTAATATAGTAGAAAGAACACCTAGCCAAACACTGAACAGTCTAGGGCCATTTGACTTTCTGATGTTGTAGAATGGGGTAGAAAAGGTGGAAGTTTGGTCCTTAATACGTAGTAGAAAGAACTGTATTCTAAGCCTTTGACACCTCAAATATAGTCACTGCTTAGATTCAAGAAACATGAAACTTTTCAAATGGGTCTATAATCTTTTCAACTAGCTTGCCAGTCATCAAAGACATAAATGCTGCTTCTACAGCACTGGCTCCATTTTCCCAACCCATACCAGCTTCTCTAGTATTCATGCTAACCCCCCTTGCTGCCAGGACTTTGTGTGGCACAAACCTGACCAGAAGCATAGACTGGTAACCTAGGAAACACTTCCAGGAAGAGACCACCTACTCCGTGTGCTCTTATCCTGAAAACATCTCCCCAATGAAATTCTAAAATCCCCTTCAGCCATTCCTTTTCTTCTCTGTACTTCCCAGGCAGCACTCTCTTTCAGTTCTACGAAGGAGTGATAAGGGGCATTGGCCAAACCATAGCTTCACCTTTATCTTCCTAGTTGAGATTAGAGATCTTGAGCTTGCTGCTCTTCTGTGGACCTGAGTTGCATTCCAGCTTCCATGTCAGGTATTAATTACAGTGGTCTGTAACTAAGCTCCAGGGCTCCCACACGCATGTGCACATACCTACACACAGACAGAAGCACTGACACATAATTAAAAATAATGAAGTAAATCTCAAAAAAGTCAGATCTTCCTCTTCCTCCTGAGGAGCAGGCAGTTTACTGTCACACCACTGACCCAGTCAATTATCTAACAACCAGCATACAGATTTATTAATATTACTTTGAGGTGTAAGACATCAGAAAGGAGGAAGAAGAATTATCACACTGCTGTTGAACAATTCCATATATATAGGAGATGTAATATCTGCAAAGAATCACTGCTCTTACAGTTTAATCACCAAAATGATCATTAAACACACAAGACCCAGTTGATTGGGAGCCCTAAGGGGACTGCCATGGGCCAAATGCATAGAACATGTGTTTACTTTCCCAACCGTTACACTAATCTTAAAAAGTCACATTAAAACTCTGACTTCTGATTTTCCATAGAACTGGAAAGGCTTGGTAAACTCTGGGCTTACATTCATGTATGCTAACAGTCGATTGTGGGGTCTTCTGTTAGTGTCCATCGCATCTCTTGGTCACCTGTAAGGTTCATAGTTCTGTCTCCTGGGTCTTCTGTATAGTGAAATTTAAATCTCCTGTTATGAGTAATGAAGGCTGGTCCTTCTGTTTTCAGAACAAGGAAGAGGCTCAATGAGGTAAGGTTGTCTAAGTCCACATAGCAAGTATTATCTGTGTTCACAGTCCAGAATTACTAACTGGCATTGGCTGTCATGAGCAGGGCATTATACCTGTGCCTTTTGGAGAGTAGGAAGGAAGGTGTCTCCCCAGACAGGCCACAGGCAAGGCTGTGTTGAGAATACGGATGCTTCCTCTTGTAGTGGACTACGCTGTGGAGCAGGCTCACCAGGGTGTGTTCTTCAACCAAGGCCAGTGCTGCACTGCAGGATCTCGAATCTTTGTAGAAGAGTCCATTTATGAAGAGTTTGTGAAAAGAAGTGTGGAGAGGGCCAAGAGGCGCATTGTGGGGAGCCCCTTTGACCCCACCACTGAACAAGGTCCTCAGGTAAGAAACCATAAGCAGTGCCCTATGTAAATTAATCTGGGTTGCCACAGATGCTGGTGCTAAGGGGATCCAGCAAAACAACTTCTTCCACATCAGCTGTCTCTTTATTCCTGTACCTTGTCTTATTGTTGAAAATGTGGACATTAAGGTATTGCCTGTCTTTGCATTACTAGTAGGTAGTATCAGTTTCCTATGATTTGACTGGATGCTCTGACATTTGGGGAAGAAAATCACACAGAGGGGGTTTCATGAGACTGTGCATGTTCCTATTTTCATGGAAGGCCGTCTGAGAGTCATCAAGTGATTTCTCCTGCAGATTGATAAGAAACAATACAACAAGATCCTGGAGCTTATCCAGAGTGGTGTGGCCGAGGGTGCCAAGCTGGAGTGTGGAGGCAAAGGGCTGGGAAGGAAGGGCTTCTTCATTGAGCCCACTGTGTTCTCCAATGTCACTGACGACATGCGGATTGCCAAAGAGGAGGTATCATGGGCATTCTTAAAATTGCCACATTCTTCCTGGGATTTCCAGAGCATTTGGACAGTAATCAAGTTTTAACACTTTTCATCTTTACATATGTCATTTTGTTGCAGATCTTTGGTCCTGTTCAGGAAATTCTGAGGTTTAAGACTATGGATGAAGTTATAGAAAGAGCCAATAACTCAGACTTCGGGCTTGTAGCCGCTGTCTTCACTAATGACATCAACAAGGCTCTCATGGTGTCTTCTGCAATGCAAGCTGGAACTGTTTGGTAAGACTTAGAGGCATATAAGGAGGCCTGTGTCAGTTCACAGTTTATTACTATCATGACATACTAACTGTATGTTAAAGAGAGTTTTACTTAGCTCACAGGGGAGGCTGTAAGTCCAGTGAGCATCGTCAGACTCTTGAAGGCCTTTAGCCTGTTACCTTGAAGCAGATGGTGGTGGATGAAGAGCTCACATGGCCAGACAGAAACCAGAAAGCAAGATTCAGGGGTGGGACTTGCTATTCGAGCACCTTGCTCTTGCAGGAACTGCCTTAATGCCTGGCTTCTGGGGTGGCTCCCCAGTGACTAAGGCTCCCCCAGGCTCCACTTCAATAGTTCCCCTTCAACATCACCACCCAGAGACCACACTGTTGACAATGAACATCCAGACTGGGGGGGACGCATTATAATTCTTGTGGTACAGGGTAACAAATAAGGGTCTTCTGCAAGGATGGGAAAGTCAGCAGTCAGCTAGACCTCAACCTGAAAACACTTTTTTATCAACTAGACCAGAAAACCAAAGTGATTTTGAAAGTTTTTTCAAAGAAATACACCAATTGGATTATTGCTGTGAGATGGAATTTGTATTAATAATGCAATTTTCTTCTTTCAGGATCAATTGTTACAATGCCTTAAATGCTCAGAGCCCCTTTGGGGGTTTCAAGATGTCTGGAAATGGGAGAGAAATGTAAGTGTCAGATTCTGGTGTCTACATAGATGTGATATGTCATTACAGAGGGGTGCTCACAAGACAGCTCGCTTTACCTTCAGGCCTCTAGTAATAGGCTTTGCTGATTGAGATATGGTTTCACTCACTTACTCTGCAGCCTAGAATTACCTGCATCTTTGCAGTGTCTGCTGACCTCCAACTTACAGTAATCCTGCCTCTGCCTCCTGAGTGCTGAGATTATAGGTATGAGCCACCATACCCAGCTCAATGTAACATTTTACTGAGGACAAACTCACATAAGCTGCCATGGCACCAATGTGAACAAGATGCAGCTCCTTATCCTCATAGTGGACAGAGAAAATGGTTCATTATTTGGCTTCAGTACAGAAGAGTAGCTCCATGTTGTCTGCTGAGAGCAGAGAAGCCCCCACAGAGAACACACCTGAACACTTGGCAGCTTTCAGGTTTGGAATTCATGAGTTGCCAAGCCGCGTACCACATCCTGCCACAGGAACATTGCATCTGCTGCCACGGCCTCAGAAACCTTAGCTGTTGCCCTACAGCATGAGGCTTTGTGTAAAGCCAAGATGGCTTGTTCACTTTTATCCTCCAGAACAAAATGGCCAGAGCTCTAAGCTCTGTGGTTTATGCAGTCCTCTGACACCTGTAGCTTCAAGGGGCTAACTGCTGGTCTCCACTCCTTTTGTGCCCATCTGGGTCACTTGCCTATACACCTGCTCAGTCCCTGCAAGTCTTTAAAGTTGGGACTGTGGGGTTAGGACATAGGGTCAGGGAGAGGACTTGCTGAAGATATAAATTAAACACATCTCAAGGCATCTCAGGGAAATTGCTTGGGACTGGGGAAATACCAGTTTTTAAGGCTAAGATGCTAGGCATATAGGCAATGTTTTGGCAGAGCCTGGTGAAGAAGATGAATGTTGCATTAAGAGTAACAAGTTAGGAATTTAGTTACTAGACCCTACAACACAATCTTCTTCTGACTGTGTAAACATTAGGAACTTACTGCTTATGGTTCTGGGAACTATGTTCAAGGTCAAGGTGTGGCAGATACGGTGTCTAGGAGGGGTTCATGTCTCACAGATGGCACTTACCATGTCCTCATCAGGTTTAGAGAAAAGGAAGTATGCTGGAGCCCTCATGACAACCATTTCCCAATGGCCCCACTTGTTAATACTATGTGAAATTGCTTCCAACATACACATTTTGGAGTGACACAAACATCCAGACCTCTGCAGCTGCCTCTGGCCAAGTATCTGTTGTGTTTCTGGCTTTGTGCTAACTCTTTCACTCATATTATCTCATTTGATTTCTGCAGTTACATAGATATACCTCCCTTTACATGCAGGAGACCTAGCGGAGGAGTAGAATGGTAAACCAGCTTGTTCCAGGCTCACAGCTAGTTCAGGTCTAACATTCTAACCTAAGTCTCAGTGCCTTCAGATAGTCTTATACATTCAGCTCTGGAAGCCTGGGGGACCAAGCACAAGGACTCTTTAGAACAGGCTCCAAAACCAACACAGTTGTTCCGAGATGCTGACAGACCTACAGCAGAAGTGATGTAGACGAGAGACTCCTCAGTTCAGACTTCAATAGAAATTGATTTTTCTCTTTTAATAGCTTTCATGGAATGAATAGTGGCCAGAGACTTTCCTGATGTGACACCCCCATTTAAAAGACTCCTGTCTTTCAGTTTGAAATTAGTGGATCTATTTTCTAAACTCTGTGGCTCACAAGGAACATCATCTATGCCCCTTTCTTCTACCATTACTGAATGACTTTTAAAGCAAATGATTAATAAACATAGACAGCAAAGCACTGGCCTTTGTCTGAGCAGGGAGTGTAGTACATTAACACTGGGTGAGTGAACTATACATTGCAAGGATCAGAAGTACCCAGGACAGATCTTGGAGTGAAAGAGAAGCTCAGAAATGAGGGAGAGGGTCTGGACAGTGTTTCACAGGGGCTTCTACTTGGGTTTGAATTGGCTGTTTAAGGAGAGGAGAATTTGAACAAATGGAGAATATTCTTTTGAGCTTGGCAGGCAAAGCAGAGTAGGAGAGTCGGAGTGTGAGCAGAAGTACTATAAGAAAGATTGGGATGAAGTCTGTGCGATGTGCAGGACCCCATTACACACGAGGAGGGATCTATGAGCCTCTCAGCATTGGACTGTTTAGTGGAACAGCTTTGAGACTAAGAGCATTTTGGAAAGTCGTGTTGCTTAACTGCAAATCTTGGCATTTCTGCTTTCTACCTCTGTAGAAATTGTAGACAATAATTTCAATCTCCCTAAGCCTTGATGTTTTCCTCTGTGAGATGAAAACAATTATACTAGCTTTCTGAGAATGTTGCTTTGTTGATGTGTTAGGATTAAGTAGACAGACAGGTGATGCCTGGAAAGCCTTCAGAAAGTGAAGCTGCTGGCAGTGATCAGGGAGGGGCTGTTAGAATGGTGGCCCTTCTTTTCCTTAAGAGACAAGTTGCTTCTAAAGTGTGATAGTTTTCCTACCTCCAGCCAGTGGTACCCGCCCTTCTGCCCTCCCGTGCTCCTGTCCCTCTGCTCTCCACACTTGTCTCCAGAAGAACTGTAACTCACTGGAATCCTGTTCTCACTGCTCCATCAGCTGCCCAAAACCTTTCAGCACGTAAGACCTCTGTTTGACTCACTTAGGGCCTTAACTCTCCAGCCCCTTTCTTGAGGCTGCATTCCACTTGCTCACTCATTTCGTGCCTCTGTGGCTGTCCTCACTAATGTCGCCAAAGTGTTGGGACAGTCTCTGATCCTGAGAACCCTGTTCTTATTCAGTGTTTTGTGACAGATCATTAACATGGTGAATCACCAGTATAAAATAAACTTGTAATAAATGGCCTCTGGGTACTGGAGACCAGTCCCAGGCTACCCCTGTCCCTCATCAAGAACAGGCCCTGCGGGATTCAGACTTTTGATTTTATCTAGATCTGGTCTTTTCCCAGAAAAAAAAAAATGATCCTTTGCTAGAAATCTGGTTGAGGGACAGTTTGGCTTTGTTATAGTATATAACAATGGCCATGTATAACAATGGCCAAAAGAACCCAAGGATCAGGGTCTGTCTATTTAGAGCCATGTTGGCCATGTGGCCTCCCACTGCAGTTCAAAAATAATAAGGACTGGTGCTCTTTGATGAAGCTGGTTGTGTCTTACTCAAGTCATAGTTTCCCAGCCCTTTTCTATTTGTGACCTCTTATTGCCTTAGAAATTATCATTAAACCCTGGGTATGTATGCAAAATAGGTATACAATACAAACATTTCCTGATTATCATAAAGAAATTTCTTATAAAACAATTATTTGAAATATTTATCATTTTACTATTTGTTAAAGATTAATGATACTTCCTATTTATCAGACAGGATGTGCTTATTTAATTTTACATGAAGAACTAAATTTGCTAGATATTTGATACTGTAGAACAAAGAGCATCTTCAACACTTTCCAAAGCTGAGAATCTGCTTCACAGAAACATACATGTACTGCCAAGTATCAGAAGCATGTTTAGAGCAATTTCAAAACTTGTTGGAAATTCTATCCCAAGTCAAAGTCAAAATTCATTTAACAAGTTTTTCCCAAACTTAGATAACAGTTTTTAAAATTAAACATTCTAACAATCGATCCAAAGATGTACTTATTTGCTACTTATAGACTGAGGGAAGCTGATAGGAAATTACTAAATTTATTCATTTTACTTTATTTTTCATAATAAAAAATGTTTCTATAAGAAACCTTGTATGCCCAATAAACATGTAATTCCTCCCAGCGTTCCCTGCCTCATAGCACACAGTAGCCTGGAATCTGAGCCGAGGTATCTAGGTCGGTAGGTACCATGATGGCATACGCAGTGCTGTGTCTGTTTTGCAAGTTCAGAACCAAGCAGGCACACATGAAGCCACAAAATGCAGTGGGCAAACAGAGCCTGGAAAACTTCAGATGTTACATATTTGATTTTGAATTAAATTTTTGGCCATTGAGTATTCAGAACCCTTTTACTATTGGTAACCTTTTCTTGACCCTATTCATGGCACAAGGCCTTAAAGGCCACAGTTAAGAAGCTGCAATGTAAATGACCTGGCTCTCGGGCTCAACTTAGTCCCCAAAATGTTTTCTCTTTCTTAATGACCTAGAGTGGCAGGAAATACTTTAATAAAAGAACCTGCTCTGCCTTCTGTCTACTCTGATAGTCTCCAGAAAATCAATGTAATCTTTCCTCTGGAAGGAATTGTTTGCCTCCCACCCCAGTCTCCATGCTCACCTCCAGGAGGAGCAGAAAAGGGAAGGGACCTTTTCACAAGCAAGTTTCAGTTTCTCTAAGCTGTAAGAGGTCTGCTTTCAACAGGCTATGTGATGGGTGCCCCACCCCCATCAGAGGCTAGAGGGGTGCTTCTGGTGGGACCCGCCCCAAAACTCCCATCCGTCTTCTGTCCTTCTGCCTCTGCCTTATCACAGTCCCCAGAGATAAAAGGTGGTCAAACACAAGCTAAAGATCACACTGAACCAAAGGGATGAAAATAGTTGTGGGCATCTTAGACAGTGAGGATTAGGACTGCAAGAATGAGAAGTGTGGTAGGATGCTGTGCAGCTTCCCAGATCATGCACACACAAATGCATGCACACACAAATGCATGCACATGCCTACACATGTCTCATGCATGTGCACAGAAGTCACCTGTGGTCTGAGGGGTTGGGATTGTTGAATATACTTGTCTAGGGACCCACTTTCAGAGACTGGTTGTATAGATCTGGGCGACAGCCCAGGATCTTCATGGTGTAATAAGCTTCTGGAATGGTGCTGGTGCAGGTGGTGTGGAGACCTCATTCAGAAAATTGCTGCAGCCAAATAGAAACTAGTATTTACACCCTAAACTGAAGTCCAAGGGTTCCCAAGACGGTTTGCTGGGCGCCACCAACATATAACATGTTTTTTCCTTATCTCTGGATGTGCCTCTTGCTTCACCTCAGAGACTAACCTAGTCTGCTGAGAAGCAGACATGGGGCTTCTCAGGGTCCCCGAGAGACCATGTGCAGTGATGATGGAGGAGCTTCAGTAAGGAAAGGCCTGGCTCCTGAGCAGCAGTGATGTTCTTCCTTGCTAACTGTGGGTCTACATGTGCCACAGACTTTAGCTGTAATGAACAGATTTAAGAATCTAAACTTCAAAGATTTTAGAGTCCCTTGGACAGTCTTCTCAAAGACTGGGCAGAATGACCTGCTCTACCTTTCTTTATCTCTTTCCAGATCTACAGAAGCAGAAGTAGGGAGTGTAAATCCCAGGGTAGTCACGTTCCTTAGATGATAACTATGTACCTTGGGCGCAGGAACTGCTACAGGGAGGTGACTAGCCACCAAGAGGAGTGGATAGCTCGACCAAGCCCTTCAGCTAGCTGGTGAAGAGCCATTGGTCTCCCTGTCCACCAACACCAAGATTCTGTTTTTGCTCCATGGTGTCGCTAATATACTACTCTGAGGCCTCTCGCTGGCCCTCTTGATACTCTGGGCATAAGGCAGTCCTTTTGACTGTAGGTTTGAGTTACCTCTTTTGCCTCCAAGCAGGATGTGTATCCATCCATGCCTGGGACTGGACAAGGACCCTCCATCCCATAATGCCACCCACAGCTTCACACACACAAACATGGTAGGAGCCAGTGGGGACACTTGAATGCAGCGATAGTGATGTGTTTCTAATTCCATAGGTACTCCCCTCATACTTTTCAGAGCTTGGAGACCTGAGTGGGAAGAAAGTACACTCCAGGGTCTGCCCAAGAACATGCATAAGAACATAGCAACCTCACTGCCACCAGAAAGCGCATGATGTCCTGCTGAGGAAACACATTCATAATTTCCCTAAGGCAGGAAAAAAATCTAGGAAAAGCCGGAGTAAGCTGGTAATAGACCCCCAGGGCCTGGATGAAGTTAGTGAGGGTAAGGCATCATGAGGAGGCCCAGGTCACTCTTCCTGAAGTAGAATGGCCCAGTGATGTTGTGTTTGCAGATTCTTCTCAGTTCCTGATAGTATCCCAGGAGCCCTTGTCTACTTGGATGTGGTTCTAGAGGAACTACTGGCAATGCTGTTGGAGCTGTGTGTGGGGCCATGGGATCTCAAAAGAAACAGGGTGGGCCATTGCCCTAGGTCTTGCCTGTACAACTCAGCAGAAGGAACTGTCCCGTTTGTGGCTGACGGATGCAGAGAACAGTTTCCTCACTAGCCTTTCACATACAGACACCATTCTGAGTTGTCCGTCTCCATCAGGCAACAGGGTAGAACTGAGGAAGCACCTGTAGACCAAAAGCCTTCCTCTCCTTTTCTGCCTCCTCTCCCTCTGTCCTCAATGTGCTGGGTAGTGTCACTAGCCCACAGTTTTAGGGAGGTCAGAAAGCAAGATGAATGAGCTCAGCTCCATGGGGACAGACGTGCTCTAGCAGAAGTGACCCTGGCAGACCCTTCCTCTGAGTCACACTCACCTGCGAGATAGTTGGGCTACCACCAGTTTGGTTTTGCTTTCCCTGAACCCATCAGTTGTAAGTCAGTAAATGCTACCTGACAACCCTGGATCTAATACCGCCCACAATACCAGGAGGGAAGTAACTAAGGGGACTCTTGTGGAGAATGCTTCCTAATGGTTCCCTTAATTATTTCATAAATCTTCTTACAAGCTTGGTGGACCACGAGCAGTACTTATCAGGACCATATTTAAGCTGATGCAGGTGGTTTCTGTTTTCACATGGTAGGCCTTTGGCTATCTGATCCATCTGCATTTAGGAAGTGTAAAGAATGGGAAGCAGGAATTTTGTCTACTGGTAAGGATTCTAGTCTAAGACTTCCCTCTCAGAGGTAGACAGCAGCCCTCTAGATAGGCTCTCAGCATGGGGCCATCAGCAGTCTGCAGAGGCTAGAGCAGATTTCTTCAGCGTGTCACAGCTGTCCCAGTACTGAGACCAGTACTCCCAGAGGTGGGAACGTGGCTGGGCACTGGCAGACCTTGGGCCTGGCTTTCTTCTACCCTTGTGCTCAGCTGTGAACCAGCTTGCCTTGGCTAAGTCCAAGCCTGGCTTCCAGTGTCCCAAGAAATCACTTCTCTTCCATACTGTGCTCTGAAAGCAAGTGATCCTTTAAGAAAGGGGGTTTGCTCACGAGAGGGGAGCTCGCTGCTGAGGAGGGCTTTGCTGTGTGTCCACTAGGAGTTTGTGTGTAGAGCCCAATAACTTGCTGCTCACAGGTGATAGTTTCACCTCCTGAGGATGCCACCACAGCTCAGGCACAATCCCCTGGGCCATTGGTGTCCAAATCTGCCATTTGTGTATTGCAGGGGGGAGTTTGGCTTACGAGAGTACTCAGAAGTGAAAACCGTGACGGTGAAGATCCCCCAGAAGAACTCCTAAGAGGACCAGGCAGAAGGTACAGCCACGATGATTCCTTGCTTTCTCTGTAAAGCCCAGCTCTGAGGAGTACAGATTTGAGCCCAGACCTTCTTTACATATTGAATTGATGACAAGGCAGACTGGTCACTGCATCTTTGACACAGGCCAGCAAGGGAGGGTTTAGAGACTCTGGAAGGAATCACCTTAATCGTATGAAATACTGGGGCGATGGCAGAGGTGAGGGGGAGCACTTTGCACAGCCAGTGTTGCTATGTGGAGCATGGGATGGATAGGGAGCTGCAGCATTCGGTGCCATTGTCACAGAGAGCTTTCCTTGTGGAGCATGGGATGGATAGGGAGCTGCAGCATTCGGTGCCATTGTCACAGAGAGCTTTCCTTGTGGAGCATGGGATGGATAGGGAGCTGTAGCATTCGGTGCCATTGTCACAGAGAGCTTTCCTGGAGGAGAGGATGCCTTGGCAGCGCTTCTTCATTCTCCTCCTTCCAGGCCCTTCCCACTCCTCACTCTGCCCTCTTCAAGGAGACCTCAGCTGAGCTCATTCAGGGCAGATGTTTGGGCCGGGAACAATTTTCCAAGGTTTTGTAGCCAAATTACCATTTCATGTTATCCATTTCTTCAAAGCAAAACATGAAATGGTTTTAGTTAGAGCCAGGACAGACTAAAAATGCCAGGAGCTGGTACACTGCAGATGTTCTAAATGGTAGGGATGTAGTATGTCTCTTTCTTACTTTCATAATTAACACAGCAAAAAGAAGATGTAGATGAGAAGGTCAGAGGTCATGTTGTGTAGTTTACAGCTTCTGAGCTTGCTGCAATGAGTGTGTGTAGAACAGCAGTTCTCAACCTGTGGGTCATGACTCCTGGTTTCCCCTAAGACCATCAGGAAACACAGATATTTATATTATGATTAATAACAGTATCAAAATTACAGACATGAAATAGCATTGAAAATACATTTATAGTTGAGAAGCTGTATTAAAGGGTCACAGCATTAGGAAGGCTGGGAAGCACTGCTGTAGATGGTGATGGAGGTCACAGGTCACCACATGTAGTTCATGGTTCCTGAGCTTAATGCATGGTTTGGAGCTAGACTCTGTGTGTGTGTGTGTGTGTGTGTGTGTGTGTGTGTGTATGAGTGTGTGTCTGTCTGTCTGTCTGTCTTTGTCTATGTCATGTGTGAAATTGTTGGTTATTCTGTAATAGAGCAATAACCACAGCCCTTGTTTTCATTGATGAATGAGATATTTGACATTTTCTGAAGCTGACTTTAAGACTGAGACAGTCCAGGTAGACTCAGAAAGCTGGTGGTGCCAGAGGCCTTGCAAAATGGCCTAGGGCTGGTTGACGAGCCTTGAGAAGTCAGCTAGTGCTAGAGTCAGAACCACAGCCTTTCTGCATCCTCATCCCACTGTACCTGCACAGGCAACTCCAAGGCTGTGGCTCTTCTAGCCCACTGTGCCTATCGCCTGCCTGGAATCTGCTGGCAGTGCATCTGAAAAGTGTGGTCCATCTTGATGATTCCCTTCTCTATTTGCAGAGTACCAGTATGCCAAGACTGCCACGTCCCCCCAGGCCTCACCTGTCATGCCCATGACCTGCTCCTCCACACACTACTTTTGCCTCACAACAAGTGAGCTTCAGCCTGCAGGGGATGTTCTAAAGCAAGCCTGACTCCCCCTCCTCCCAACCCACGGTCCCCTCTGCCTTCCAGTGAACCGCATTTGGTGGGCAGTACTGCCTGCCTGCCTGCCTGCCTTCCTTCCTTCCTTCCTTCCTTCCTTCCTTCCTTCCTTCCTTCCTTCCTTCCTTCTCTGCCCAGCTGCCAAATCAAAGCCAGTTTCTAACCTGGGTCAACAACATGTATTTAAAAATGCCAAATATAACCTAGGTGTAGAATATGGCATATCTCTATCACCTTCTCTATTTAACGGTCTCCCGCTTTCTAACCAAACCAGTTTTCGGTTGTCTATTTATAACCCATCATTCACAATATTTTCAAGCAAGCTCTTCTTACTGTCATTGACAAGCGACAGCGTGCTCAGCAGACTGAACCCTGACATGTGCTTTGAGTCCTTCCGATGGGTGCCCTGCTCTTCCTACAGCGCAGCCACGTGAACCCAGCATTAACCAGCGAGTTCCCTTCAAACCACAGTGTAGAATGTGAAAATGAAGATTTATGACTTTTAATTTACTTCCAAAGAAACCTCTGTGCTGGCAATAAAGCATTTATATTGTGTAACCTCGGGACTGTTTGTGTTTGTGAGTCTGTCCTACTGAGCTCATTGTTGTCTTCACTTCTTAGCTTGGATCTTTAGCTGAGGTGAGCTCTTATGTGACTGCACAGAAGTCTGGGAAGGTATTTTATAGAATACATTAAGTTTAAACAAGCAATCATGCTCTGAGACTATTTAAAACGTATGTTTACAGTTTTCTGTGGCACATAAATATAGCCGTATGTAAACTTCAGGTTTCGGGAACAAAGCTCAAATGAATTATGATGTGGAACTCACAAGACCTGAACTCAGCATCAGCTCCTATTGCCAGGGCATTTCTCGATAACTACCCTGATATCACAGGGAAATGAAAAGCAAAGGCTGGAAGCTGATGGTACACTTCTGCAGTTGTAAGTGGGACCGCTCTGCTGGCTAGAGCTTCCTAACAGTCTCTGTGCTCTCAGAATTCCTGTCAGGCTTATGTGACAAGCACTTTCACCTGCAAAGCCATTGCATCAGCCTCAGATGGGGTTTTTAGGGAATGGGTCCCACCCTTAGGTTCTACACACCCCTCACTGCCAACCCATGGTCTCTCTATCAAGGTGCTGGTCAAGAGAAAAAAATGTGAACTAATGACTTTGCCCAAAGCAAGCTCGACCTTGGGCAGAGATGCTCTGCTCTGAACTGAGTGGGATCCTTGCTGTGGTCTTTCACAGGAACATTGGAATATTGAAAATGGAGCCCTTGGGCTGGAATCAGATGTAAGGCAATGCCCTATGAATCGGTCTCCTAGAGTAGATCCTGCAAGAGAAAGGGTTTGCAGCACCATTGCTCCATGGGGTGGGGGAGAAGGGGTAAGAGGCCAGAGAAGAATCTCAACTGTCATTTCCTACCCCTGGTGAAGTCATGATTCTTGGAGGTGAACCCATAACCACCAGTTTTCAAAACCAGCACAATCCCTAACTCCATCTCATGTATTTGTCCTTAGGCAAAGATACATGTCATCCTCACACTTCATCAAGGAAACTGTTTAAAACAGACAAAGACTGTTACAGAAAACCACAACTAATCAAAATACAGTTGTGGAACCCAGTCCCAGCTGATACATCTATAACACAACACTTGTACCTAAGGCTCAGGGGTCATTGCAGAAGGGCCAGAAAATTTGTAAGAACCAGAGAAGTAGGGAGTTCATTGTAAGATTGTGTCTCCTAGGAATATTAGACGCTACACACACAAAATCTCACCAATCAGCTGTCTAAAAGGACTAAGCAAGGAAGATAGCATTAGACATGCTGGCATGGATGGGAGAGCTCAGGAGGCCTGAGCATTACACAAAAATCTACAGACAACTGAGGACCACCGAGATGGGGACTTTCCCAGGAAAGAGTACAATGGGCTATCAAATACCAAATGGTCAGCCCTGAAAATCTACATACAGGTGACATTAGCAGACTGAGCAGGTTGAAACACAGAGAAACACGATATATATGTTCATATATAGGAAGAAATACACATATATGTATATGTATGTTTTTCTGTGTGTATATTTCTAATATTCCTAATACACACACGCATAACAATTAATGAAAAAAGAGGCTATGTATTTGAAAGAGAACAAAAAGGGTACATAGGAGAATTTGGAGGGAGGAAGGGAAAGAAATTTTGCAATATTTGCAATCTTTAAAAAATGTCTGAAAAAGAAAGAAATTAGGCCTTTTGGATTGGGGAAATGGATCAGTGTTTAAAGTGTCTGTTGTAAGCTTAAGGACTTGAGTTCAATCCCAGTTCCTACATTTAAAAAAAAAAAAAAAAAAAAAGGCCCTGAGACACATGGATACTTGGGTCTGGCTGGCCAGCTGTCCCACCCTAATTGGTGAGCTGCAGGTTCAGGGAAAACTCAAAAAATTCAAGTTGCATGGCTCCTGGGAAATGACAGCTGAGATGTTCTCTGGCCTCTACACACACACACACACACACACACAGAGGGGTGGGGAATTAAGCAGCTTCAGCCCACTTGATAACTCCACTGTCTTGAAGAAAGGAAGGTCAGGACTGGGTTTGAGGCATAGGGGTCCCAAAGCCTGAGGCTAGAGTGTGCTCAGGTCCTGCAGCAGACTCAGGCAGACCCTGGCACACAGATACATGGCCAAAGGAAACCTTATCCAAGTAGTTTTCCATCAAAGGCTGCCAGGCAAGCTTACCTTCCTCTCAATAGCCAAGAAGCAGGTGAGTATCTGAGAGGTCGTTGGCAAGAAAGGGGCCTTGTGCTACTTCAGGGGGTTCCCCCATGCCACCCCTGCAGCCTGCCCAGCCGAAGCAGTGGATCTAGGACACTCAGAGTGTCACAGGCAGCTCTGTCAGAGCCACCCCTACAGCAAGTCTGTGCAATGTATGGAGCACACAGGCCTCAAACCTGAGTGGAATCTAACCAGCAACCATCCCTCGTTTCCTCTTATTGGGTCAAGTGTTCAGAAGAGGCCTTGCCTCCTGACAGAAGCTTCTTTCACCCAAGATTTCTCTGAGGAAAAGTATCTTGGAGAGCCAGGGTGTTAGTGTTGTCCTTGCAGTTGACTGAGACAACCATGAAGACTGCTGTTCCGTGGCCTGGCAGATTTTACTTTCTGTAGCTGTTTAGACTGGCATGTCCTGCATGTCTTAAGCCAACTGAAGTTGCTTCTTCCTCCTGTTCCTCTGTGGAGCAGACAGGGTGGGAATGATTATGAAATCCCAAGGGAGGCGATAGAAGCCCATGGAACGACCCACACTTTCTAAGAGGAAGCTGAAAAAACTGGAGGAAAACCTCTCAACCTATTTCTTCCCTTTTGGATATGCATGTGTTCATGTGAGTGCAGTTGCCCATGTGCCTGTGTGCGTGCATGTGGAAGGCAGAGGACAATGCTGAGTACCATTCCTTAGGTGTCACCTGCCCCTTTTTATAGACAGGGCCTCCCATTGGGCTGGAAGCCACTGACTCCATTGGGCTGCCTAGCCACTTCATCTCACAGCTTTTCACATAGGATCTGGGGTCAGACTCAGCTCCTCATGCTTGTAAGGCAAACACTTTAGTAACTAAAACATCTATCTGCCCTGCCCAAATACCCTGACTTCTTTTCTGTATTTAGAGAAACACTTGTGGCCTCATATTCAATGTTCTGAGTGACACAGAAGACAGACCAACTCCGGCACTCCAGGCTGGACCAGAGAGTCTTCCAGGACCTGCCACACCTGCAACAAAAAGCAGGGTCTCTGCGGCCCTAGGAAGACCTCCCTGTGAGTCCTAGCAGATGTGTCTGACCTATGGGTTGATGCAGATTTTACCTCAGTTCCTTCTTGTTGGTCATTTATAGTGACAACTCTTATTACTCTCCTAGAGGTGGGTGAACCTCTAGGAGAAGTGAGGACCTATATTGCTTAGCTAACCAGAAGTTGGAAGAAACCAAAGGAGAGAGAAGTTGTTTGTGGGACATCAGGAACCCTAGACTCCATTGGCTGCTCATGAACAATAAATAGATGCTCTGTGTAAAATGAAAGAAAGCCCAGATGTTATATTAATACAACTGGCTCAGGTTCCCAGGTGATCCTGAAGGAAATGTGATGCCCACCAGTACTCAGACTGGAAGTACTATCCATTCCTAGCCCTGAGCTGCCTGTCTAGGGAAGGTGGGTGGACAGACAGCTTGTCAGTTAAAGTAGGGGGAAGAGCAAAGGAGGTGGATAAAGGAAACTGTCACATATCACTGACCTTAGTTTGTTGTTGTTATTGTTCCTATTTGGCATACTCTGATTACGCAGAAAAGAGCAATTAAAAAAAAAATGCTTCTAAAGGTTTTCTACCAGCATCTTGTCAAGTGCTGTTGAATACCTAGCCTTCCAAATCCTCAGTTTCCTTACCTCTAAATTGGGATGACAGAATGGCCCACCTTACTCACCTGCTCTGTGATGGTTTGAGATCACTCATACAATGCTTGACCCCACCGTAAGTGCTCAAACGAGCAAAACAAACCAAAGAAAAGTCTCCATCTCTAGAGCTGAAGTTCTGAGGAAGTGGCTGATTTCACATTTTCTTGGACTGGAGCTTGGGTAGAAGCCAGACAAGAGACATGTCTGTGAATTTGGACTCAGCGATATAGTGTAAGCTTTGGGGCTAAAAGGCTAATGGCTGTTTAAGATGTATATGCAAATGATAAACAGGCAGAGAAGAAATCAGGGAAACAACACCCTTCACAATAGCTACAAGTAATAGAAAATATCTTGGGTAACTTTAACCAAGCAAGTGAAAGACCTGTGTGACCAGAATTGCAAGTCTTTGAAGAAAAAAAATTGAATAAGATACCAGAAGATAGAAAGTTCTCCCATGGTCATGGATCAGAAAGATTAACATAGTAAAAATGACCTTCATCAAGAGCAATCTACAGATTCAATGCAATCCCCATTAAAATACTAACACAATTACTTACAGACCTTGAAAGAACAATACTAAACTTCATATGGAAAAACAAAACACTGATGGAAGAGAAAGTGGGAAGTAGCCTTGAACACATTGGCACAGGAGACAGCTTCCTGAATTGAACATCAGAAGCACAGACACTAAAACTGACAGTTGATAAATGGGACAAATAACACTGTCAGTAGGACAAAACAGAAGCTACATGGTAGAAAAAGTCTTCACCAACCCCTCATCTGACAGAAGACTGATCTCCAAAATATATAAAGAACTCAAGAAACTAGACATTAAAAACTAAATAATCCAGTTAAAACATGGGGTATAGACCTAAACAAAAAATTCTCAACAGAAGAATCTCAAATATCTGAGAAATACTTAAAGAAATATTAATAATTGGGGCTGGACAGATGGCTCAGTGGTTAAGAGCACTGAGTTCTCTTCCAGAGGACCTAGGTTCAATTTCCAGCATACACATGACAGCTCACAACTGTCTATAATGCTAGCTTCAGGGCAAAACACTACTGTACATAAAATAAAAATAAATAAATCTTTTTTTAAAAAAAGAAATGTTCAATAATCTTAGCTATTATAGGATATTATTTTAAAGTATGTTATTTTTGTTTATGTTACATTTGTTTAGCTCTGTGAAGCTGTTTGACTTTTCCTGTCTAAAACATTTGACTAGTCTAATAAAGAACTGAACAGCCAATATTAAGACAGGAGAGATATAGATAAGTAGTGCTGGTAGGCAGAGAGAATAAATAGAAGGAGAACTCTGGAAAGAGAAAATACTCAAAGGAGGAGGAGGACTCCAGGGGCCAGCCACCCAGCTAGCTACACAGCAAGTCATGGAGTAAGAAACAAGGAAAGGTATACAGGACTAGAAAAGGAAAAACCCAGAGGCAAAAGGTAGATGGGATAATTTTAAGTTAAGTAAGGTAGTCTAGAAATAAGCCAAGCTAAGGCTTGGCATTTATAAGTAAGAATAAGTCTCCATGTATTTATTTGGGAGCTGGGTGGTGCCCCCTCCAAACAAACAACAGTACTTAGCCATTAGGGAAATACAAATCAAAATGACTCTGAGATTCCATCTGACACCTGTCAGAATGGCTAAGATCAACAACCCAAGTGAGAGCCTATGCTGGTGAGGATGTGGAGCAAGGGGAACACTACTCCATTGCTGGTGGGTGTGTAAACTTGTACAGCCACTTTGGAAATCAATATGGTAGTTTCTTAGAAAATTGAGAATTGATCTGCTTCAAAACCCAGCTATACTTCTCTTGTGCACATACCTGAAGGATGTTCAATCGTACCACAAAGACATTTGTTCAACTACGTTCATAGCAGCTTTATTTGAAATAGCCAGAACCTGGAAAACCATCCGGAAGCTCCCACCCACCTGTCAACCACTGATCCCTAGAAAGTTAGTGCCAACCATTTGTTCTGGCTTCCTTCTGTTTGAAAGAACTCAAAGGTCAAAGGTAAGTGTTTAACCTAGAGGAGAGCTTTGACACACTGAGTAAGTGGTGGCTGAATTGAGGTTGTTACTGTTGTTAGATTATAGCTGTTCCTGTGCCCATCGATGTGAGAAGTATGGTAGCTTTTTGCCTAAAAGTACAAATCATGAAAATCCTTAGGAAAGAAATTAGACTCCTCTAAAGGAGAATTTTGAAAAAGACTCTTCTGTGCTGGAGAGATAGCTCAGCAGTGAACAGCATTTCCTGTTCATCCAGGGGACTAGAGTTCAATTCCCAGCAGCCATGTTGGGCAGTTCACAAACACCTGTAACTCCAGCTCCAGAGGATCTGACACCCTTTTCTGGCCTTCATAGGTAGACACAGATGGTACACACACACACACACACACACACACACACACACACACACACTTAAAATAACAAGCAGAATCTTCCCTCCCCAAAGCCATGAGGCGGTCCCAACTAGAGAGGCTCCAGGTAGTCCTTGCAGACAGGAGTATATATCTCCCCATCAGCTAAGCCTGAAGGACCATGCATTGCAAACTCCCAAGAGTCTAGAACAGTTCCTCTGTTGCTTGTGTGGTTTTATTCCCACATGAAACTGTTATTCTTGCAAACTAAATAAAAGGCTTGCCCATAAGACTACTTGATAGCCTTTACAGACCTAGACAAATAAACCCATCTGGGAAACCAATCTTGAGAGCTTAGCTCGGGGCATGATGTCCCAGGAATTCTGATCTGGCTTATCTTCCCTCTCAATGATAACAAAGAAGTAAGTGCCAAAGCCACATACATATTGGAAACACTTATCTTTTTATTTCCTCTAACCCTCAGAGATAACAGCTTTGGAAGAGCTTTGTACTAATAAGCTCTTCGGGAATTCTTTTCAGGAAATTAAGCCGCAGTTTGAATCTTGTCTATTCAACACATTGTTTGGAAATGTTTGGGTAACCTTTAAAGTCTGTCTGCAGGACAGAGGTTCCCATAACCTCCAAGTGAATTCTTTCTCATTTTGAAGGTCATTAAGACTTCAAGATGCTTATGTATGTGAGTTTGAGTTATACATCTTTGCTCTCCACAGAGGGGCAGGAAGCCATGACAGCTGTGAAGAGAAAGCCTTGTGTAGAGCTGCCATCATGTCCTGAAAAGAAGGGAGAACCTGTAGGTGTGGCTACAGCTGCCTACCACGGGGACTCACAGGGTGATGGAATTCAACCTGCTGGGGTCAAGGCCATGGTGCTAACAGGTTCAAAGCTATGAGAGCAGGAGAACAGCTCTATGGACAGCTGTGCAAAATCCTCACGTTGAGGCATTTGCCTTCGAGGCCATAATGTGTCAAATAGGGTCCTTTTGGGACCATGAAAATCTGTTATAGTAGAGAAGTAAGCAGATGTGTGCACCGTAGCAGTAGCATTTGTGAGAGATAAAGGCAAAAGCTACTCATATCCATTAGTAGAGGGATGGATAAAAAAACTATGAGTGAGGAGCTACGTATTTCTCTTTTTACATTTCTTTCCCTGCAGTGAGTCCCAATTACTTTCTTCTTGCTGAAGATGTGCTGAACGTTCCCCCCACCTACTTCATCCTGAAGTGACTAAGTCTCTGGGTGCTTACATTTGTTCTATGCATTATATTTAACAATGTAAAAATTATATGTTGCGTATTAATATATGCATTATTATATATACTATTCAACCTTATCCCTGGAAAGGTAGGAAATCTTGAGGTGAGCTAAAACATGAATGTCTTAATGAATCTTTAAGACATGCTGTGAAGTAAAATAAGCCAACCACAACAAAACAAATGCTAAAACATTCTGCTTCATTGAGGTTCCTAGAGTCACCCGGAGGGTGGGTGGAAGGATGGATGAGTAGAAAAATGGATGGATGGTGGGCATCAGGGTTTGGAGGAAGGGATGTGGGCTGAGTGTTCCATGGATGCAGAGCTTCATTTGGGCAAGACAGAGAGTGGTAATCCCAGCCCACAGGGTGAATGTTCCAAATGCCACAGAACTATGCACTCAGTGTAGTTAAAATGGGGAGTTTTATGTTTTGTATATGCTACAATACATTTTTAAAAATCTGCCCATAGTAAGATTTTATATGTCCATCCATGCACACACACACACACACACACACTCAAATTATATGCTGATAAGACTTGAAGTATTACTTTCTCAATAACACCTGTATTTTGGAAGGAATGAGGCCGTAAATCAAGGTTCCTCCTCCTCCTAGCTGGGACAGCAGAATCTGCAGGGCTCTGAGCACTGGTGCTCCACCTCCACCCTTGCCTCCCCCTTCCTCTTTCCTAATACACACCTTGCTTTCCTCCCTCTGCAAGGCAGGGATGACTGGGGCCAGGCACATCCAAGCTAATGAACAGCTACCTATCTGCACTGGATCCTCTGCAGTTTTAACAGGCTATTTCTCATCTTTGCATCTCTTTTTTTTTTCTGACCAAGACTAAAATTGGCCACCCACTCAGATTTGAAATGGGTAACTCATGCTCCTGTTTTTCAGAGATATAGACATGTTGGGTACAAGGAACTGGTTTCCTAGGGGATAGTACGTCTCACCATGTTCCAAACATAAAGTTGATTTCAGCAGGAATTGCAGCAGTATGATGGTATTTTGAGAAGTAAAGAGGACACTGGGGAATATTTAGTCCAATGCCCTCAGTTTTCAGATACAAGAACTGAGCCAAAAAGAAAAGTGACCCCACAGGAACAACTTTTATGTCTGAGGTTCGAGCCTCAGTATGGTGACTTTCCTCCTCTTCCTCCTGGGCTGTCATTTGGAGAAAGATGGTTTTCCTACTGAAAATTAAAATGAGGTGGCTAATGGCAGATGCTTCTAGAAAGTTCCACTAAGTATCATTGTAGCCCATTAGTGTGCCCTTAAATACATGATCACTTGACTTGCAAGATTAACTTGCAAAAAAGCAAGAGTTTTGCAGACTATCAAGCCTGGAACAAAAATCCTTTGTGTAGAAAGAGATAAGAAAAAAGAGAAGGTGAGATGCAAGAGATGGCCTTTGTGACTTCCAAAAGCTAGGCATTAGAAACAGATGCATGAGTGTGTGTGTGTGTGTGTGTGTGTGTGTGTGTGTGTGTGTGTGTGTATGTGTGATGTTCTTATGGGATTTGTGCCTGTGTGTATGTTGGTTGATATACATTTGTGTAGGCATATGGACATGTGTGCATAGGCCAGAAGCAAACAACAGGTGATTTCAGGTCATGATTCTTTTTTCATCACTCTCCATCTTCTTTTTGAGATAGGTCTCTCTGGTAAGCCTGGCTGGCCAGGGAGCTCTGGGGATGCATCTGTCTCGTCCACACAGCACTGAGGACATGCACCAGTGGCTCATCATCTTTTACATGTCTACTGGAAATCAAGCTTCATGCGTATGCAGCAAGTACTTACCAACTAACTCATCTCCTAGCCTGGATTTTCTTTGCTGTCTTCTACCCAAAAGAGGCCTTAAGTCAAGGCCCACCTTTTCACCATGGCCCAGCCGATGTCCTTCCAGAAGTCAGCTTTGTTGTCTGTAAAGAGAGGGGACTTGCCTGGGGAGGGAAGTGTGGTCCTTGAGGATGGTAGCTCTTGAACTAGAGGTATAACCTTGTCAGTGAACTAGTTCAAAAATATCTCCCCATTTTCTCTCTGGAGAGTGAACTGGGAGGAGGAGGTCCTGAGTGTTATTTATTTGTCTTGTTTTAAATTTGAATTATTTTAGTTATTATTAATAGTTAATTACAAACACTAGATTTAGTCTTCACAGAGAAGAAAAATGTTTTGTACATCGGACATCCTCCCTGCAACGTCAGACCTCAGCAGTCTTTCCCCAAACAAACCCAATCGTGTTTCTTGATAGCTCTCCGGAGAAATTCTCTGAAGACCCAAACAGCCCAAGTATTTGTGCTCCAGCCGGTCTAGAGACAAGGCTGGGGCCTGCTCTGCATATCCTTGCCAGGCATGACCCAGAGGCCCAGTGTACACTGGCTGATGTCCTGCTGAGGGCCAGCGCTTGCTGCTCAGGGACCTGAGAGGACAGTTGTGTGCAGCTTCAATCCTCTTTCCCTCACAAAGGAAAGGAGAATCCTCCCTCTGGCCTGGAAAAAGCCAGAAAGGGCTTCTACACTCAGAGTGTGACAACAGGGCCTTTAGAGTGTCGGAATGGATTACTGTGGAGAACCCCAGGTATTGCCTGAGAACTAGGCTGGTGAAGGTGAAGGTGCCTCTCCCCAGACCCCTAGGAAGATGGGAATTCTGAAGCTCTGTCTCCTTCCCTCCTCCTTTCCTTCCTTTGTGACATGGAAAATCGGAATGCAGAGATCATTTCCAAAAGCTGACTGATTATGCATCTGACAAACTACCCCAGATGCTAGAGGGTAAAAGCCCCTCACTCCTGGGACTAGAATCAGTAACAGCTCACGGATGTCTGTTAATGGTCCTAGCACTCTGTGTCTTCACATTCTCCTGCTCTTAGTCAATAAATAACACAGTGAAGCCACACCAGGGGTCTGGGTTTTGGACAAATTATCTTTTCAACACTTAGATCCCTTGATTTCATCTCTGAGTTGCCTCGGGTGTCCCAGCCAACTGAGTGCAGGCTTTCTGTGTGAATATAGGAAGAATCCCTTCACATTGTTGAAAATCTAGAGGGCTCTGGGAATGGCCCCACTGCTATGGGAGGGACCCCTACTAGGATCCAGACACCTGGGTTCTGGTCCCAGCTGTGTACTCCATGCTCTTGGCCTTGTTCTGTAACCTCGAGGCGGCTTCTCTTCTCCACATGTGTCCCTTGAGTTCACCAGATTTCTTCATTACAGTGCTGTGCTTAAATCTCACCACACCCAGGGGCGAGAGCTATGAGTAAGCCCATTTTATTGACACCAAATGAGATTGGAGAGGATATCCAAACAGTGATGCAGGAGCCAGAAATCAGAGTTCTTCCTGACTGGAGGGTATCAGCAAAAATGATGGAGCCCCAACCCTCCACCTCTGCCAGATCACTCTCCAGTCTCCAGAGGTCTCCCTTCCAACCCACCCTTAGTCACACGGCATCCTTCCTACCCTACACAACAACCTCTACCTCTTACCATGCAGTCCACACCAACTTCCCTCTGTTCATACCCTGTGCTTGCTCCTTCTTCCACACTTTTAACAAAGATAGCATGCCCTGTGTCCAGAGTCTGGCCTGGCCCTATGCTGGATGTGGGGACTGTATGAGAGAAATACTAGACCTAAGGCACCTCGCATTTCAGGTCTGACACAGGGGCAAAACAAATCTCTATAACATTATGTAGTAATTTTCCATTAGCAATAAGAAGAGCTTCTTGAGAAGGCAGAGAAAGGTGATGATTTGATAAGGGAGAAAGAACTGATGATGCTTTGGAGAGAAATTTTATGGGGAGATGTATTCAGAAGTTTCTGATCCTTCTAGACTCTGGCCCAGAGTCTAGACCCGCGTGCAGCCACTTGGTCCCACATAATCACACCAAGGCTTATATTAATTGCAAACTGATTTGTCTATGGTTCAGGCTTATTACTTGCTAATTCTTATACTTTAACTTAGCCTATATTTCTATTTATGTTTAGTTACATGGACTGATGCCATTTCTCACAGCAGCATCCTCATCCCGCTTCCTCTGCATCTAGATGTTGTCTTTTCTCTTCCACTTCCCAGAATTCTCCTAGCCTGGTTACCCTACCTCTACTTCCTGTCTAGCTAGTTGACCAATTAATGTTTTGTTAAAGCCAATCTTTACAATACAAAATCATAGTCCCACAGCAGGGAGGATGACATTTGAATTATTTCATACCTCTTTGCTCCAAAAAGAGATTTTAAAGGATGGGTAGAGGTCAGAGGTTAGAGTAGGAACACTGGTTTGCCATGCAGTCTACTGCATACAAGCCTTTTTCTCTTGGTCCAGTGGTACATAGGTAGATGCCTCATAGGCAGATCTGTCTAAAACTCAGATCCTGAACCCTATCCTGGCTTCATCTAGCACGTAGCTTCTCAGGAGACAAGGGTAAGAGCAGCAGAGGTGCATTAGAGAAGAAAACCCCAAGTGTATGAAATCTACTTTGAGAGGAAAGCAGCTGTCCACCAGGCAAGGGCAGGTTCCCAGCTGTGCTTTAGGAAAGCAGGAAGGCGCTGGCAGGGCCATGTGACCCGTTCCGTTCTGAATGGACCTTGCAGGGAAAGGTAGGTCTTCAGAGGAGAAGCTCAGTGCCAAGTTTCCTTCTCCAGTATGAGACCATAAGATGGGGAGGTTCATCAGGGTTTCTGCGGTGCTCCAGGATGGCCAGTGCACTAATGGCTGCTCTGCTGGAAAACCCCGCCCCCAGGAGAGCTATGGACAGAAGGACTGCAGGAGAGGATCCACATAGCAATCAGCCTGAAGCCAAGGAGGGGAGGACGGTTCCAAAGACACCAGTGTATACAGACAACAATGCCAGAAACATAGACTTCCAGACCACCCGAGGCATGATGCCTCTGTTCACAGATTCCTAGCATCCTCATTTCCCAGGCCCTGTGCTGGGCTCTGGTGCTACACTGTGAGCATGACTTAAATCCTGCATCCAGGGGCTCATGGTTTGATTTGATCCTTCCCAAGTCTTTTTCTCAGTGTTAAACTCAATGACATTCATCAAAACACAGATGAGAACTTCCTGGTTAAACTTGCATTTTTTTTCTTGTTTACTATCACAAAATGATGTGAGCTGTGAAGTAATAATTTTTGCATTTGTCCAGGGGAACCACTACTCAGAGACTGAGTGGTAATGAGGCTAAATCTGCTTTGAGTCAGGCATACTTCAAAGCCAGGCTTTGCCATACATGTGAGACTCAGGACAAGCTGCTGATGCTCTGCACTGCATATTCTTCTCCTATAAAATGTTAGGAGAAGGTCAGAGACATAGTTCAGTGGGTAAAGTATTTGCCTAGGGACCAGAGCTCAAACCCTAGGCACCCACATTAATTCCACATGGACATGCTATCCCTCTTGTAATCCTAGGGCTCAGGAGAAAGAGACAGGGCATCTGGGCATTCAGTAAGCTGTGGAGCTGGGCTAGTTGAAAACTCTGGATTCAAATGAGAGTCTCTGCCTCAATATATAAGATGAAGAATGATTGAGGAGATACCCAAAGTAAACATTTGACCTCCCCATGCACACACATGCACACCATCACCCATCATACACTCACAGACACATGCATATACCACACATACAGACATACACACAGATAGGTAGAGTGATAGATAGATAGATAGACAGACAGACAGACAGACAGACAGACAGATAGATAGATAGATGTTTTTAATTAAAAAGAAAATACAGAGAAAATTACCACACATAGTATGCCGACATTATGAGGGTTATTGACAATGATAAAGGGCATTCAATAAATAGTCTTTGGGAATACGCATAAAATACACCAGAAAAAAATAGTTGAAATATACATAACATACAAAAAATCCTTATATAAGAATTAAAGCTGCCCACCAAATCTGTACAAAAAGTACAGAAAACTGAACAAGTTATGTGACTAGGTGACCAGCAGAGGAATGAATCTAGAGATCAGTCAGCTCACAAGCAGACTCATCCTGACAATGGTGCAGATTGTCACAAAGGAGAGGACCTTAGTGATGCTTTAAATAAACTGTGCAGCTCTCTTGCAGAGTAGACCATACTTACTAACTCCTTTCTATGGGGAGCGACAGAGACAATGGAAAGGTCTTAACACACTCTTAAGGTTTTTTCCAAGCTTGTGTCAATATACACACACATAGACAGACAGATGGACAGGGAACTATCCTACTAGGCAGTGAATGCACTCCAACATCCCAGTACCTGGTGTGAAAACATGAATGTCAGAGAACAGAGAAAGGCTTGTGAAGAGCCTTTCTGGATGAGCACCAGTGGTTCCTCCTAGGTGAGGTGAAGTGAGGTGTCAAAGGGCGCTTGCACTCTATGGAGAAAGCTCCATTTTATCTTAAGAACATGGTCTCACCTGACTCAGTCTTGATGTTGTGGGGAGAAAACTGGATCTGCCAGGAGTGGAGGCTGAACTAAGTAATATTGGGACCTTGGGACCTCCTGCCCTTGCTGGGGAGGAGACGGGGCCATGTGAAGAAGAGAGAGTGACCTGAGGGGGTAGGAGGGGGAAGGGACCTTGAATAAGGATATACAAGGACAGAAAATGGGATTTTATTCATAATAATATAAAAAAGAACATGTTCTCAGATTCACTTAAAGTGATTGATAAGTTACATGAAAAATACCAAGTATATCAGATAACTTCCGTCAACTTGAGGGGCAGTGACTTGAGAGGGCCTGACTCTGGACCTGCGTGTGCACCTGCTCTAGCTCTAGCACATCCTCTGAGCCCAGCCATGCTATCTAACTCCCCTTCGCTTTAGTCTGCGATCTTCCAGATAAATGTAATAATATTGCCAAGGGGAGTTGTGTGAACACATGAGCCTTTTGTGTTAACAGGTCAATGTCTGCTGTGTGGAAAGCCTTGGGGCTGTAAGCCACATAATCACCCCCTTCCTATTGAATGAAGGCTGGATAATCATCGCATGTTTATTGCATGGGGGTTGATCACATGGTGATCCCTGAGATTGTGTTATTTTAATAAAGACAAGCATAGATCAAGATGGGGAGCAAGCAGCCAGTTGGCTAAAAGTAATTATGGAGAGGGGAGACAGAGAGACACAGGAAGCAGAAGGGAGGGACACCCAGTTGGAGGGGTTTTTGTTTCAGACAGGATAGGAGAAAATTCTCTTTCTGAGATGACAGTGGAAGAGAGTCAGCTGTTTGGTTTCTCTGCCTCTCTAAGCTAGCAGGTTTTCACCCCAGCATCTGGTTCCCAGAGTGTTTATTGGTAAAATAGAATGATAGAAACTTAGTTTAAAAAAACAACATCTGCCTCCCTATGTTGAGGTGGCAGAGGCTGCGGTGGCCGGATGTGAAGGCTTCCCCAGGCTGCTGCATCAGCATCTTGGGGGCAGCGGCTGCTGAGATTCAGTCGGGAGCTGAGACAGCAATGGTATCAGGTGCAGATAAAAAACAACACTTTTCAGAGTTGGAGAAGTCCACATTTATCCTGCTCTCCTCAACTGATAAATTAAGGCCAGCACATTCAACGCTTGTCCAAGGAACGTGCTTGTTGAACTTGAAAGCCTGGATCCAGACTGGGTTATTCTCTGACATACAAAGTCCAAGTTCTTCAGTGCCCAGAAATCTCTAGCTCACACTTCCCTTCAAAGCACCTCGATGTCCATCCTTCACCCCTCCCCAGGCCTCCTTAGGTGATGTACCACTGCAATAAAATCTTCAGGCACAGCATGGCTGCTCTGCTTGGGGCCAGAGGGAAAAAGCAGTTCTGAGTTTGGTGGCCCCTTGTTCTTATTCTCAGTCAGTGCTCTAAGAACATGACACTTATCGGTTGTGGTTGAAGTACTGTTACTTAATCTTCTATCCGTTCTCAGTACCTGCCAAGTCTGGTCTCATCCTGTCTCCAAAATACAGAGGAAGAAACTGAGAAAACTTTGACAAGTTTTTCCAAGAGTTTTAGAGGTGATTTAATTTTCTACTGAATTAAATGAACTTTTAGGGGCTAGAAAGATTAGCAGTTAAGAGCACTGATTGCTCTTCTAGAGGACCCAGGTCCTCCCAGCACCCAAGTCACAGCTAACAACCAACAGTAACTCCAGTTGCAGGGGACCTGAGATTAAGGGCACTGTGCACATGTAATGCACAGACATACATGTATGTGAAATACCCATTCACATAAAATAAAGGAAAAAGGTCTAATTGTAACTTTTAAATTTATCTTCAAGAGGTAAGCAGTTTAGGGGACTGGAGAGATGGCTCAGAAGTTAAGAGCATCCACTGTGATTGCAAAGAAGCAGAGTTCAGTTCCCCATCTCTTGCATCATATGACTCACAACCACCTGCAACTCCAGCTTCAAGGGCTCCTCAGGTGTTAGCATGCACATATATATACACAAATAAAAACAAATCTTTGAAAAATAAAATTAAAAACAAGCACTTTAGGAAGTTTGCGATACTGTTTTATTTTCTACAGTTGGAACGGAGGCAGGTCCAGGCAGCCTTCAGAGCAGTGGTTCTTTACTTGTGGGTCGTGATCCCACTGGCAAACCTCCATCTCCAAAAATATTTACATTACAGTTCATAACAGTAGCAAAATTACAGTTATGAAGTAACAATGAAAATAATTATATGGTTGGGGTTCAACACAACATGGGGAACTGTTAAAGGTCACAGCATTAGGAAGGTTGAGAACCACTATTTTAGATGAATGGATATGTGAACAGTGCATGTAGAATAATCCAGAACAGCATGACTTCTAGATATTTTGCTTCCCTGATGGAGCTTGTTTCAGAAGACC
Organism: Sigmodon hispidus; assembly: GCA_004025045.1. Classification (NCBI taxonomy): domain Eukaryota; kingdom Metazoa; phylum Chordata; class Mammalia; order Rodentia; family Cricetidae; genus Sigmodon; species Sigmodon hispidus. The sequence continues at coordinate 270,085 of PVIH01000733.1, read as the reverse complement.
TGGTTACCACAATTTTATAAGGTTCTCTTTTAACATACATTAGGTAGGGGTCAAAATAACATATAGTACTTTGGGGTAGCAGATAAACATAACTTAATGGAGTTAAGCTGACACTTAAGACGTGCTTCAAAAATTCATTCAAGCTTGCTGGGGGAGGAGCCTCCCTCCACCAGGTGCCCATCTGTAGATCTGACCAGAGGAATCGGAGATGAGACAGAAAACACTCCTTGGCATGGGAGTCAGTTCTCACCCTCAGGAAAGAGGGCTTTGGGAAAACAGCCACTCAGCTCCCAGGTGCTGTATGCAGATCTTCCCAGCCCTGTGAGCTAGGTGTCCCCTACCACCACTCAGCAAGTCCCTGTAAAGAGACCTGGGCATTGACCTGGGCATTTCATTTTCTCTAATCCCCAGACTTCAATCAAGGGAGACTTGGAGTGGACAGGAGTGTCCAGGGAGGCTTAAATAGCCACATTTAAATAAGAGAAAACATCAGAAGACCTTTAGCCTTCAGAGTTATATGCCTGGAAGAAAGAGTCCTGCCCTGAACACCCCCTGAGGGAGGCTGAGGTTTGGGAGGGGAGATGTGGGAAAAGGAGTCATCTTCTCCTGAGAACATTTTAATGGACTCTTAGCTTGGGATCCAGCAGGTGGTGACATGCAAAGGGCAGACAGTGAAAACAAAGAAATGGAAATGGAACATGTTTGCCCAGGGTAGCCCACCCCAGGAGAGCCCCTGTGCAGGATGGCTTTGAAGGTGATAGATGGAGGTTGGGCTCAGCTCAGCTAACTTCAGGCTACCAACCAGTTCCTGGAGAACTTAGGGTGGTCAGGTTCTCACAATCACACTATGCCTCATTGTCATTCTTCAGGAGGAGCATCATTTAGAGATAGCTGGGAAATGTCTATAGAATGTCTTTCTTGGTCCATGGCTAGAAGCTTGTGGCAGGTACTGAGTGCCACTCACAAGAATAAAGATTTAACAGGCTTATTTTGGAAGTGAGTTCTTTCTGGTCCTGATGGAAACCCATACTATGTGGCCATGGCTTGGTCCCTGATGTCAAGATAATGTCTGCTTACTGGGGAGGCTATCGTCAGGTGGTATGGTGGTACAGTTCTATAATGGCAGCATTTGGGAGTGGAGGCAGGAAGATCAGAAGTTCAAGGTCAGCCTCAGCTACATGACTAAAGTTGAGAAAAAAATCTTAACCTATTATATACATATCAGTAAACAGGATATCCCAAACACTCAATGATCCATGTTAAAGGAAATATCTTGTTGTCCAGTGTCACCTGCTACCAAGGCTGGGAGCCATCTCTCACTCACTTTTCAATAGTTAAGTGAACCAACTATTGATGCCAGTTGGTCCAGCCAACACTGGTATTCTGAGGTGGTAGTACCTGCCTGGCCTGTTTCTCTGCCCTTCAGCCACCCTCTGACCTATGGCTTGGAGAACAGACAAAGGTTTCTCTGCTCTGTTGGTTTCAAGATCAAGAGCCTTCCATCCAGGCAATGTGGGTAGCTGGAGTGCACAGTTTCACCTGGAGACTCACTCTGAGGAAAGCCTTCATATTCGTGAGAACAGCCCAGCTGAGAACGGTTCCAGTTGGCCACTCCTTTTCTCATGCACAACTAAATGATTCCAGAGTAATCTGTGACAAATTGCTTCCATGTGATGAGGCTGTGGACCGCCCACACATGCCAAGCTCCAGCTCTCAGAGTGGCAGACATATCTTTATTCAGTCTGTGGCCAAACTCCAGTGGCAGGCCATTTCCACACACACTCTACATCCCTTAGACATCTAGGAAGCTATTACCCTAAATTACACCAGGGCAAGGTGAGGGGTGCGGTGCAGGTAGACCCCAAACCCTTCCGTGTATCAGATTCACAGGAATTCTTGTGAACCAGAGTTCTCTAGGATCCTTCTAGACACACCAGATCAGTTCACCTACCTGGGCAGGAGTCTGAAATGGCATCTTTGAGAACTTCCCTTTGAGATCTGTGTGCCATCTGTGGCATCCCACCCTAAACACACCTCATATGATCTTAGAAACTAAGCAAGGCTAGGCATGTTTAGTGTTCAGATAGGAGATCCAAATGCCAGCTCTCCAAATGCCTGAGGTGGGTATTGGAACTGCCCACCAGACAATTGTTTTCTGACAGTAACTTCCCTGAAAAGACAGTGGTTTCATCTGGCTTAGCCCAAGAGCTATTTCTAAGTAGGGTCACTCTGTGGAAAACACTCATTTGGAATTGGCTGAGGCTGTCACGATTGTTCTTAAGCACACATGCTAATCCCCATCCCTATTCAGACTAGTAGAAATGACATTTAGTCTGTCCCTGTGTCCTGGTTGCTCTGTATATTGGGTGATTGGGAAATGAAAGAAGAGAATATATAAAAGTCAACAAAGATTAGTGGCAGGGATAATGAAAGCACGGTTGACAACTTGCCTTTGGTGCCTGAATGCCTAACAGTGTACCTCCAAAATAGCTGCGGCTAACTCACAAAACTGGGGTAGGTTTTCATGAGTAAATAGTGGAAACATGCCTGTGCTTGTCCGGTTGACATCTCTTCTCTGTGATGGAAAGGATAGCAATGACTTCTGCTCTCCTGGACCATGTGGTATCCAAGACTGCATTCCGCTCCTTTCTCCTCAGCCAATGAAAAGCTTGGAGGAAAGGAGGTGAGGAGGTCCATGCCCCTGGACTCATCTGCTGGCAAAGATCTTGTTCAAACCTTGTGCTGACCCAGAATCTTTTCCAAGGTCCTTAAGGGTTCAGTAAAAGTGTTTGACTGAATAAAAAGCTTCTTTTGAATAACAAAAAAAAAGTGTTGTTTTGCTTGCTTGAAGCTATTTTACACACCACCCAGTCCCCCTGGCTCAGAAAGCGTCAGAAGCCCCTGAATGGCAGGGGAAGCTGGCCTTGCAGCTGTGGACTGTCAAATCTTGCAGAACCCAGAGAGTGAACTGAGAAAACAGAGAGGTATCTTGCAGACGAAGCCAGTTCCAAACACAGAGGCTCAGCCATCCTGTATTCAAAGATGCCTCTACCTTCTGAGTGCTGACAGTCAAGGTTTGTACTACAACAGGATTGTTGTGACTCATTTTACACCTGAGAAGGGTGGAGAACAAGGACATGGGACCTCTTCAGCTCCTGCCTGAGGGCTGAGTTCTTGAATGGACAGCTAATGGATGAATGGCCAGGTGGCTAGTGATGTTGATATGTAGAGATCAGGCCTCAAACAAGACACTTGCACAGTGCTTCTCCGTGGTGACCTGGTAAGCTCCTTCAGTTTTCCAGGGACCCTGTGTCTGTAGGACAGAAGTGTGCCTTTGATCCTATTCCACAGAAGAAGCTGAGCCTGGGCCTATCACCCACTACTGGGACACAGTGCAGAGAGTATGGTAAGGTCATCCTGAACTTCTCAGACAGCTTTCTCTACCTCCAGGACCTGGGCATGTTTCCCCAGACTCTTTATAAGTGGATTCCATCTTTGAAAGTGGGAGATGAAGAACCTTCCTCTGGGATCCATGCTAAAGGAACCTTCCTCTGGGATCCATGCTAAAGGAAATACTGCGTGGTTTGCACGGACTTGGTGACTTCTCAGTAAATGTCAGCTGTTCCAGTTTACTGTGTCATCATGTCCCCTGTTCTTGGAGAGATGTTTTCTCAAGAGCCTGTACTCCACCCTAAGGCTGCTCGATGAGTTCCTGCTTCCTAACAAAAGAAAATGGCCAAAATAAAACAGACAGGCAGCAGGCCCTGGGTATTGTTCAACAGGCACAGCTCATGTCCTGCAGTTACTCAGAATGCAAAGCAAATAGTGACCACGGGGAAATGTTCTTTGAAGATGCATTTCTGGGTTTCCATACTGGCTTGCTGGAAGTATAAGCCTGAAGTTGTTGATGGTCCTCTGTGTCTTGCAAGTGGCCGGAGTTGGAGCTTGTACTGTTTGGCAAACTGTTTGGAAACTATATACAGAGCCACAGGGTATTTCTGAGGTCTGCACTGCTGACAAGGCCAGGGACCAGGCAGCGTGTCCTCCCAAGAGCCACTGAGTGACAGAAGTCCTTCCCCATACATTTACATCTCTGTGCCATGGCTGTCCTACACATAGATGTCTGTATGTAGCACCATGAAGATGGTGGGGGATGGAAAAGGACAGGAGTACAGACATATTATTTGAGGCATTGTGGGTGGGGAACAATATCTTAGGGAATGCAATTCTGGAAGAAACGGAGAGGACTTCCATTCCGCCTGTGTATGCAGTAAATGCTTGGACAGTGATCTGTCCAGCTGGTGAAGGGCCAAGACTAACTTAACCTTTGGTCCAATGGCTGAGAGTCAGCTAGTTTCCTTCCCCTCTTACATCACTCCCAGAGATTCAGACAAAAATAACATGGTCCCGATTACATGACATTACAGGCTCTGAAAATCCACTAGGGAGGAGGGTGTTGAAACCCCTCAGAGGCAAATTAATCCTAGCAAAGCAACAGCTGGAAGATTGATGTCAAGAGGAGAAATTGCAGCCTATTGCTTCCAGGCTTCTTTGGAAGTTGATTTTAATCCAAGCAATTTCAAGAGGGGTTAAAAAGCACTAATTTAGAAGCATAAATGTCTGTTACTTTAAGATGGGGATTGGTATAGTCCTCTACATGATGTGTTCTGCTGGTGAGCACACTTTCAGATCGAATTCCTATGTCCTGGTGTTTATTTTGGTCGTTTAGTGTTGAGATATACTGTGCCATGGCCAGAGAGTTCACCACTGCTGTGTTGGAACTGTATCGGGCCTTTGTGGGCAACACTAGATCTGGGCATCAGCTTTGCCTAGGCTATTGATTGAACCCAGAAAGCTGGAGCTGGGCACCTGTTCCTCCTCCTGGGGCTTGTCCTGTCCAGAGTGGACATTTGAGCATTTCCTGCAAGCACAGCCTGGAGCCCCCAGAGGACAATTTGCAGAACCTATACGCACCATTTACACTCACAAAGCAAAATATTTCCTCTCCCCCGGACACAGCAGTCCTCCACACACTGCCTGCTTTGCAATTGGACATTACTTGGAGACCCAACATGAACTCTAGAAGTGTCACAGCTGGAGGGGAACTGAACTGCAAGAAACACACTCTTAGGACAAGAGACAATCTACAGTGATGGTTATAGGATGGTTATAAACTCAGAGCTTCCTGAATCCAAATCCTGGTATGTCCACCACTGCTGTGGGACCCTGGACAAGTCCTGTCCATACCTCATATCCTCATTAGGGAGAGAGATGAGGTCAGAAGCCCCATTACACAGAGTGTCAAGGAAGGTGGATAGCTGTGTTGGGAAGGGCTCAGCACAGGCCTGACAAACAGTAAGGAAGAAATGAACAAAGCTGGCTGGGGGGATGGGTCTGTGGTTAAAGTGTTTGCCTTGTAGGCATGAGGACCTGAACTCAATCCCTGGAATCTGTATTTTATAAAAAGAAAAAGGCCGAGCACAAGAGCATAGACTTGTAATCCCAGTGTTGGGGAGGGAGAGACAGGTGGCTATCTAAGGCTCACTCCAGCTAGCCTACCTAATTGGCAAGCTCTAGGGACAGTGAAGGATGCTGTCTACAAATAAACATGCTTGAAGGACGATGCCCACAGTTGTCTTTCTGTCTTCAAATGCACACACTTATGTACTTGCATACATCTGAAGACGTACACACACAGACGTTCTTATTGTCAGGGAAGTTTGGATGAACATGCTAAGAAGCTGAGAGGTGGGGCCCCAGGGCAATGTTAGGACCAGATGCCATTTTTGCCCTTTAAATCATAAAAAGGCTTCTGGAGATTCGAATTTGTGTCTCAGAGTACCTGGATAGGTCAATAGCTAATGCCTCTGGCTCTAGTATCCTCAGCTTTCGCCTCCTGTGTCTGCAGTCACCCCGCAATTCTCAGTCCCACCTTGGAGGCAGCAATTAGACCAGAGCAGAGCTTTGACTCTCCGCATGTAGACACCTGTCCTGGGCTAGGCTGGGTGTCTTCTTGTCCATGGTGACACTGCAGGTTGGGATAGAAACAAGACAAGACTCTGTGCCAAGGTTAGCCCTTCTTCCCTAAGCCTACAATTCTGAGCTCTACCCATGGCCTTTAACTCTGACTCTTTCTCAGGGAACACTGAGATCCAAGTGCCTCTAACAGGTCCCCTAGAGAAATCCTTTTTGAAGCAGACCGATATTTAGGGGAGAAACCTTCCTTGGTGATCCTGACTGCTCTGAGGTTCCTCTAGTACCATAGCATTAAAGTAATAATGATGATGAGGTGCTGGAACATAGCTCAGTTGGTAAGATGCCTGCCTTGTAAGCTTGAACTTACAAGTCTGATTCCCAGAAAGCTGGGCTTGGTGACTGGACCCTGTAATCTTAGCACTGGGAAAGTAGAGACAGGCAGGTGGCTGGGGCTCATTGGCTGCATATTTGATGTGCTCCAGGCCAGTTAAAACCCTGTCTTAAACAGACAAGGTGGACATCCAAGAAATGATAGCTAAAGTTGTCCTCTGGCCTCGATACGCATTAATCCCTGCATGTGCATCCCTGGGCATCTGCCTGCACACACACACACACACACACACACACACACACACACACACACACACACAAATTAAAAAAATAAATATGAAATAAAATAATACTGACTGAGCATTAGGCATTCTGGTGCCAACACTTTTCACATAATACTCACTGAAACTCACTTGGCTGGTTATGTTTTCATGGCCTGGATTTCAGATTATTTAACATGTTCCGTATCATACTTCTGAATCCTCAATAAACCTCTTGCTAGTACAGCACATACCTAGTGGGACTTCAGATCTTTTGACTCCCAGCCCAATAACTTTCAACTCCAGCATGAGAAGTTAGTAATGGATCCTGTTTGGGATACCTGGAGGTTACAGAACTGGGGAAAGATCCAAACGGATATTTCCCATGGGCAGGCTAGGGCCAAGGCAGATGGTCACTCATCTATGCAGTGCGTGTTCATTGGATGCCAGGAAGTGAAGCCTTGCAGATGTCCTGGAGAATAAGGCAGACTCTGTCTCACCCTCATGGAACTAATACTTTTCCAGGAAACTCAGATAACAAACACCAAATTGCACAGATAATGATTAATGCAAACGGTGTTGAGCTCAAGGTAAGAATTTGCAGGAGGGGCTAGCCTACATGTGAGAGAGGTTTGCTACCTCACACACCAGGTCCTAGTTAGTGAACTACCTCAGAGAACAGCACCCTATCCCACCAGTGTGGAAGAAAAAATCCAGGGAATCCCTACCCCCCCCCCCCCCACTGAACCCCTTAACGTCAGCTTCTAAGTAGTTTACAGAATCTGCACTGTCTGCACTGGCTCGCTACTTCTTGGTTGGTCCGCAACAACGCCCTCTGCTGGTCCCTACTCTCATTCACCTTGGTCTGTGCACTGCGGCTCTTCTCGTATTCACAAGGGAAATCCTAATTCTGGTGCCCTTTACCTCCCACATTCCGCTCCCACCCTGTGACCCCTGCATTCCCATCACACTCTTGGAGCCTCAGTGCCTTCCTTTGCTGTTAGAGGTGAGCCCGACTCCACAGTCTGTCCGTGACGGTTAATCTTGACTGCAAAATTTATAACGGATTGACAATCACCTAGATAGGGAGAGAGGTGGTGAAGGCTGGTCACACACACACACACACACACACTCACACAGACACACACTCACACACTCACTCACACTCTCACACACTCACACTGCAGTGGCCCACACACACACTCACACTCATACACACACATACACTCACACACACTCTCTCATACACACACTGCAGTGGCCCTCTTCTAACTCTGAGATGCCTGAAGACAAGGATCTGAGGGAGATTAGGTCTGACTGAGGATGTTTCCTGGCTGCACACTGTAGGAAACCATATATGTGTCTCTTCACAAAAGACTCCCTGGTAACTGGAGTTCCTGAGAGCTGTACTTTCTTCTCCACATGATTTGTATGGAAATGGATGCCCACTGCATTCCTGGCTTGCTCCTTGGCTTGTGAGATGGCTGGTTCTCTGTTCCTCCATAGCATGGCATGTTCTCTCCAGTTGTTTGGGGATGTTATATAATTGTTCTTCCTCTCCTCTCATATTCTGGTCTCTTCCTGTGGACTGCCTTCTCACAGGCCGGGTGGATACATGGTTTCAGTAAAATCTGACGAGTACCTGTCTGGGAGTGAGGACATGCTGGGTATGATTCTCCACAGTTGAGAGGTCAGCACAACTGTGTGTGTGTGTGGAGGTGGGGGTAGGCTTCTTCCTTAAAAGTAGGCCTCTGAAGTGCCTTCCTTCTGTGGTTCTCAGGTACAGACATTAATGGGTCCTCTGGGAAAAAATAATTTAAAACACTGTGTTGAGCTCATTAAGAAACACTAAGAGAACACCAGCTGACTCTGTTGTCCAAGCTGGATGCAGAATCCTCTCTCAGGCCTCTCCACCCTCCCTTAGCAGCCTCACCATGCCCAGCTCTCTCTTTTCTGTGGTTGGTGCGCTGGCCTCAGTCAGTCCTTACCCGTCTGGCTCTCCACCACCCTCCTCTCTCCAGCTTTCTCTCTCCTTGTCACCATTTGTTCTCTGTCACCCTCCTCTCTGCCTGGCGGATGCGGGAAGCATGTCAGGAATGTTTAATTGGAAATACCATGAGAGCTGTTATCGCCTCAGTTTCACTGGGGAGAGAAGCAGGGCTTCGGGGGCTGACGATGGGTGATTCCCTGAGGTGGGTGAAGTTTAATATCTCACCTAGGTTAACCGAGGCAGTTGGCTCTAGGAACCAAGGCCCGGGTGGAATGTGAGAAATGAGGTCTAGTCTGACAGGAAGGAGGGTGTGCTGAATAACCCAAAATTCTTGTAAGGTCTGAGGAGGTGGGAGAAAAAGACAGAGCAGGAAATCAGTTGGAAGAAGGAAAACAAGAGGGGAATCCACCACCGTCTCCAACTGCCCACATAAAAATGACTGTGAGGGAAATCAGGTACCACCTGGAGCTGGGAGAAGGCTCCAGAGCCTCGGCTTCCCTGCCTGGAGTGCTTCAGGCCTCCCTCTGTTCTCACAGCTGTCCGGCCCTAGGTCAGATGAGCTCAGCCTCTTTTGATCTCCTCCCCTGTGAGGTCACCAGCTCCCTGCACTCCCCTGGCTTTCTCCCAGGTCTCAGGGCATTTTCCCATCTGCCAGAGCCTCAGGAACAGGGAGGCTGGGGATGAAGGCAACAGTATCCTGGCAGGGGGTGGGCTGGCCTGGTTATCACATGGCCCTGCAGGGGGTGGGCTGGCCAGGTTATCACGTGGCCCTGTCTGAACCAGAGGGTCCTAGTATCATCTCCTCAGAGGTGGAGCAGAGGAGACGTGCTGGAAGTATCCATAAAGGGGCACCACGGGTCTGCGGTCCCTAGAGCCTCATCTACCAGAACTGGGAGGAATCTGAGCCAACCCTCCTCTGCCTCCAAGTCCAAGGCCTAGGCCCTGGACTGGAGATAGATAAGCAATATTCTAACTCCTTCCATTCCTGAAACTTCCATTGTCTTCCTCCTATGAGGAGGCCCTATGCAAGATTTTGAGTAAAGGATCTGACAGCTGACAAAAACAGAGAGCAACTTAGTTCAGGATGCTGTGTTTATTTATGAGCAAACATAATTCCACAGATGTTACATGGTGAGCCAAAAGACTACAGCAATAACTGTATAGCCAGGCCTGCCTTGTGTTTCATAGCCTCAGCTGATTTTCCCTATGATGAAAAGGAGGAGGAGGAGGAAGAGGAGGAGGAGGAGGAGGAATAGAGTAGCTACAGCATAAGCCAGGCTTGCTGAAGGGAAAATTGCATGTATCCTTAATAACCACTCTCACAGTTCAAGCTATTCAAACAAGACTTGAAACCTAGAAGATCTCTGTGATTCTCAGAGGCCTAAAGTTATGTCCTTTTTAGATCTAGAGAAACACACTCCCATGAGTTTTAAGATAAAACACCATGAATCTGTGACTGTCCCCTTTGACTTGCTGGAATGACAAAGTCACTTTTACTACCAAGTAGATATAGCTTTCAGCTTTGTAAACATAGCTACAAGCTGGGCTCCCCAGAGCTAAAAATCAGTAAATCATTAATATTATGTTTAAAAGGAGAGGAGGAAAAAGAACAGAAGAAGAAAGGGAGGGAGGGAGGGAGGGAGGGAGGGAAGGAGGGAAGGAGGTTCATATTTGCTAACTAGGATGGGTGGTCTCTTATTCCTGAAGACTAGGTAGAAAAAATGGAAAGCAAAGAAGAGGGATTTTTAGCTACTTCCTATGGCATGTCAAAGGGAAACATTAAGTTCTCACAGGGCAATTTTCCTCTGAAATTTTTCTAAAAGAAAAAGACAAAATTTATGTGCATAAAATACTAGAAAAGCTACAAGAAGTCAAAGGGGGTGGTGTAAGGGGTCACCAGGAAAAGTCCGTCACCTGGACAAGGAAGTGGAAGGACCTGAGGTAGAGATGCTGGCAGTGTGTGCCTAGGAAGGGTGACTGCTCCTCCGGGGGCCAGCCCAGAGAAGCCCTCCTCCCCAGACGGTCCTCATCCGGCCCCACCATCAGCAACTAGGCTAGCACATGGTGTTTTCTTTTTCCTGAAATAAAACATCATCACCTGATCGTAGCTAAGTAACTGTGAACTTGTAAAAGTCTGTTTGTCATTCCCGAGAGACCCATCCAAGTGGTTTTTCAGATGAGTTTGTTCATGCAAACACTTTGCAATGTTTCTCTAATTGTTTCTCACAGGCCTGGGGTGAAGGAAGATTATCCCAGGCCCCTTTCTCAGCCCTAGTGCAGGTGAGTAAATTGAGGCTCATAAAAAGAGCCCTGTGAGAGGCAGGACCATCCTCTGATTCATCCTCCCAGGGCTCGGACACCCGTGGGTGTGTTCCAAGACTAAATCAGCTTGCAGGATTCCCAGACCCATGCTCCCACTAAGCTGAGCCTGCAGGCCCAGGTGCCTGTTTGGTTTGGCCACAATACATTGCATCCTGTTGATAATCATTAAGTGTTTCCACAGCTTGTCAGGAGCTCATACATTTGAGTTTTACAAACTACTTCAGAGGCTGGCAGGGTGGCTCAGTGGGTAAAAGCTCTTGCTCCACAGGTCTGAAAACCTGAGTCTGATCCCCAGAACCCGTGTAATGATGGAATGCACATACACTGTAATTATTTTAACAAGTTTTATATCATATAATAATAATATATTATATAACCAAGTGCTAATACATATATTACTAAATGTATAAATATAAATGCTGTGTGAACAAAATGTACTAATGCCATATATGGATACTAATTATAATGAATATTAAGCGAACATCTCGCACTGAAAGCAGAGCTATTTCTGGTGCTGTGTAGATATGCTGGAGCCACAAAACTAAGGGAGCCCTTCAGGGCAGATGTGGGCTGGGAGCTGAGAGTCCGGTGTGTCTAATGAAGAGCAGGACACTAAGCCTCTCTCTCTGCTTTCTCTCCATGGCTGACAGCACTTCCCATAGAGGCTGCTTCGAAGTCCTCTGCCACCAGCATGCTGACCTGAAGGGCTCCAGAGAGCATTCAGACTTCTTCCAAGCTAAGAAACTGGGCAGAGGATGTGTCCCTCCATCCCTCCACCTCTTCCATGCCATCTCTGCTCTGTAATAGAGTACCTCTTCTTGGGCTCGAGTGGTCCCAGAGGTGGTAGGCTGGTACCAGATGCTAGGAAAGGGCTAGAGAGAGAAAACCACAGCTGTTGAAAGATGGGTTCATCCAAAATGCAAAAGATGCTCTAAGCCAGCATGTTCTAAGTTAACAGACTGAAGACGGGGGCCAGGGTCTAACACAGGAGATTAATCAGGGCCTGTTCTTGGGGCTGACCTGGGGGAGACAGTTCAAGGGATTGGGAAGGAACAGATTCACGATGGAGGGGAAGGGCATGGGCTCATTCTATGTCTGCCTCTAACCATATGATGTGGAAGAGCCACCTCTACTTGGACATGTCCTCTTTGGTGAAATATAAAACCCTATTCTGAAGACTAGAGTCCTTTCTAGCTTAAATTCTAGGGTTCTGTTTAGAATCTGAAATGAGAGGACAACAGGGGCTGAGCTCAAGCAGGAGTGAGGACATACTAGCCCAGAACATGGGTACCAGGGAGATTTCACCTGGAAGCCAGAGACATGAGTATTCTCTCTACCATGGGCCTGAACTCAGCACGAATGTGGGCAAATCATTTCACACCTGTGGATTTATTCTTATCTACAAAATTAGGAGTACTAATCTTTAAATTATCTGTAACTATTTTAACCATTTTTTAAAGAAAGATTAAATTCCTACTGAGGTCCCACTTAGGCAGGAAAAAAAAAGAAAACCCTAGGGCTTCTCTGGCTGAAGAGGTAAAGGCTCAGGAATCTTCCCCAGTCTGGATGCCCCTGTCTTTGGTCTCACAATCTTCCCCAAAGTTTGTCTTGAAATCTGATTGCTATCCTGGCAGCGCTGTGAGCCAGAACCTTTAGTTGGTAACTGAGCTGTAAAGGATCCAGTCCCATGGTGGGCCAACACCTTTAGAAAAAGGCAAGCGCGGGGCTGGAGAGATGGCTCAGTGGTTAAGAGCACCGTCTGCTCTTCCAGAGGACCCGGGTTCAATTCCCAGCACCCACATGGCAGCTAACAACTGTCTGTAGTTCCAGTTCCAGGCAAACACCAAGGCAAATAAATAAATAAAAGTGTTTAAAAAAAGAAAAAAAAGAAAAAGGCAAGCGCAAGCAGAATCCCTTCCGTGTGTGTGTGTGTGTGTGTGTGTGTGTGTGTGTGTGTGTGTGTGTGTGTTTGCATTTCCATGCCATTTTGTGGGGCAAGTACACGTGTGCAGGTGTACATGTGCATGCATGTGCATCTGTATGTTGGTGTGTAGAGAGGCCAGAAGATAATCTTGGAGGTCATGCTTAGAAATCATCCACTTAGCATTTTGAGACAGAATCTTTCAATGGCCAATTAGGCCAGGCTAGCCAGCCAGGAATTCCCAGCCACTTATCCTGAGAGTACTGGCAGCGCAGTACTACAGTTTCCAAAAGGAACGCTGAGACTCCCTGATGTCGGCCTCCCTGCCTTTCTGTTCAGGTTCTATCACTTCTGCAGGCTCCGTGGTCTATTACCCACAAGGCCCTTGCGCTGCCCTTCCCTACATTGTGCTTATAGACTGGCTTGTGAATGGGTTCGAGTGTGTAGGACTCCCTGGGTTGCTTACTAGCCGACAGAGGTGGGTTTGGCTTTGCTACTCTTTGCTGCCCTGGGTTTTTTTTTTTTTTTTTTTTTTTTTTTTCCCTCCCTTCACACAGCTCCTGCTGGCTTTAATTAAGCCCGTGGAGCCTCCCTCAGGGCTGGCCCTCATGAAATGAGGTGACCCAGCTCACCAGGGCTGCTCCCCAGAGGCCCCTCAGCTCCGGGCTTATCACAACAATTTCTGCTTCACATTTTCCACACAACACTGCAACCTGAACAGGAAAATATAGTTTGTAAGTGCAGGAGCCAGGACACAGGGTCTCAAATGGGAAGGGTCCGGAAGCTCCTTCTGCCCAAGGGGCTCAGCCTGCAGAGACTGCCAGGGAGGAATGTAGCAACGACTTAGTATCAACGAAAATTGCTCCTGAGTAGAGAGAGGCACAGGGGCCAAGCTGTAGAGTCAGCACAGCTTTGCAATCAGGGCACCCTTTCATGGATGTATAAGACTCACTCATAAGTGCCTCCCTATGGAAGAGTACAGATCACAGTGCTAACTACTTCTAAGTCTGGGATTCAAGGGCCTTAACAACTTTTCTCTTTCTTACATTCGATATGTTCGAAGGTTATAACCAAAATCTCTTACACAGAACCTTGGAAAAATAACCTTCCAAAGAGTGCAGGACAGCAGCAATATTATTCAGTGTAAGATATGTTGTACTGTAGTAACAAAAAGCCCCCCACAGTTTGAATGACTTGACAGGCTGAAGTAAAAAAATAAAAACAAAAACAAAACAAAAAAAAACAAAAAAAAAAACCCTGAAAAATGATACCTGAGGTTCACCCCTGGTCTTCACATGAATGAGATATAGCATACATAAAATAAATCAGTCCTCTTCAATGCACACTCTTGTAAATCCTGGCAAACACATGCTGTTCAATAACCAGCATTAACAGACATAATTTGGATATAAACAGTTCCAGCCCTCCAAAGAGCCTCTGCGGCCTAGTGCAGTTGACTCCTGCCCAACTTTGGTTCCTGATCTGTTTTCTGTTTTTATAAGCTGTTATAAGAATGTCATATGAGTAGAATGAATGGAATATAGCATTTAACTTGTGCTTACCATACTGCACCTACATTTCAGGCACTTTGTATGTTTGTGGCTTCCTCTAGCCATTGCACAGTAGTGTCCACATGGGTACACCCAGTCTGCTCATGTGCTCCATTCTAGCATTTACCAGATTCATATAAATCTGCTATGGACACTTTTGTGCAAACATCAGCTAGCCTGTCATTTGGGCTTAGCTCTAGGAAAGAGAGGCTGGAGGGCAGCGTAAGTATGCACTTAACATTTAACAAGTGTCCAGATTCTTCTGAGAGGTGGCCGGACCACTTTGCACTCCTGTGAGCGTGTGAGGATATAAGCTGCTCAGCATCTTTGCCAGAACTTATTTTTTAGGCTTTAGATGTTGTTAGTCTCTTTAATAGTGGTTTATGGTTCTCAAATGACTAATAACGTCAAATGCCTTTTAAATGCGTAATTATTTCTGGTGTGTCTTTTCAACCCTTCCCTCTAATCCATTTTCAGATTTCTTTTTTATTATTCACTTTAATTTTTTATTACATTTATTTATTTGTGGAGACGAGAGGATGACATATCGGAGTCGGTTCTTTGTTTCCAGCATGTGGCTCCCAGAAATCAAACTCAAGTCCTCAGAGTTGGCAGCAAACGATTTTACCCAGTGAGCCAATCACACTGACCCTGTTATTATTATGCTTTACAGACCCTTCTATATGTAGAATCCAGTCCTTTATCAGTATGTGATTTGCAAATATTTTCTCCCAATTCCTAACATCTATTTTTATTCTACTAACAGCACACTTCAAAAAGACAGTATGTAATTGTAGTATTTCTGATTTATATGTTTTTTTTGTCCAGGTTGTGGGGTTTTTGTAAGAAAATCAAGTTAATGAGAATTTTCTCCTAACTTTTTTTTCTGAAAGTTTTGAGGTGTTACACTTCTATTATCAAATTTGAATTTTTTATGCACATTCTATAAAATATAGTTTGAGTTTTATTTTTTCATATGATCATTTGATACATTTACATTTATTTAATATTTAATCATCTTTGTACTTTCAACAAAAATCAATGGATATGAATGTGTAGGTTTATTTTTGGCATCTCTGTTCAGTTCCATGGGCCTGTAGAGCAGTTCTTTTACTGATACCATATCTTCTTAAATTGTTGTAACTTTATGGAAAGTCTTTATTTCAGGATTGTTCTTCTTCAAAATTTTAAGAACTTGTCCATTTACACACACACACACACACACACACACACACACACACACACTGCTGAGACAGAATCTAATTAGGATTGCACTTGACCTATAGATACCTATAAATCTATCTGGGCAGTTAATGCTTGTACAGTATTAACTGTGTGGTGTATCTTTCTATTTAGGATTTCTTTCATTCCTCTCATTAATGTTTTATAATTTCAGGAATGAGTTGCACTTGTGTGTATGTTTGTATGTATAGATATTGCACATGTCATTTACTGCCCATAACTTGTGATATTATTATCTCACTTAATTAGGGTTCTGGCTTCAAAGATTCTTCCTGGTGAATTGTGTTATCTGAAGTGAAGTTTTCTACCTAGCCTCCTTATATTTATTTTCTAGACTTATTGATCTTCCAGTACACAGGACTGTCGAAAGCAGACATACACCCCTTGTTCCTGATCTCTTCAATCAAGGATGCTAGACACTGCTGTTCCATGGGTGGTCTTTATCAAGTAAAGGAAATTACTTTCTATTACAGCTCACTGGTAATATTTGCCACAGATATTATATTTTCTCAGTTATTGACATTTATAATTATATATTTTTGTCCTTACTCTTTTAATAGGGTTAGTTGGACTGATTTTTATATTTTAAGCCTACCTTGTATTTCTGGTATTAATGTTCAGTAATACTTGATATGTTATACTCTGTTTGTATTCTGGAACTTCACTCATTAATTTGTGAAGGCTTTCACGTCTCTACTCATGACAGAATCAGCTGTCAGTTTATATTTTCTTCTTATAGTTCTTCCATAGAAAGTACTGCTGCTTTCATATGTTGAGCTAGAACATCTTCTGTTTGATGTTTTGGAGAAATTCATACCAATTCTTTATAATTGTAGGTAGAACTCAGCACCAAACACATAGGATCCTGCAGGTGTTTGGTTTTGTGTTAAGTAGGCTTGGGATTCTTGGGGTGTTCTGGTTTTCCGTTTTTTCTTGAGTGAACTTGGCCTTGGGGCTCCTTAAAAAGTTGGTCATTTCATCAGAATTTCAGGTATACTAAAATAAATTTGTTCAAATATTTTTGCTGTATTTTTAATATTTTAAGACCTGTAGTGAGATGACCTCTTTATTCCTGATATTCTTACTCTCTAATGTCACTTTAAAAATCAATCTGGGTATATATTCATTTATTTTGAGTTTAACAACCAGTTTTTGTTTCATCGATTATCTCTATGCTTTTTCCTTTTTTTTTTAACACCAGTGATTTTTTCTTTCACACTTATTTTTTTTCTTTTCCCCTGTTTTCTTAGTATGGGAGCTTACATTGTTTACTGCTGTGTTCTCATTTCCATTTGATTCAAACTTCCCTTGTAATTTCATTTTATTTCTGAAGTACATTGCTTGATTTCCAAATACTTTTTGGATTTTCTAGTTATCTGCTACTTCTCCTTAATTTAATTTTGATCAGATGGCAAATTTTATAGGATTTCAGTTTCTTCAAACTTATTGAAACATTTACTAGTCAAGAATATGATCTCTCTTGATAAATGTTTCACACGAACTCACTTGAACCTAGTATATAGCCTGCTGTTGATGGGCTTAGTGACATAAATGTACAGATTGTGCAGTGAAACAAAGCCTGAAGTACTGGAAGAATAGATTTTCTAAACAGTAGTTATAAATGATGGACATCATGGTGTCTATTACAGTTTAGGGAAATGACCAAGAATTCAGGAAAGTCGTAGAGGATCAAGAACTGTGGTTCTCACAGAATGAGTATCAATAAGCTATCATGCTTAATCCACACAACACAACAAGAGGCAAGAACATCTCACCTGTTTGCCTGTATAGAAACTACCCAAATAATATAAGGAGGAAGTGTCAGGGTAGCAATGTGAACCTAGAACCAGAAAAAAACATACTTTTAACTCCAAGACACGGTACTTGAGCTATGAAGAATCTAGGCCAGAATCTGGAGTCATGGGCATGTCCTCAGAAAAGCACGGTAACCTCTCATTTAAACAAAGGCAATTGCATTTTTCCTAACTCAGGATTACAATGGGGTTCAACTTAGATGAACTATGAGAAAGGATCTTAAGACCTTTTCCTCAGAGGTCACAGGAGACACACAAGCCCGAGTGCCACAACTGACCAGGAGCCACCTAATTGTGAACCACTAAAGCCATGGGCAAATGCCAGTGCAAAAACTTACATAATAATATAAAGAACAACAAGGTAACTCCAGAAGAAAGTGGCGATCCCACAAATACAAGACCTGAACTGAGCAATGAAGAGGAAACAGAAGGAAGCAACACCAAAAATTCCTTTTTGACGATCATCGAAGCTCTCAAAGAAGGTATGAAAAATAGCCTTAAAGAAATACAAGAAAATACAAACAAAAAATTGGAAGAGATGAACAAATCTATGAAAGAAACATACCAGGAACTAAATGCTGAAATAGAAGCAATAAAGAAGGTACAGCATAATTAAACGGTCATCATCATCATCCTAACCAGAAGCACTCACAAAGGACCTCTGATGATAAACATGATGCTACACACGAGCAGGCAACAGCTGTCAACTCTGTGAAAATGAATGGAGGTTGGGGGATCTCAATTCCTAAAGCATGTGAGTCCCTCCATTTGTAATGTTAACGTGTTTCTTTTAAATCTTGGGTTTAGAAGTGGAATTTGGGCTGGTTGGGAAATTCTAAAGATTCAGAAAAATATAAAGAACAGAAATTAAAGTTAATTTTTTAAAAATTCTGAACTACGGTGGGGAAGAAGAGTCAGAAGAGCCTCAGAGTCATGTCTGTGAGAGGCAAATTCAGGGTGGATGCAAGAATGTATTGTGTTATTAAGTACAGTAACTTTATGTGACATTACCCAGGGGAGTCGTGTGTGCTAAAAACCCAGATGAGTTTAAAAAGTTTATTGTACCAGTCAATATCAAGAGATGCGCACCCATAAGCTTTTCAAGATTGGAATTAAAGATGTTTTCCTAAAGCTCCTGAAGTTGTTGTATAAAACGGGAATCTGGGATGTATGAACAGAATCTATGCTAGACAGGAGGAATGATGCCTAGGCCAGCCCCTCCTGTACAGAATGGATCCACAAGAATCGTACTACAGAGGCTGACTCAACCCAGCATCTTTTAGAAGACTATTGAATGCATGCCATTGTAGGACTGTATGAGGGGCAGGAGGAGCTAGGGCAAGTTTCTCTACAGAAAAAAAATAGTTTGAGCATAGATTGTTGATGACGTCATTTGATAGCCTCTCCTACCTACCCAAGTTCAAATCCACACTAGAGACCTTGGCATCTCTCAGAACAGTTCTATCTCTAAGCTTACAAACCCCAGTGCCTGTGAGTCTGGCTGTGCCATCCTTCACTTCCTGAAAGCCTCTGGCTATCACTTCTTCAGGCATCCATGACTCTGAGGCTCTTCTGACTCTTCTTGTCCACCCTAGTTCAGAATTTTTTAAAAATTAATTTTAATTTCTGTCCTTTATGTCTTCCTGAATCTTTAGAATTTCCCAACCAGCCCAAATTCCACTTTTAAACCCACATGATACGAAACCATGAACACGGTGAGTGTCTCAGCTGTGTGAGCTTTCTCTTCTGGCCTGCAATGCTACTCCACTAAGGTAACTCTCCCACTTGGAGTGGCCTCCCAAAGCCCTCTGCTACCATCCACACCTCTAGAAGACTACCAACTTCTCCTTCTTTTTCTTAGTGGATGACTTGGACCATCAAGCAGTGTCTCTTGACTCCTACCCAGAATCTCATCTACTGCCTCTTTCTCATTTTTCTCTGAGGCAGTGACATCTTTCTGGTACCTTGGTCCAATTCTTCTACCCAAACTCTACACCACAGACTCTCCTATCTCCTCCGGGACTCTACTGTACTGATTATTCCTTCTTTACCCTTTTACATTTTATCAATATTATCCACTTTACTACCTCCATTCTCTTCCCCATAAATCATCCAGCTTGATGGTTGGTTATTTTCTTTATTAAAATCAACCACACTTCCTCTCTTGGCTCTTGAATGTCATTTAGCTATTGTGGAGATTCTCGTATCTGAACAACAAATGTTTTCTGTCCTTGGTCCTCTGTCTTCCCTATAGCCTTCCACTTTTTACAATGGTTTAGTAGCATAGAAAGGTGCTAGATTTTTATTTACTAGACCTGATTTCCACTGCCATAGATGTTGTTCTAAACATCAAAAAGTAACTTCAAGATCTCACCTTCAACTTCCTTACCAATGCAATATGGTAAATATTCAACTTCCTCATCCATGAAATATATTATCTATGTTATACTAGGCACTGATCTAACAACTTCCGCATACATCAATTCAATCAATCCTTTCAAAACCCTATGTGGAAGATTATTACTGTTTTCCTATTACTCTGAAGCATAGAGAGGCTGCATGACTTACCACACAGCTAATAAGCACAGAGACATATGTTAAATCCACAAGCCTGGCTTTGATAGCCTCAACATTGACCTCTCTCCTTGATAGGGACACCAAGGTTCATTTTCACTTCAGTTGTTAAAAATCAGAATGGTGACATTCAGAATAGAGCTCTGGACTCCAAGAACAACTTCTCCAGTGTTGGAAGATGCCACCCTTCCTCTCTCTCCCCAAGGAGCATCCCCTTCTCTTTCACAGCACCAGGCTAAGGCCTGGGAGCCAGGCAGCAGCTGATGTCCCTGCCCAGGAAATCCCAGGGATGGCAGCCTTTTCTTGGAAGCTCTATCTCCCAGATCTTTCTGTCATCAGTTTAGGGACTCACGTTCTCTCTAGAACATGCTAGATATAAGCTCCTTTAATTCCTGAGTCTCTGGGTGGTAACTATAGCAGGCTTTTCTTTTTGGGCCTCCAACCAGCTCCCAAATTATGACATGGAGATTTATTGTTAGTTTTGAATGCTTGACCTAGTTTAGGCTTCTTTCTGGCTAGCTCTTTCTTAAATTAACCTGTTTCTCTTTATCTGACTTTTGCCTTGGGGCTTATTACCTTTCTTCTGTACACCTTACTTTCCTGCTGTCTCTATGTCTGTCTGTCTGTCTGCCTGCCTGCCTTCTGGCCCTTGGCATCTCCCTTGTTTTCTCCTCTCCTCTTCTTCCTCTTGTTCTTCTTGATCCAAGATTTCTCCTTCTGCTTATTTACCCTCCCTGGCAGCCCCACCTATCCCACTGCTGCTGAGCTATTGGCCATTTAGCATTTTATTAAACCAGTCAGGCACGCACCTCAGGCAGGCAAAGTGAAACAAATGCAATACATCTTTACATAGTTAAACACACATCCTTACATCATTAAGCAAATGAGCATAAACAAAAACATCTTTTCACAGCTAAAGTAATATTCACAACAGCTACAATAACTTACACTGGACTCCACATAGGGATGGGAGGGCACCATGACAATAAATAGAGGAGCTTATGTAATAAATTTAACCCAAGTTTGTGTGTATGTGTATGTATTTAAATGATATAAATGTACTATAAATATAAGCCTTCTCTTCTTCCTTGAGGAAAATGTTTTAGAAAGATTCAACCTTGAAACAGAAGACCAACAGGACCTTAGTAATATTTGTGCCTGGAATAGCCCAAAATAAAATATGTGGCCTAAAGCATAACTTCAAGAGACAGGGCCAGGAGCAGGACACATTGGGAAGGAAACCATGGCCACACCTGCCCAGTCTGGAGCCTGGCTGGTAAGTGGTGTGCCTGCTGTGAGGAAGGCAGACTTGGCTTGCCTATTGATTTCTTTCCGTCTATTGCACACATATTGCCAGGTGTTGGGGCAGATGTTCCAGTTTCACGAACTGAGTCTTATGAAGCAGGAGGGCTTCCTATTCTTATGAACCCTTTACATTCCTGGCTCTGACACATTCTGCCAGTCTCTTCCCTCCTTTTCCTTCCTGGTTTAATATTTCCTTGCCTCTAGCCCTCTAAAATCTTGGCAGACCCTGGAGCTAAGTTCATTGGAGTTGAAGAAACAGTTCAAGGTGGTTTTCTTTTCTTGTTTCTGCCCTGACTTTGAGGAAGGGAGTGTGGAGCTGGCATGCTGAAAGTCAGGGTGGCTTTGCTGTTGCTCCAGGAAGAGCTTTTTGTCATTGCATGTGTGTGCTCTCAAGTAGATGCAGAGTTGTGTGTGTGTGTGTGTGCGCGTGTGCTCATGCGCGCATGTGTAGACAACCTTGAGTATCATCTTCAAAGATACCATCTAGCTCATGTGAGAGAGAATTTCTTTTTTGCCTAGAACTCAACAATTACATGAGACTGCTTAGCCAGGAGAGCCTCAGAGCTTAGTTCTCTCTCTCTCGGCCTCCCCAGAGCCGGCATTACAAGCCTATGCCTCTATGCCTGGAAGTTTTCACATGAGTGATGATTATCAGATTCAGGTGATCAGTTTACTGACTGAGTTAGCTCCCCAGCCCAGGAAGAGTCCTTCTAAATAACTCTTCTTTTCAACAGCCCATCAAGGCGGTAAAGCAAGTTAGAAAGCTGTTTCAAAAGTGCGAATAGGATTAGCCCCACAGTGTCCAAATCTGGAGCTGAGGATATACTCGTTCTTGGCTGTAGTTCTGGAGCTGTTGGATATTGAGCTGTTCTACTCTATGTGCCTTTTCTGCATTCATAAGATGTCTTGGAAGGCGCCACGTTGATGTCATTCATCCCTTTTAACATACTTACCAGACACGTGACTTGGAAGGTCCCTAGAAAAATATCAGCTCCATAACCATTTTTTTGTGGTTTTTAACCACAATTAAAATAATTCATAGATCCAAAGTGATCGAGGCACAAAAAGTTAGGAACACATTTCCTTATGGGTCTATCCGCTGGTTCTCAGCTGTACTCACACTGCAGAGCTCTATATGTGGGTCTGAAGAGGATTTATTTGTATGTACCATTGTGTTAATTGTCATATTATGTGTTGGTAAGATAGAACGCTGTCAAGGTGAAGGAGACATAATAAAGGAGGGAAGGGAGTGTGGATATGCTGCTGTGGGTGCATGTTCGAGTACAGAGTTTGCAAGTAGCTTCATTAAACACACGAGCTAGCCACTGCAGAAGCCAGCGATCTAAAAACACAGGATCGTGGGGGCTGGCATTAGGGAAAAAAACCTAGTAGAGAATACAACATCAACAAAACTACTTAATACTATTAGATTCTGTTATTATATTAGAAATGCAATATTATCAGAAAAAACTAACAGAGAATTCCAAAACCATCTGTGTGCCTTTTTTGGTTCCCTCTCACAACCCTACAGTTCCCTTAAACTTCATCTTAAGAAAACCGGCTGAGAAATAATAGAGTTAACATCCTCAACATAGAGCTTCCAGAAAGCACCAGAAAGTTTCCCTGTCTATTTAGTTAGAGGACAATGTCAGTGGCATCTTCCCCTCACCCTCTGCTACAATTGTGTCAAGGTCTAATGTCCTCTACTACCTAATGGGTTTGCAGGGGGCGGACCTGGCATAAGGTTCAGCTATTAGTTTTGTCTTCAGGGCAGGTGATGAGCATCTCTCTGGATATTTATAGTGCAGAAAAGAATGGGTTGCAGATAGGAGCCTAGTTAGGGCCAATGTGAAGAGTCTTGAGGAACAAGTCAGGGGAACTCTTTTTTCGGCACACAGGGGGACAGTAGAGAAGCCGGAACTGGAGTTCAAGTTTGAGTCTAGTCAGGCCCATGGATTGTAGTCAATGTCAGGGGGTTGGGGGACAGAGAAAGGCAGAGGTAGAGACAGATAGCAGAAATATAGGGGTGAGGGGAGAGGTGGAGAGCAGAAAAGTCATAGATGAGAAAGTTAGAGAGATTAAGACTGACTGGTTCGTTCTGGACCTGTCTACTGGAAGGTAATATCCTAATATCCTATTTTAATATCTGAGGCTTCCAGAAAGTGGTGAAGGCCCAGAGCTCTTGTTAGTTTTGTGTGGAAAAAAAAGGACAAGATGTCTGTTGCTATCCTACCTGTCTGCACACCACAGCCTTTTGGAGACGTTTACAGAGCTCTCATCCCCTTGGCTAAGGAAGGAGACAAATGGCACCTTCCTTCTACCTTCTCTCTCCAATTGGAGTCCCATATGCCCCAGGAGTCTTCTGTAGAAGCCTATATTAATGTCTCCTAGACTGTGTCCAGTAATAATGACGGTAATGATAATGATAATGTAATTACCCCAGTTTATTGATGTCAAGTGCATGTTGATTACAAATGGAACAGGAAGTATTTACTTGCCTCCTGCTTCTCCAAGCTGGTTGTGAAATCAGAGCTGGGCTTTGGAGCAAGCATGAAGTCTGTACCTTTCATAATGGTAATGGGATCCAGATGTGGCTCCGTCCCATGGAGGCGAGTGATGAAAGCAGCAAATGGGTCCCATACACATGTTCTCTGCCCAGGTGGGGTCCGCTCTGACTCCCTCTCTGAGCCAATCCTGCTCCACATTTCCTCCAATTAACTCTGATGATGTCAAAGAACTGACGTGCATCCCTCGTGGCCACTTGCACACAGTAGGTGCTTGGATGGCATTCCTTCATTTACATTCCAGTGATGACAGGTACCTCCAGGAATGCTCTCTGAAGACAGAGCATATGGTGGTCCCCAATGATGGGAAGGTGGAAATCTACTGTAGGAAGAACAATAGTTGGTAATGGAAACCTTGGAGAAGACAGGGTCTTTAAAGAGAACCACGGGAGGATGCTAAAGGTTGAGCCAGGAGTGTCCAAAAGGATGTAATTCCAGGCTCATAAGTTGGAGATCAATGAATGCAGTGATATGAGGCCAGAGGATGACAGTCAGGACACCCTGTTGAGGGTATGATGCTCAAAGTCATTCTGTTGGCCACCCAAACAAAGTTCTGCACCTCTTCCTCTCCTTCTAGTAGCTTCTCTGATGAGGGTGGAATGTATTTCTCTATTTCTTTCCCTCCATCATTCTTCATTTTTTTTCTTCTCCATCTAGTTCCCCCAGAATTGGAAGTATATTTCTACAATGTTATGCTTTCAGCTTACAAGAAAAGACTTGCCCTCAAAACAGAGAAGTCTGGCCTTAGTGAAAGGTATGAATATGCAGATTTGGGTTCAGTTTTTGTGAACACCCACCTTTGATGATAACAAAAGAAGTGGGTTCTCACAGAGCAGTGTAGGAGCAGAGAGCTGCTAGGGAGCAACATTCAAAGAAAATGCTTTTTAAAACCTAAGGACATCATTAGGAAATCTCTTCCTATTAGTAAGAGACTCAGGTGTCAGAGTGGGGTTTAATGTTTTAGCATTCTTAAAGGTTGTGTGTATAAGCTGAGGAGTTTTGTTTAATTCTGTGGCTCAAGAAAAAGTCCAAATATGCAGATCATTGCTCAGAAATGAAGTCATTTCACCCACCCAACTGGTTTCTACACTTGAAGCTAATTTAGACAACAGCCAAATGTTAATTTTGAATTTCAAAAATACCACTTTCTCCATTCACAAATTCACATGTTCATTGTACAAATTTAGAAAATATGAATGCATGAAAAAGAAGCTACAAAATAACAAAAACAAAAACAAACCTCTGAACCAAAATCCTTCACTCCATTCTTCATAAACCATGCTTTCACAGCTGTGTTGCACATGCATGCTCACCTGCACCCTTGTGGGCTATCACCATGTTCTAGGTGTCTTGAGGACAGTACCCTGGGATCTCATTCACAGAGCAATAGGCACATATGGGGCTCCCCTGGGAAAACAAACAGTCACCTACTAGCATCTAGACTTGTTCCTTATTCTGGGATAACCACAGCAATCAGACACCAAAGTTCTTGCTTCCAGTCAATACCTGTCACACAGTCTTTAAAAAAAAATTGTGTTTTTATCATTTTAGGGAAGCTCTTCTCAAGCATATCATGTGTTCTCCCAACTCCCTCAGACAGAACTCTTGGGGTCATTTTACAGTTTCTAAGGCAGCAAGGTAACTTGGCAAAAAGGCAAACTCTGCCTTGAGGTCAGAAGATGGGATGCAGGTCTGATGAGCTATCTGACCAGGCTTTAGCATCTACTCTTGCAAAACTGGTGAAGATGACTTCCACAGTGCTTCCCTGGAGCTTCAAAATCTGCAACTCTATGGATCAGTGATTTCCTTCTAGCAATGTGTGCAAATGTGGGTGAATTGGTAAATTCCAACTAAACTATGAAAAGGGGCATATTAATATGCTTTACCATGATAAGACATGACTTATAACAACCTCATGACGGCTGTGTTAACATGTTATATACCTAATAAATTTGAGAACTTTTATTTTTCAAAGGTTGTTGAATTCTTGAAAGAAAATATGCTTCTGAAATTATTCTATATGATAATTCTTCAGGTAAAAGACCCAATGGTACCAGAGGACTCAGCCTCCTGTTCCCTGGGCCCAGGCAGTGCTGTTTGCAAATGAAGACTCAGGAATGGACTGGGAACCCCACCTGGCCTCTGCTGGCCTTTTCCTTATTTCTGGGTCTTCACTGAGGGAGCAGAAAGTTCTGTCTTCTCTTCATTGGCCATGGTTTTGGTTACAACTCACATATCCGCCAAAATGAAGAAACAGTCATTTTTACAGTTTGTCAAACTGTGGCTGTGTATTTACCAAGAGACTTTTCTTCATTTTCTTTGAAATAGGGTTTTATAAAACGCTAAGTTAGTCTGGAACTCACTAACTAGCCCAGGTTGTCTTCAAACTCACAGCATTCCCCTGCCTCAGCCTCTCAAATGCTTGGATTAAAGACTTGCATCACCACAATAAGATTTCCTTAAAATGCAATGAAGCATACTGTTATGAAACTGTAGAAGAGAGCAACATTTTTTTCCTGCCTTTCTTCTTGCCTGTGGAAGAGGGTCAGTGTAGAAATGACACAGTAGTTAAGAGCACTGACTGCTTTTCCTGAGGACCTGGGTTCAATTCCCAGCACCCCTCATGACAACTCACAACCATCTGTAACTCCAGTTCTGGGGATCGAATACCCTCTACTGACCTCTCTGGACATTGCATACATATGGTACTGAGCTACAGAGAGAGAGAGAGAGAGAGAGAGAGAGAGAGAGAGAGAGAGAGAAAATTTTAAAATAAAACACAAATCTTACTTTTAAAGGCTTTAATTTTTAGGGTACTAAATTAAATTGATTTTAAATATTTAAATCTAATCAAAATGACCTTGAGTATATATATTCAGTATTCCCCACAAACACATATGTGGCTAAAAGTCAAACTGTGTGGATGACTTCCTATGGAAGTTTCCCCACAGACTGATGAGTTTAATGCTCGCTCTCCAGCTGGCAGAAGGCTCTGGAAACTTTAAGAAGTAGAGTCTAACTGGAGGAAGCAGATCACTAGTTATACCTGGCTCCCGGGTCCTTTCTTCATTCTGCTTCTTGTCTACCGTAAGATGAAGAACTCACTCCCCATTATGATGTCCTGCCCAAGCCCATGGAGCCAAGAGACCATGAAGCAGATCCTCTGACTCAGTGAACAAAATGAGACATTCCTCTCAGTCTTGTTCAGAGCAGCTGCTACAAGACAGAGAGGTAGATTGGAATTTGGATCTCTCTCTCTCTCTCTCTCTCTCTCTCTCTCTCTCTCTCTCTCTTAAAGAAGATGAAGGATAATGATCCTCACCTTTGGGATGGAAGGACAGCTCCTGCAGGCTATGAAGCTAGGGATCTTCTGCAACCTCCCTGGGGACACTTCTAAAACCAGCTGAGTTAGAGCTGAGCTAAAATGGGGTGGAGGAGGTTCAGAAGGAGTAGGAAGTAAATACTGAAGAACTTTTGCATCTTGCTGGGGGCCTGCTTCCTCCCGGGGGCTTGGAAAGTGTGCCCTTTCTCTTTTCCCTTTTCTGGGTTTCCCTGACCATCACCAGGACACTGGAAGAGAAAGGAAGCATAGCAGGTGTGGTTCGTTTGAAGGCCAGCCAAGAAGACCAGGGCTGAGGGCTCCAGGTAATTCTTCTTTGGACTCAGAGGGCAGCATCTGTGAAAGTGGCGGAAACAGGATAAGACTGGAAATTGAAACAAAATTCCATAATGGAAAGGGCTGAATAGAGAACGGAGCTGAGAAGG
Organism: Sigmodon hispidus; assembly: GCA_004025045.1. Taxonomy (NCBI): domain Eukaryota; kingdom Metazoa; phylum Chordata; class Mammalia; order Rodentia; family Cricetidae; genus Sigmodon; species Sigmodon hispidus. Next base: position 242,472 of record PVIH01000733.1, on the reverse strand, counting down.
AGACCCGACCCTCTTCCACAGTCAGGAAGAGAGGCAGGAAAGGGGAAGAGTGTTGGTCCTTCTACAGCCGATGGACTAATTTTCAGTTCAAACATCAAAGTTTCACTGTGTCTCTTGCAACATCTGAGGCATACTCATGCTAAAAAATAACCCATTGTTTGTCTGAAATTCAAGTTTAGTTGAGTACTTCGGATTTTCACTGACTAAATTAGCAACCTTGCCTCTGCCTCAGCCCTAACCTCTTGCTCCACAATTGGATCAGGGCTCTGTTAGTCCCTTACAGGAGAGAAAGGTCGTGTAAAAGCAGCCAGCTTATTTGGAATGAACTAGCTACTGCAGGCCTGTGGGCCCATGGGTGATTTCCCATTTTGGAGAGGAAATGCCATACAAGGACTTAGGTACTCAGGGCCCCACCCTCTTCTTGGTTTCTAACCCTAGGAATCATGAGGCATCTTTGAGACGTGTTTCCTCATCTGTAGTTGGAGCATATGGCACTTCTTTGTTTCTCAAATATGAAATGTGGTGTATTAATATGCCAAGATCAGCATCAAGTTGAACAAGAGGCACGTAGACAAACTTTGACTTTCATTTTCTCAGAAGTCTGCAGCAGTAATACATGGACACAGAAGTTACAGCTATAATTCTCTCTCCTTACAGTAGTAAAAGGCTCTGAGGGCTGGGAAGATGTCTCAGTCACATAAGTGCCTGCTATGAAAACCTAAGGACCTGCATTCAGATCCCAGGACCCATGCAAAAGCTGGGGTTAGCGGTGTATGTCTGTCTGGAACCAGCTCTGATTGGGCAAAGACAGGCAGATCCTAGGAGTTCATTGTCTGACCAGATACAGATAAAAGGCCTGTCTCAAAAGATAAGACGGGTGACTGAGGGAAAACCCAGCGTGGACCTGGCCTCCACACACAGGCACGCTCACACAAACGGGGGTGGGGGTGGGGGTGGGGGGAGGGGAGAGAACTGGATCTGAGGACAACTAATTAAAAACAAAATTCAACCTAAGTAAAGGTGCTTCGACTCTTCTAGCTCAGTATCTTGCATACAGTGGTTGGAGACAGAGAGAAAGTGCCAAATGCTGCTGCCTCTTACATGTGTGTTCTGAAGCTCCAGTCAGTGGGGACAGTACCAGATAGATTGCTCTATTTGAAGAAAAGAATGTAAGTTGTTCAAGGTAAGGACTCTCATTAATTTCTTTCAGAATTACCCATGTCTAAAGCAACTTCAGGAATACAGCAGGCAGTAAGAATATAAATTTTAAATTGATAAATGAAGCCTATGGTACTTTTTCAAAGTGCTAGGCACATGGGCAGCATGATAGTCTCAGGAATGTGACATCCCATCTCTCGGTTCATAGCAGCGCTGGTGGTATTCCCGGGGCTGTGTGAGGATTTTGCACAGTTGGCAAATTACTTTCAAACTCCTACATAAACTCTAGATTCTGAGGCTGGAAGATTTTCAAGGTTAAAATTCTCTTGTTGTAAATCTTTTGGTTTTCATGGCTGAATGTTTATTTTCTGAGTTTTATGTAGAGATATTTAAAGGTAATGGTAATCATTTATTCTTTGCCTCCTCCGAAGGTAATTAAGTGTCAAGGAGACATTTGTATTGAGAATTAAGAAGAGATAAATATTTTTCCTGATATTGTGAGTGTCAGATGATGGCAAAATGTGCTGTCTATTATCATTAATATAACCTAGAATAGTAGGACATGTACCTTAAAGGGGAGTGGAGGGCCCAAGGGAGGGATACAGGAGATGAATGTGATTCTATTTTATTCTCACAGTAAAACAATCATTTCCTTACACTCATGGGTTGTATGGTGGTGATCCTACAGGAGACATCTCCTATGTTCTACATAACATTTCCATGGAGCTTAGATCTCTGTGGACTCCTAGACTGGTGATAAAAGGTGAAGATCCAGGTTTCTGAAGGTACCCCCTCAGCAGGTAATCCCAGCTACCCAGGACTCAGCTGTGTTTCTAGGAAGGATCATCTAAGAACAGCCTCCATCCAGGATCTGAGCTTCCTCACAGCGTGGCTACTTCAAAGTATTTGAACTCTTTGGATGAGAGCTCAAATATCCAGTAGGAAGTGTCTTCAGAGAACCAGTTGAGCACTATGCTGCCTTGATGTGAATGACCCCTCCTTAGAGGCTACTTTTATCGTTCTTACCACATCCCTGAGCCTGTCCAGATTTAGAAAGAGAGTGCAAACTGTGCTTCTCTTAAATCACATTGTAAGAAGTTCTGGATGCTAGACAATGCCATTGTGGTCATTTCTGGAAACTGAAATCAGCTCCATTCTCCACATGAGGAAACCATCCAATTACATCCAGTAACATGACCTGACTCTCCTCCAAAGTGGTATTTCTAGACAAGGGTAGAAATGTGAAAATAATTAGGAAATTATCACAATCATCCAGGCAGAAAGTGATGATAGCTTGGATGAGGGGGCAGTAATGGATGTGATGAAAAGTGATGTGGACAAGCAGATAAAGTGTTGCTGGGACTTCTTTAGGATTAAACATAAACTCATTTTCACACCTGTGAAATTCATCCATACGCGTTGGGTACTGGGTGATGATAACATCTCAAGTTAGGGAAGAATCACAGGCTGGTGATATAAATACAAAAGAGTAGATATTTAAAACCATGAAATTGAATGACATCAACCAGAGTGCAGACAGACAAGAGAGGTGTTATAAGCCTAGAGTTCTGGGATACACCCATAGTGAGATGTCAGGAAGGCCAAAACATGCCAGTTCTGAAACTGAAGAGTGACCTGTGGCATAAGGAATAGCAGCATACCTTGGCCACCAATGGAAAGGTTCTAGGAATTGAGAATGGTATGCTACTTGGCTCTGGGCTCAGCAAGAAAAATGAAAAACATGAGAATTTCCCATCTACCGTATCAATACAGTGTATTGGCTACTTTGATGGAATGGCCTTAGTAAGGTGGTCCAAAGAATGCTTTACAGGAGAAAAGCATGAGAAATTGCGGACAGAAAATAGAATCATGTGTAAAATCTGAAGAATTTTCCAGGAAAGGGAAGAAGGAACTAGAGAAGGAATTAATCAGGAAAAGGTATCTGTTTACCTCCAAGCTGTCATTCAGAGGAGAGTAAACAGGTTGTTCACTCATACTAAACTGGGTAGACTAATTTACACTAGAGTGGACAGACTATCATTCATGATAGAGTAGGTAAGCTGTCATTCATACCAGAGTGGGCTGGCCAGTAATTCACACTACAGTGGACAGGGTATCATTTATAAAAGAGTGAAATAGCTGTCATTCACACTAGAGCAGAGAGGGTAACATTTATAAAAGAGTGAACTGGCTGTCATTCACACTAGAGGAGAGGAGAGAGAGGATAGGTAAGCATAGGCTTGGGAGCCATGGGCCTCCTTTGCAAGCCTCTCACTATCTGTATGAACCTGGACAAGGCAACCTAGCTGTGCCTTAGTCTTAACTAGGCATATAGATGATAATTATAACTTACTATAAGGTAAAGAAAAAGCTACCATATCTGGCATTTGAAATGATTCTTGGCATATGATGGTTATTCACATAAGTGATTGTAGTAGGATTATGTGTTACATTTTAAATAATTGTCCCGCCTATGAGTTTAATAAAAAGCTGATTGGTTGAAGGCAGACAGGAAGTGTGGGCAGAGCTAGCAGACTGGGAAAACTCTGAGTACAGGAGGAACAGGCACAGAAGATGCCACAGGAATGTAACAGAGGCACGAAGAGGAGACTGCCATAGATGCAGAGGAAACAAGCTGAAATGCTGCTTTGAGGAAAAGGTACCAAGCCAAATAGCTGAACATGGGATAGTTTATGAGTAAGGGCTAGCTAGCAATATACCTGGTCCCTAGGTCAATCAGCAGAAAATTAATATAAGCATCTGTGTGTTTCTATGTGACTTCGATTATTTCTGCGGGACTACCAGATTGCCAGTCAAACCTCTGGTCCAGGTCCGGAAAGTTCAGGCTAGAAACATATTACAAGTGGTCATTACACCAATAGTGAAACTCCTGCTGATATGATGACCTCAGATACATTTCTGTGCCACTTGGGGGAGAAATGACATGTGAGCTACTGATAGAGTTATCATGTATACATTGGGTGGATGTGGCCCAGAAATGATAGAGAAACTGATCCCAATGATGACCAAGACAGACAAATGAACCCAGGAGGCTAGAAAGCTCACTCCACTGATAAAACACTTGCTTCACAAGCATAAGGACCCAAGTCCAGATCCTCAGTACCCATATAACATGCTTTAGACAGACAGACAGATAGATAGATTTAAAATCTGTGAGTGGCATTTGCAAAGGCAGAGGTGGGAAGACCCTTGTTATTGAACCAAGTGAATCAAAGAGTGGAAGACATAGAGTTTCTGTTGTCCCAGGTACTAAGGTGAAGAGTAATTGATAAAGATATCCAACATTAATCTCTTGCTCCCACTGCATACACACTCGTGCACACACACACACACCACACCCTATGCAGATGAGAGGTGACAGAGTCAGTACCCCATGGGAGTCCCCACAATCTGCTGAGGACATTCACATTCTTCTGCATCAGATGCTACTCACAGGACAATAGTTTGTGGTAGAAATTTTTGTTTGTAAATCTCATTTCCTGAGGATACTCCCCAAATAAAAGATCCAATTTTTTCTTAGCTGGCCTGGTAAAGATGCTCCTCATAGGATCCAAAGCCACTTCTGGCTTTAAAGGAAAATATTCAGCTTGTGTTATCTGATGGCCTTTAGCAAGCACAGATTCCACAAAGGAAAGGGCGCTAAGGCAGAGAAGTCAATGGTCCCCATCAAAAACGCTTTGAAACAGCCTGGGAGGGTTTTTTTTTCCCTCGAAATTATTGTTGGATTCCTATTGAATTCATGCTAGAAAAACTTTGCAAAGGCTGCAATAGTTATTTTTAAATCTGTCTCCGGCTTCCATTCCCTAACTGGATTGATTTTCTTGCCTCATTAAAGACAAAGCTTTGAAAAAGACAAAACATAGTCTCCAATTTACTATTAAAAGAAGATCCCCATGGGTGAGGTAGCCTTGAAACGTGTTATCTGTAATTAAGGTCCTTTTTTTTATTACAAGGACATTTTCAGTAATTATTTGCAGGGACAATTGATATTAACTAGATTTGTCTTGAGTTACCCCCAGAAGGTATCTCTGAAAGCCTCAGAATACTTAGAACTTCCTAATTATCCATAGCGGACAGAGGAAGAAGGGTCCTGTGTAGGAAGAAATCAAATACTGAATAAGAGGAAAACAAAGTTTTATTTCCTCAGAATCTTAGACTCCTTTTAGAAATGATTGAAAAGGAGTTAGAAAGATGGTTCCATGGGTAAAGTGCTTGCTGAGCAAGCAGAGAGCTTGAGTTTGCTTCCTCAGTACCTGGGGAAAAAGCTGGGCATAGTGGAAACTCCCTGACTGAGGGCAGGGTAGCAGTAGTTCTCAGGGACCCACTGGCCAGCCAGGCTAGCCAAAGTGGTAAGCTTCCAGCTCAGGGAGAGACTCTGCCTCCAAAACCAAAGTGGAGAGAAAGATACCTGATGCCAACCTCTGGCTTCCACAGATGCAGAGAGAGAGAGAGAGAGAGAGAGAGAGAGAGAGAGAGAGAGAGAGAGAGAGAGAGAGAGACTATTGAAAGCAAACTGACTCTCTGTGAGTCAGACTGTACCATGCCACATCTCAAAATCAATTTTTGTGGTTTTAACTGGACATACATACCTACATCAACACTAGATGCTGGAGGTGTGGGAGCTTCCACCTTAGGCACATGGAAAGGTGACATCCAAAGGAAGCTGAAGAACACTTAACATTGGAAGGAGAGTTGCTGCTAGCCTAAGGAAGCATCTTGGCTAACCAGCATCCAAGACGTCACTGATGTCCCCCATTGGGCTTTAAGGTTGTCTTCTAAAATGTAGCATGTGTGCGTGTAAAACTTTTTAAGATTTATTTTATAAGTGTTCAGACTTCCTATATATGTTTTCACCCTGTGTGTGTACCTCGTGCCTGTGGAAGTTAAAAAAAGGCATTGGATTTCTGGTGCTGGGAAGTGAACCCTGGTCTTCTGAAAAAGTAGCAAGTGTTCTTAACCCCTGATATGAATTCTTTAAAGAATTTATTCTTCTCTAATACCAAATAAGATAATCTGATGTCATGTACTCGGGGTCATTCAATATTCCCTAAGAGCTGCTCATGCTGGGGAAGAGGACGATGTGGAGGCTGAGCCACAAGCTCCATTTCTGAAATGTGTTGTCTTGGTAGCCATTTCAGGCTGCTATCTACTTTTTCTTTGTGAGTTCAGGCCATGGGTGAAATGGGGGACGGGGGAGACTCCTTGGTGTCTCTGAGCTAAGAATAAAGACTGTCTCTTTTCTATAGATTCTCTTAAGCCCAAATGAGATGATGCTTTTAAAGAAAATGTCCCCTAATAAGCCTTCCAGGATTAGGATTTGGACAGATTTGAACATGAGGGTTCCCTCCAAAGATGCTCAGCCGGCTAGGACTTCTATCAGATAAGTGTCAGAAGCCATGCTGAAAATAGTCCACATTCCAAGTCCTTGCAGCCTTTCTCCTGTAGACTGGAGGATGCGGAGAGAGAGGCTACGTCTATGACCTTGAGTGTCTGAATTAGACTTGAGATGCTGCACGAGATGAGAGGTGAGGTCCTTACTAAGCAGGGACTGGAAAAGGAGAGGCAGACTGCTTCTCCAGTTGCAATGTGCATGGCATGAGGGGGCCCCGGGAAGACCAAGGGTGAGGCTGAACTTGCTGCTGGAGAAGCTGGGCTGGTCACTGCTAGGACCTGATATTTGCCCTATTCTTTGTCTGGTTACAGATAGGGAACTGCACTGGGAAGCGGATCTCTGGAAATTTTTAGGAGTCAACAACTCCCTTTTCCATAGCCACTTGGTTGGAACACTTCTGTCAAAGCAAGAGCCCCAGGCTAAAAGCAAAATTCTTATTATCTCTGTCACAAAGTACTTATTTCTCCTCAGTACTCACAACAGCTTCATGGCATGCCTGGTGTCCACATTGCTCATTTTCCTGTCAGAAGCCCTCCATTGTGGGTGATATATTCTGACCACAAAGAACACTACAGTAAGTCCTCTGGTGCCCTTTCAGATCAGCCTCCAGTGTGAATATCTTCACTGAAGGCAACATGACAAGGCTGTGTTAGCTTCAGCCCCAGAACTGGCCACCAGGCCTGCCATAAGTCACACATTTGTAAGTTGGAGAAATGAACGGGACACATGACTTAAGTGTAACATATGGTAATTCATACACACAAAAAAATGCTCACTTCACAGCTTGCCTGCTCACTGAACTTGCATTTTTGACAGAGGTAGGCTCTCTTTTTTTCACATCTTTTCCTGCCCTCCAAACTTCCACATAAAGCCAGAAGTCCAGGACATTGCCGGGGGTAGAATGTGCTGGAATGTACATAAGAAGAATGGAGGAAGATGGAGGTGGGGGCACTGGCTGGTATGTTGGCTTGGCATTTTTGGGTGCAGCCCCCTTTGGCAGGGTGAAACATCTCCCCTGGATACTGGAGAGGATGGTTATATAAAGAGCGTGTGTGTGTGTGTGTGTGTGTGTGTGTGTGTGTGTGTGTGTGTGTGAGGAGTGGGAGGTGGTACAGATGTGAAGGGAAATCTAGAGAGAAAATGAGTTTAAAACATCTTTGTTAAGTAGCGAACCAGCAGCTGGACCACATTAGCTGTTCCCTGCCCTTTCCTATTTTTGGACTTGGAAAGAAAATGTGCAAAATAATTCTTGTTTTGGAGAAAAGTAGAGAAGGCATTTGGGGGAGGGTTCAGAGAAGATGGAGTAGAAAAGGTCCAACAGATTGAGGCTAAGGGAACAGAGTGGCTGCAGGCTGAGGCCACACCCCCCTGGGGACAGGTCTATGCTCAAGGACCAAGCACAGCTGAAATACCACATGTCAAATCTATGATTCCATGGAGTGACAGCTGCGAACAGGGCCTGGAACAGAGGTTTAAGCTCAGGGCCACAGTTAAGGGATGGGGCTGGTGAAACAGGCAGTCTGTCTACTGCCTTTTCCCCAACGTTAAGTTCCTGCCCTGATCATGGCTCCCATGGAAATCTCTCAGGACAAGAGCCGGAGAACCCATTCCTCCATGTAAATGACTGGTCAAAAAGGTTCACAACCTCCCATAGCACTGAATTGCTAAAAGTGACTGTTTAGACACCACTGTGAGGCAGACTGTTTTCAGCACCTGAAAATTCCTCCAGTTCTGGTGGGCTTGGAATTACTGTCAACCCTTTGGAAAGCTGTTAGTATTTACTAAAACTCTGCATGCATGCCCTGTAACCCAGAAATTCCACCTCTAGGGAAATGAGTGTGCAGGTGACCTGGAAATATATCCATGGAGGCATTCTTCATACTAGCCACAAAAGAGAAAAATACCCAGACTCCCACCAGCAGTAGATGAGATCCATATATACTTCACACAATAGAAACAGAGCATCTAACCACCAGGCATGATATGGTCAAATCTCACACAGTGGTAAAGCCAGAAGCTCCTATGTCTGACTCCACAAATCTAACACAAGCAGCTTTAGGACTGAAAGTCTAATTGAAGAGTAGACAGTCTATCAGGGGGGAAGGCATGAGTGCAGAATCTAGGGCTGGGGCCAAGGGCCACTTGTATCTGCAGAGAAAAAACAGAAAGTAGGGTTGGGCTATGGAAGAAACAGCAAGGCCACCCCTAGTGACCCACTTCCTCCAGTAAAGCTCCACCCGTAGAGGATCCACAACCTTCCCAAACAGTGCCACAGACCAGAAACCAAGGGTTTAAACCCTTGAGCCCATGGGAGGCATTCTGCACTCAAACCACAACAGTAGTAATTACTATATAAGGTTTTTTTTTAAGTTTGTAGTTGCTAAAACGCCAAATGAAAATAATCATAAAGACAATTCAGGTAGCATCACAAAGATGGCCCTCCATAAAACCCTTGCCTTACATTCATGGGGATGTGAATTCAAGTTCTCAGATCCACATGAAAAAGCTAGGTGTGGGAGCATACTCTTATAATCCCAGTACAGAGGCAGGATTCCAAAGGCTGGTCAGACAGCCTAGCGAAAATAGTGAGCTCTGTGTTCAGTGAGAGACCCTGTCTCAAAATAAAGGTGGGAGCAAGGGAGAAAACATCTTGTGTTGATCTCCAGCCTCCACTTACATATGCAGGGTGAGCACACCCACTTGTGCACACACACACACACACACACATTATGTGTGCTATGTGTGAGATAGGATAGGCTGCTTCATTGGGCTGGTCCTGATGGGGATCTCCTGGAACATCGGGTTCGAAAACACAAAACTCCTTCTTCACCTTGGCTCATCCTCCTCATTTTAATGGGTGTGGGTCAAATAGCTGAAAGACTGTCTGGGTTTTGTATGTTGAGACTTCAAGACCTCTCTCAACTTCTCTCAGTGTTTCCCTCTTTGTCCCCAGCCTGTTGGATGCTGGATGTAGAGATGACTCTCCTTCACGGAAGACTGATTCTCCTCAGCTTCAGATGCTCAGGGCTTTTGCTCCCCACCCCCACCCCCGACTCATTTCTCATTCCAAACAGTGCTTCATCCTCCAGTCCTCTAAAGGCAGGATACTTTGATCAGCCAAAAGGATATAGACTTCCATGTCATCTCCACACTTCTTGGAGAAAAGGGATCCCAAGGGGCTAGTCCACAGGCCACAGCCAAGTTCCACTTAGCAGGGAGATAGGGACTAGAGCTCAACTCTGGGGATGGAGTCCTGTTCCCTTTTGCACTTTGCTGGGACACACAGTGTCTTAGGTCATTGAAGCCTTTCACGGGCCAGTATCTTGTTATTTCCCACAGACTCAAGAAAGCGTAACTCCTGGACCAGAAGCGACTTCTCACAGGAATATTATGAGCATGGCAGAGAAACAGGCATGTAGGACTTAGTGTGACTGCCTGAGGCTGGGACGGCAGCCACCCTTGGCTGAGCCCATCTGCTCCCCAGAAGATGGAGCATTGGTGAGGGTCGTCAAGGTCTTCCAGCTCTGACAGAGAAGCTGGCATTAGGCTCCTGTAATGGTTTCCATCCTCACCATCTTGGTTGCCTTCTTTGGGGAGTCCAAACTGGAAAGATTTACTCTATGAGGTAATTAGAAAAACTGGTGTTTAATGGTCCAAACTCTTTTAGATTTAGCCACAAAGTCACTTAAAGATATTTCTGCATGGCTAGGGATGTGTCTCACTTGGTAGAGAGCTGGCCAGGCGTGCATGCGAAACCTTGGGTTCAATCTCCACCAGAGCACATGACTGCTTAGGCCTTGGCTGTGTGGCCAAGTATAAGCCCAGCCTGGGTCAAGCAGCATGGTGTGCTTGTGAAAACACAGATTGCTTGACCTCAGCACCAGAAATTCTGTTTTGAGGATGCAAAGCAATACTCAAACATCTGCATTTTCCACAAGTTCCCAGATGCTGCTGCTGGTGATCTGGGAGCACACTGTGAGTACCCTGCTTTTGTTAAGAAGGTCTGATGGAAAGGAGCCTTTTGCTAGCTTCCCAATTGGAGGTCTAGAATTGTGCTGTTGTTGTTAGCTATGTCTTCCAAATGAAAACATTCCCTTCTGGAGGAAGGAGAGAGGCCCATAAGATTGAGGAATCTTACAAGGCTCAGGAAGCACATGAAACTTAACAAACTCAGAAGTCACAGCTGACTTCTGGGAACAGCTCTTTAAGAAGAAGAAACTGAAACTTCACTGAAACTGATTGCAAGTTGAACAAAGGAATTCCAGGGACACAACTTCTGAGAGTCAACACTCCTTCTGGAACTGGCCATTCGATGACCCAGATGCTTTGAGTTACCCAGACCTATGTAAGTAACCTCTCCCCCACGCTCTTGTAAGAAACCCAATCGGCTCAGTAGTTCACCAAGCTAGAGTTAGGTAAACTTCTCTTCAGGAGAGGGAATCTAGTCATCAGTGCCCTATCTGGGGTGAGAAAATATTTGTTCCCATCTCCACAGAAAAAGCTATCTTATGCAGGGTCACTGGCCACATGTGACCATGTACACTGAAATCAAATGACTTAGAATTAAACTAAATTTACAGTTTGTTACTTTATAGGCATAATAGCTATATTCAAGCTCACCACAGCTACATATGGATAGAAACACCCCTACTGGACACCAGAGACCCCAAACATTCCCATCACTACAGTACATTCCATCTGATAGATTCAATCTAGAATACTTCAGACAGAAGTATTCTAGATATCCATAAAATTGAGGTTGCTCACAAGAGCTCAGATGAGGGGTTACTTTCAGGGTTCTGGGTAACTCAAAGGTATCTGCAGCACCAAAGCCTACTCCAATATGGATGTTAACTCTCAAATATACTTAAAATACCCAAAGGTAATTTAAACCCACTTTGCTCAGACATAAAATCTCCAAAAACATAGCCCTTTCATGCCATCAAAACCTTTTATGTCGAGATGCTTGCTACATGGCATGAACCTCAAGGATGAATGAGATGTTATCTTCACCACTGACTGAACTTGAGAACATATTACTAATAGAGTCCCACATTTTTTACTTGTTGAGATTTTTCTAGCAAATTCTTCCCAGTCAATAACAGAGCTGAGTAATATTCAAGCAGTTAGAACCATTTCTGGTCCCAAGCAGAATGGCTAGCTGCTCCCACAAAATAATGGTAATGTTGGTTGGTGTCAGCTGAGAACTCATCCCATCTGTGACAGTGCTAAACCTTGATGTGAATGGGCTCATTCTGCATAAGAGCACACCAAGAGAAGAGAACTAAGGCCATCAGTGGCCAGTTTTCATTTAGATGACATGGTGCTGATGTGGATATCCAGAATGGTTAGTGCTGGTCATGCAGAGGCTATAAGTTAGCAAAATAAATAAAAAAATATAACCCTGACACTGGATAGAGATATTCAGGAGACCTCAAAAGTAAGCAGTGATATAATCTGCTATCTAACTATTTCTGGCAAAAAAAAAAGTCAGGTTATTATTATTATTGTTGTTGTAAATATGGCCTTGAGCCAGTAGCATGAGCCTTTGCATTCATTCACCAGCTGTCTGTTTAGAATCCTGTGTGTCTATCGTGTGTGTGTGTGTGTGTGTGTGTGTGTGTGTGTGTGTATCCTGTGCCTGGGTGTCTGCCAAAATCTGGCAATAGTGAAGCCTATGTGCTAATGAATGAAGCATGCTTTATCTGCCCATGGCTCCCCAAAATCATTCCAGTCTCTCAGCCTCAGTAACCACCTTCTTTCCTGGCATTGGGGCTTGAAGGTAACCAGAGAAATGACTTACTCAATGTCACAGGGCTGGATGCCAATAGAGGTGGCTTCAGTGTCAGACAGATAAGAAACAGATGAGAGGGAGATACAAGGAAGTCTGCATCCACCATATTTCATACAGCCACATGCAGGTAAAGGAGGTTAGGTCCCACGGGCCCTGCCCTTAGATACGATGCTATGTTAGAAGGCCCTGGAAATCTATAAGGTGTGAAGCAGATCACATTCTTCCTAAACTTAACCAGCATTTAATTTCATGAGAAGAAGTTTTGGGGGAAGGGAAGCTCTGCAGGTTTCACAGTCAGTTGTGAGAAAACCTTCAGAGGCCTGCCATCCTTTAATCAGTTTTACAGGGGGGAGTTAATTCCCTCCCCGTTGCTCTCTGTGTCTCCCCCACCCTGCACTTAGATTTAAGGAGGGCAGGAGATTGGATGAGAGCCCACCTACAGCGCTCCTGCTTCTTGGATTTCTTCCCCCATAACTAGTCCGAGGTTTCTGTCCCACACAATTTATTAGATAAAAGCTAATTTCAGAAAAGGCAACTTCTAAGTAATTTTAGAAAAGCAAGTTAATAAAATTTTTTAAAGCTCTAAGTGTGGGCTTCATGTTTCAAAATGGCATGTAGAGGTGCCGTCTGTTGCAGTTATAGAGACACAGAGGAGAGGCTGCCATCAAAGGAAAGTCAAGCATTGTGTCTTTTTCACAGCCACATAAAGAATCTTCTCTCCAAATGCCAAGAAGTAATGTGATGATCTAGATAACACGGGTGCCACCCTCCACTCCTACAGAAAGGGAGCTGGGATACTTTTGTCTAAGCAATGGCTCTGATCCCCTGGTATACACACATATACATGCATACATACAGAGACACACATATACACATATACACACATACACAGCCACACACATATGCATGCATAGACATGCATACATATACACACAGACACACACAGACACATAGACACACACAATTTCATTTTCCTGTTCCAGAAAGTTTTGGGATTTTTTTGAAATGAGAAGGCCTGAGTTGAGAGAAGGTCCATTGAGTGCAGCCATCCATTTTGATGAAAGAGATTCATAGGGACCTTTATCCACCCAAACAAAGGGACCCAGGGATCCAGTGAACAAGCATGGGGTCATGTTCTCAGTACATAAATTCTGTGTATGTGTGTGTGTGTTCCTGTGTACACAAGTAAACATGAAGGCATGAGTGTGGAAACCAAGATGAACGGTTTACTTTATTCTTTTTGAGATAGGCTCTCTCTGTCATTGGCTTGGAGCCCCATGGATTCCCTCCTCTCCATGACCCTAGTTCAGGGATTACAATCTCATGCCACCATATCTGGCTTTTTTTAACTGTGAGTTCTGGAGATGCAACCCAATCTTCATGCTTGCTTGGCAACACCCTATCAACAGAGCTGTCTTCCAATTCCAGGCTCTACCTTGTGGCTTGGCCAGAGATAGCACACTGACTGAATACATTGACTCTTAAAGATAACCCCAAGGGCTGATGTATTGTTTTCTACATGCAAAGGATCTGGCAAGAAGCTTCTAGTTGTCCTAGCTCAGAGATCTTCCTGACAAGTTAATCTACTCAAGAGAACAAGTCACAAGCTAAAGAGTTGCTTAAAAAGAGCAGTGTCAACTTGCAGGGCTGAGGTGTGGATCTTGCCCTGGAACACAGATATCTAGCTCATCTGCCTCCTCTTCCCCACCCACACCTGTACTAACTAAACATTCCTTCCCAGGAGCCCCGGAACCTGACTTCAGGTTCCTTCTCAACACTCAAGAAATTGTTAGTTCTAAACAACCAACAGTTGATCATGAGAATTGTTGTATTGCACACATGCAAGTTCCATTGTGGCAACCTTGTGAAACTTCCCTTCCCTTCCCAGTTCAGACCCAATTAAGACACAGAAGACAGGCAATTGATGAGCAAAATATCATATGCTCATGCAGATGAGCTCATTAGGAGTCAGTGCTTTAGATTCACAGACAAAAGGTTAGTTCATACATCTCTGGCTTAGACAATTATCCACATACTCACAGGCAACCTAAGGAAATTACAAACCTCCACAAAAGATTGTGGCATAAGTACTGTGTCCTAGCTGCAGGCAGGCATATCGAATGACCAGAACTAAAATGGTACCACACCTCCACATCTGCAGTTTCTTCTCCTAACCCACTCCTCAGATAAACTTTCGCCAGCATAATCCAAGCCAGGAGTGGTCCTCCCACACAGTGACTCACCCACCTTAACATGCATCAGAGAGCCTTAACATGGCACCACAGATAAATTTCCCTCCGCCCCTCATCTCTAGTTCAGCAGGTCTGTGGTGTGGTCCAGAATTTTGAATGTCTACAAAGTTTCCAATCAAGGCTGCTGCTTCTCTGGAAACTATGCTTTGAGAGTGGATACTATAAGGAAAGTCCACTGGTTTGGAATTCTCTTCCAATCTCCAGAGCACCCACATGGCAGCACATCATGACCAAGTCTTCTTATTTAGTTTACTTAATTCCAGATGAAACCAACAAGTATAAGATATCTTCATCAGTCAATCTTCTCATAATCTTATCAGGGCATATAATTCACGAGGAAGAACATACAATGTGAAGTGTTCTAGAATTTATTTGACCCTAGAATCTTTTCCATGTCCCTTTCTTTCCTGTCAGTGGAAACTAAGCACATCAAAGGGTCTTCTTATGTCCCACCAACCACACTTTGGAAAGCACCAGATTGGACAAGGACTTCTTTCCATTGCATCTTAGACCCAAGGGTACACTTAGGTAACAGTACTGAGAATAATGATGCCTCCTGTTTCATTAATCATTCTTTCATGGGAGCAGAAGAAATCTATCCCATCTATCCCATGGATGACATCAGCGTTGGGGTTTTTACAAGGGTGTTGTTGTTACAAGGATCCTACACACCACTGTTCCACAGAATACAGGGAGAGTACACTCTGTAGGCTCAGTAGTGGGAGATAAAGGAAATTAGGAAGTTCCTATGAGCAAAGTCTTAGAGCAGGGAAACAGCCTACTTTGCAAGTGAGCAGCATACATGCCCAGAATGAAATGGAAAAGAGCCTCGGAAGGCTGGAGCACTGGTGTTGAGCTGGGTAGTAGACAAGGCAGCAGAGAAGGGAGACCAAGTCTCATGTCTCCTTATGATGACAGCCCAGATTACAAAGGGGATTGCTCTTCTCTCACTCCATTCTTGTGTGGGGAGGTTGCATGGTCTAATAACAAAAGACAACATGTCCATGGGCTGGTTGGCAGATCCTAGAGAGTTACATCTATACACTGCCTTCTGTGTTCCCCAGGCAACCAAGACAGGCAGTCAGGTAGGGTTGCCATGTCACCATGTTTCCTGGATGGAAGTGATGAGAAATAAAGTACTGATTCCATTCCATGTGTCATTCTGGGGACGGTGCCCATAGATGAAGTGGACCATTACGGAAGACACACCCATCTCTTTCTCATCTTTGAACTCTGCCATGTGGTGTCCAGACAATACATGTCACACCTGCGTGTGGGAGGAGAGTACTGCTGCCCCCGCCTAGACACTAGCCAGATGTTGACATGGGAGCCTGCTTTCTGTCTCCTCAGTGGCTGGCTACAGACAAGAAGAAACAATGGCAAGATTTTACACAGCTTCCAAGTGCCCTTAACAGCCTTGACCCCAAGGAGGAAATGATACATATGTTTTCATAGGTTGCTCATTTTTATTTCTTGTTCAGTTCCCCAAATTGAATTGGAAATTATATCTTGTGGCATACTTTATCCATTTTTATTTTCCAAACCAGATTTAGCAACCACACTTCACAGCATGCCAAAGATGGAAACAGTCCTAATGAGTTTTCAGAAAAATCACCAACTCTAGAGTCGAAGTGGTGCGGCTTCTGCAGATTCCTGCTAACCTCCATGGGCAGAGAGGGAACTTAGTTTCAGCCTTACATTGTAAAGTGGATTTTAGAAGGCATTTGAAATCGGCACCTCTCAGTCCTTTTAGAATGCAGAGTCAGCATTTTTAAGACAGGCAGTCCACAGAGAGGCAGTGATTAAGTCTTTCACTTTAAATGAATGACATAGCTTTATGACTTCCCATGGTTATCTGTGTAATAATTCTGAGAGACAGAAGCTTTCAGAAATGTAAGTCCTGGTGGCTGTATATCATTCCTGAAACCATTCAGCCTCATGGATGATTGGAGAATGATGAGTCTATTGATCGGTCTCTTCCCTGGCTTCAACTCTGTGTAAATGAAAATGAGAGGCTGTGTCTCCTTTTGGTTAAGAGTGTATTGGTGGTGGGAGATCTCTGTTCAGCCAAAGAAAAGCGGACACTACAAACACCAGAGATGGTACCGAGAAGATGAGGTGGTTATGGGCTCTTCCGTGGCCCCTGGGGGTTTATGGTACCTAGCTTCCCAGTCTGGTGTATCTCAGGCCACACCTGGTGGTAGGAAGTTTATTGAGAGTCTGGATTTTGTATTTATAAAGCTTCTTCGACCTGTTTTAACTAGGTGTTAACCTGATAAAGAGCTTCACGGATAGTTACCCTTGTCTTTTTTCTCACTTTTATGAACTGCTAAAAATATTTCCAAGAGTCCTGATGTAGGTAGATACTGCTTTTTTTCTTCTAAAATTATGGCTTGGGATTTTCTGAGTTTTGATTTGTTTGAAACCCCCCAATGCCCCTCCCCATTGTAATGAAATGTTTCACATGTTTTAAAATCCTTTAGCAGGAGAGTCAGCAATGACCAAACAGACCAGCTCTTCATACTACACACATTCAGCTCCATCTAGGCAAATCATCAAGCCTTTTTGAGGTTGGCGTCTTGTGTAAACAATAAACCAGGGCTCCATCTGCCTGGAGAGCTTGTTAGGCAGATCTAAAGAGAAGATCTATGCAAATGCATTATGTAAAATGGTGTTTGTGTGATGGTATCAAGCTGCCCAGCTAAGGGTTGGCTGTCAATGACCCCTCCAGGGCTCATTCATGCTGCAGGGGAATTACATACTAATTCACTCTCCTTATCTATTTTCCCCCATAGGTCAATGTGCTTAATTAATTGCTGGTTACTCTGCTAATTCATTCAAACATTCAACTCCTCCCTGCACCCTGGAATGTCAGGTACTACAATTGACCACAAGAGGGAGCACTGCCTTTTCATTTCTGTTCTCTCAAGGGCATTACTTGGTCTTTGGAGTTCCTCAAAGCAATTGCTGATGTGGAGACCATAGTCACAGAATAGCAAGCTAGCTGATGGCCCCCAGTCTGTTCATTTTTGGAAAATAACTCATGTAAGGACAAAAAATAAAAAGGAAAATCAATCTCTTCTTAGTTAATTAAAGCTAAAAGAAATGTGTGAACATTATGAAGTTGAAAAGTATGTATAATGTACAAATATACTTCCTAATTCTGTCCACGTAAAAAACCTAGAACTAATGATACCCAGACACACTGATAGTGAAAATAACAAACAGCATCCAGATCTTGGTTTTAAACATCATTATCGGTTTGGTTTTTGTTGTTGTTCTTATTTTTTTAGCTAGAATTCCTTGGAGAAGTGGTTGATCTCAGGGTTGGGTGGGAGAAAATGCAAGATGAGCCTGGAACATTGTGAACCATCCGTGAAGTCTGTAAGTACCTCAAAGATGTTTAGAAAGAATATCAGATCCAGCTCAAAGGAACTCCTAACAACCAAAGCTGGGATAATCTGAGGAGCAAAACACATAGCAATTTAAAAAATGAAATTGATAATTGTGAAACCAACTGGTATAATAAAAGAGAAAAGATAAACAGCTCTTCTTACAGTATGATTCCAGTAATGAATTAAAAGCAAACAGGAAACCGAAATCACCACAAACATGACCCTAGCCATTAATTGCTGGCAAGAGGCTGAACAATCAGTAGGTGGGCACTTGACAAGAAGCCGGCTGCACGGTGTCTCCATAGCTCCTGATAGGATAGTTCCTGAGAGCTGGGGATCACGCAGGAGGAAGGACCTGAGCCCCAGCTCCAGAACCATGCGAAAAAGTCTAGGCATGGGACTCAGGCTTGGACTCCAAGCACTGGGTGGGGGCATGCAGAGGCAGGTGGGTCCCAGGGAATCTCTGGCCAGCCAGTCTAGCCTACATGGTGAGCTCCAGACCAGAAAGAGACCCTGTCCCCATAACAAAACAAAGAGAGAGCTATTGAGGAAAGATACTCAAAGTTGGCTTTTGTCCCTAACATGCACACACAAACCCACATACAGGTCTCCCACATATGTGCATGCTCACACACAATATACCCCCCAAACTCACATGCACACACATGTACACATACAAAAAAATGTATTTGTTGATTACAAAAGTAATCGAATTTGAGTGATGTGGTAAGAAGAATACCAGTATTCTTCAAAGCAATAGGAAAGACTGGGGACTTGTCACACCTAGAAGGAGCTTCAGGGGTTGGGACAGCTGACTAGAATGCTGAATTCTGTACTCTGTTTGAGAAAGAACATTGGTGAGAAAACTGCTGATATTTACACAAACTCTGTAGGTTATTAGTCTAACATCAACCAGTAACTAGAACGTCTCTTGGCTTAATCACTACACGGTAGTGAAAAGCAGTCGGTGTTAGAGAAAGCTTGCTAAGAGTAAGCATGTGTTGGCTTCAGTGTGGACATACGACAAGCATCCCTAGGCCAACATCCAGCCCTAGCAGGTAGCCTAAGACCAAACACACAACTATTCTGATAATTAGTAATAAAAATCTTGAACAACATAATTTCTCCTTAAAGACTAGCATAGACAACTAGAGTATTCTTTTTAAGGTAGCTCTCCCCAAAGCCTGCAACATGCATGAAAGTCACACCTACCCCAAATGAAAGGTGGTCACATTAAATATTGTGAGATATTTAATGGCTGATAACAAAGAAGATATTAGGATTGACTGGTATGCATAAAAAACAAACAACAAAGCTCTCCCTGGAGACAAAGAAACAGAATTATGGAAGATAACTGAACTGATCTTGGAAGCAGACTCAGAAGATAAAGATTCCTGGCCAAGGGTGAGAAAAATGATGATTTTCAAAAAAGGAGTTACTGGTTGCCACTGACATCAGCGATGGTCCAACCTGGGGGAAGATGACCCAGGTGTCTTGGACAGAAGTATCAAAAATCCTGGGTACCCATAAGGCCCCAGGTCACCCTGAGATGACCATTTCTACTTGGTCTCAACAGTGAAATCACTTGGACAATGTCCATGTTTAGAAGAACAACTTGGCAAGAGTGAGGGGCCGTGACGACAGCTGGGGAGCTGGCACCAGAGAGGGAGAAAATGTTCTGAACCCACAAGCATGTGATTAACATTTCAAAGACTTCCTTCAGGACAGCAACAGCCTTCAGGCACAGAATGGAAGGTCAAGCTTCTTGCAAATTAAGAATTGGTGTCTAAAACAGAAATTCTCTATCACTTCCATAGCCTCACAGGACGCATCCTTGTTGCAAAGCTTGGGGCTAGAAGTACTAGGCTCCCATTTGCCAACACCTCAACTACTTTAAATGAACCTTGACACAGAAAGGTTAGAGAATCCATTAAAGACACTGGTAAGATGTTTGGCTTGAAAATGAAATAGAATATTGTGGACAGCTAATTTAATTGGTATGACACCCCCCAAAAAATAAAGTCTTACGTGTATTTTCAGCCAAGTTTTTATGAAAACCCAACCAAACTTGTAATTATTTATCCAAGGATGTGCTAGGCCAGACACCCAGGGTTAGTTATGATGATTCACATTTAATTGGTTTTGTTTGTGGTGCTAGGGATCAAACCCAGGGCTTTGTGCATGCTGGGCAAGTGCTCTACTGCTGAGCTACACCCCAGCCCAGCTGTGGTAGCCTTTGTAAGTCCAAATTAAGTTGTAGAATGCTGTCATACCTAGAATAGGACCAATGGAGGCTTGCCTTTCTTTGTGTGTGTTCTGGAGCAAATGAATAGAATCCCAGAAAGCAGAGAATAAAATAAAGGATCTTGAGAGAAGATCTTCTCTTAGAGGAAGCTACTCTGAAGAAAATTGAAGCAAGAAGCTGCTCAGACCTGAAGAAACGCAGGCTGGAGTCAGTCCAGCTCCTTCCCACAGAGAAGAGCAAAAGGGACCACAGCCATCATGGGCAGATGTAAAATCTTCGTAAGAGCTAATGTAAATTGGGCATGGTGGCATTCAAGGAATCCAGTTGAATTCTTGAACCTGTGTGGTATGGTGGTTTAAATGTGATGTCCCCGTAAATGTTGGACATTTGAATACTTGGTCCCCAGTTGGTGGCTGTTGGGAAGGATTGAGGGATGTGGACTTGTTGGGAGAAACATGTCACTGGAAGAGAGAAGGCTTTGAAGTTTCAAAAGACCCATGCCATTTCGGATTAATTCTCTCTGCTCCTGCTTTGCGACGTGAGCTCTCAGAGGTTCCTGCTGGTATGCCTTTGCTCCTCCCTCATGGACTCTAACCCTCTGGAATCCTAAACCCAATTATGTACTTTTATAAATTGCCTTGGTCATGTTATTTAATCATAGCAATAGAATTATTTAAAAAAAATCCATGTGGCAAGTATTTTAAGGATTGAGTTATCACCCCAGGGATACTTTTGTCTTTGTGTATGTGTGTGTTTAATTTTTTTTTTTTTTTTGTCTTTTTGTTTTCAATACCCAGTTTGAACTTTGACACAGGAGCTAAAAGCAGCAGCTGCTCAGACCCACTTTACTTCAGAAAGCATCCAGGGTGTGAAGCACACTTGACGTTCTAACAACCAATTCCTTACAATGCTTCTTGGGTTCTACGGCAGCTATTCATTCCTTGATGCTTTATTGCACCTGTGATTCCCCAGGCTCTGGATTGAGTGCAGGTCTCAGGGATGATGCTGAATATACGAGGCTCTGCTATGTGTTCTCTTTAACAAGTACATGTTCTTTTCCCGTTGATGTCTTCAGCAGTGGTAGGAAAGGCAGGAGGAGCCTTACTTTGGTTTGTCTGACTCTGACATTCTTATGTATAGAGTAAGAAAGAACATTCCCTCTGTGCTTCATGGCAGGAAACTAGGTCCCACAATGTTCTGCTCATGTGGGTCATCTCCAGCTCAGAGTGACCAAGGACAGCTATAGAGCTGGGAATATGCTGAGAAGATGTGAGCTGGCATGCTCACAGATGTGAACTGGAGGCTTTTTGTGGTAGAAGATAGGCAGTGGGCCTCCAGCCAGGGCAACCTCTTCTGGTACCAGCTTGTCCCAGTACAGAGCTCCAGAGCTTGGGAACTGTAAATTATAGCCTGCCCCTTCACACTGTTATGAGGTCAGCTGTGTCAAGGTAGGCGAGGAAAATATATTTGATCTTATTGGTCTGATGTGTAACTAAAATATTCAGACAGCAGTATGTGGGATCTGTCAGTGCAAGGAATGAGCTTGATTCTCCGTGTAGTAATCAGGGTGACACCCTATGCATCTCCTCCTGGGGCTGTTGCCCTGTGAGCCCTCAAAGAACAGTTCTGGATTGGCTGGATTTCAAAGAATGTACTTCTCTGCCAGGTTGTACTCCCTACCCTAAACCACTTGCCATGTGTGATCGCTCCACCACAGACTCCCAGAGTCAGCTAAAGGCAGCTGGCTACAAGTTTGTTTGTTTTATTTTCGGGGGGGGGGGAGTATTTTAGTTAATTTTCCTTCTGCACTGGTTAAGTGTGTCCAGGCAAATATTAACATTCTCTGATAATGCCCGTGAACAAGACATTCCCTCCCAAACTAGTGCCAAGCAGTACCTCAAACATTTCTGTAGCGATGGAAACAAAGACAAACACAATGAGGACCACAGGCCAGGTGTGCTGTGTGACCTGTGGTGACCACAAGCTGGGACTGGGGTATCTCTGTGTCTATTAGGTGGTGCATTTGGGCAATGCTGTGACTCCAGACAGTAATTTGTTTCTTAGTAAAATGAGGCAAAATCGATTAATTTGGTATTCTAAAAAATGTAGAGACTGTCTAGAGAGGGTGAGTGAGAAGTAAGTATAGCATCTTTCTGAAAAAGAGCTTTGTGCATTGCAGGGGAGAAGATAATTGGTCTTGCAGGCCGAGGAGGCCCAACCTGAGAAGCTATTCATTGGCTCAGTCTTCTCCAGCTACAGCGATTACCGTATAGAGGCTGGGGGGAAGATTTGGAAGGACGCAAAGGTCTGCAGTGCAGAAATAAGAAGACAGCAGACTAAACTCCCTGTAACACGATGCTTGCTACTATTTGCTGAGTGGAGGCCGCAATTACTCCGACTGAAGAGAAGGGCAAGGTTGTACACATGAAACCCAAACACTGACATTGAGGCCAAGCCTGGAAAGCACTTCACTGTAATCAGTATTAACAGTCTCAGCCCACACGGGAATAACCTCTAAGAAAACAAGCAGTCAAGGGCTCAATCAGGGTTCCCCCGCCCCAGAAGCCAAGGAATGCACAAGGTAATTCTGACCCCAGAGACCCACTCATTTGAAAGAAATCGATCTCTAAATGCTTACTCAAAAGAAAAGCTGACATCTTCAATGGATTATCAAGATAGGTTGGTAAATACATTCCTATTAATTAATTAAACTTATCAACTAATAATTAAATATACAAGTAAAAATGTAGAGAATTTCCCCCCTTCCCTCCCCCTGCCTCTCCCCCTTCTTCTCCTTCCTCCTTCCTCCCTCCTCTTCCTTTTCTTCCCCCTCCTTCCCCTCCTCCATGTCCTTCCAACACTTTCTTCTTCCTTTTTTCCCCCTCTTCCTCCTGCCCCTCCTCTATTTCCTTCCCACTTCTCCTGCCGCCTCTTTTTATTTCAGCCACGAAAGGAAAGAAACAAGAGAGAGAGAAAGAAGGAAGAAAGAAGAGCAATGCAGCAGCCAACTATTCTAAACATTTGGTCCCAGCATCCCCTGCGAAGAATGGGCATGCACAGTAGACATGCAGAAAAGATTCGTCCTCTAAATCCCTAGCTCAAAAGAAAAACTTATGTCTTCGGTGGATTATCAAGATGGTTTGGCTTTATTTCTCTAAAAATTATTGCTGATTGCAGGTTTAGGGGAAGAGGTGCGTGGAAGAAATTGGCTGCTTTGTCTTGTCTGGCCCAGGAATACTTTTCCAGGCCATTTTAACTCTCTTTGCTGAGTAGCTCACTCAGGGCAGTCCTCTGGCCTTCCAGCTTGATGACTGGAGGAAATGCTTGTACAGAGTTCTGCTCTCTTGTAACGACAGCCATCACATGTCATGGGCAGCAGGCCAGGGGATTTTCACCCAGAACGAAAACACAGGCTAGCCGAAGGTGGTCCTGGAATCTCCATCATTTTTTAATCAGTTTTTATGAGTGATTCTGATGTTAAGCAGCAGCACCGAGAAAATGTTGTACATGGTGCATATTTTTAAAGGTGCTGAGATAAGATACATACACACTGACACCGGAGGATGTCTGATACAGTGTATGAGAAACTGGAGATGTTCAAACTATGTGTAGTGTGACCTCGGTTTGACTGTTTATGAGAGAGAAACAGTATCACAGACAAGCCTCTCCATGATTCTTCTAGGAGATAAGATGAAAGAGGTGGGGGAACAGGAGGGAGACCAGCAGACGAGCAGGATGCCTGAGCAAGTGCCTGCCACCAAACATGGACCTGACTTCAATTCCTAGGACCCACATAGTAAAAGAAGAAAACTGATTCCTATAAATTGTCCTGTGAAGTACACACACACCACGTAGTAATTTTAAATTTTTAAAGAAGAAATCTCAATTTGTGTTTTTGTATTATAACTCTTGAAATAAAAAAATGCAATCAATACATTTTATGACCATATCTTTCAGTTTTGGAGAGTTGTTTATGCAGTATCTCTTCTTTTGAATTTTTCTATGTGTGTAAAGGGGAACATATGTATGCACATGCATATATGGTTGTCTGTATGTGTATTGCATGTGCTAGAGCATTGACATCAGAGATGGTGAGTCATGTGTCTTCCTCAGTAACTTTTGACCTTCTTTTTAGAGACAGGGTCTCTCACTGAACATGGAACTCACCACTGAGGCCAGCCTGGCTGGCCAGAGTGTTCTGGGGACCCTCCTGTCTCCTCTCCAGCACTGGGATTCCAGGTGTGTGCACTACCACACCTGGCTTCTTATGTAGGTGCTGGGAATCTCAACTCATGTCTTCATAATTGTACATCAAGTGCTTAAACCAACTGAGCATCCTCCCAGCCCCATGCAGGATCTCTTAGGGTTTCGTGGTACATCATTGTCTTCCACATTCAATAGTTATGTTATCCTGCTTATTTGATTAAAATGATCACCTAGAGCAGAAGTCATGGGGAGTCTGAGCTGTCTCAGATTGTTCTTCTCAGTGTCAGCCATGCTTTTCCAGGTTGGTTTTCTGAACCAATGATCTGGTCCAGTGTATCTCTAGTTTATCTGCCTATTCCTGGCACTAGAGGTTTTCAAGTCCATGGGAGCCTGCATGATGTAATTACATTCTCCTTGTGTACTGAACCACTCTGCCTCAGTGGGAGATGAGGCTGGAGAGTTTCCAGATAGCTCCTTTTAAAGTCTCTCTACCTCTGTAAATGGTGACATCTCTAGTGAGGTGGCTTTCAGGCCAGGAACATTTGAACCCATACTGCCAGGAAAACAGGTGATGATGCTTGGACTCCATGGTGAAAACACGTGTATGCCTAAGAAAGAGCTAGCTCTGGTTGTCATAGCAACAGCTGTATACTAAGACAAAGCCCTTAGTTCTGGAGGTCAAGGTCATGACAGATTCTGTGTCTGTTGAGATACTTCCTGATTTGCAGATGGCCCCCTTTTGCTGGCTTCTTATACAGCCGGGAAGGGGAGAGGAAATGTGTTTCAGCTTGGATGGAAAGTATTCCAGCAGTCAGGAGTCAAGGAATAACCCAAAGTCACACTGCACAATGAACCCCACACAAGATATTTATTGGGAAGGAAAAACTCAGGAAGGTGGGCTACCTCTGTTCTGGTGAAAAGCAGTAGAGAACTGAGCAGAAGACGGGGTTTACATAGGGTTTCTTGAGGGGCAGAGCATTCCAGGGTGGCCTGGGGCTGGAGAGTTATGTGGCCTGATCTTGGGTCAAACTCAGGGATTGGTGAAATTTTTTTTCCCACTGTAGAGCCAAGCCTGGCCATTCTTCCACCTCAAGGGGCTGCAAAGGGCCATTAGGGAAATTGGGGGGAGGGGCTTTTGGAGGGATGGACATAGGCAAGCAAACTCAGCCCTGCCTTTCCCTCAGACCTCTTTGTAGCTGGGCTTCTAGAAGGTTCTATCTACTCTGAGGAAGGGTTTTCTTCCCTCAATTAGCCCTTCCTAGGAATATTCTCACAAATCCACCAAGCAGTGCATCTCTTGATTCCAGTCACACTGATAGCTAAATTTAACAATAATTCTGACGCCACCTTCTGGAGCCTGTTTCTCCATTAAAATTTAGCGGTGTGACTAAGATGTCCACGCATGAAATGTCTCTGTTCTTTGATCATAGTCCCTTTCTTCAGTTTCTCACTCTCAGCTAACATTTTGGGTTGTATGCTGCCCTACTGTGTCCTGCACACTGAAGAGAGTTTAGTAGTAGTACTCTTGGTCTCTAACTAAGCCGCCAATAACATCCACATTCCTACCCCAGGCTTGACAATTAAACAATAATAACTGGCAGTGATGGCACACATCTCTAATCCCAGCGCTTGGGAGGAAGAGGCAGGAGGATCTCTGTGAGTTTGAGGCCAATCTGGTCTATAAAGTGAGTTCCAGGACAGCCAAGGCTACACAGAGAAACCCTATCTCAAAAAAAAAAAGCAAAAAAAAATTCTCTCCCAGTATTATTAAATGCCCCTTAGGAGACAAAGTTGTCCCTGCTGAGAGTCACAGCTGTACACCATCAGGAACTCCTTTGTCACAGGGGGCCAGCCCCAAAGGAATTCAAGATCCCACAAGACATTGCAACAATTAGAAAATTTCTACTTGAGAAACAAGAAATAAAGGAATCTTTAAATAATACCATAGGGAGGCAGACTGAAGAGATGACTCAGGATTTTGAGATTTGGGGAGCACTGGATAGTCTAACCAAAGACTTGTGTTCAGTTCTCAGCATCCATATTATGTCAGTCACTTCACTGTTAACTTCATTTCCAGAGGATCTGATGCCCTCTGCTGGTCTCTGTGGGCATATGCACACACATAATGCACATATAGACAAGCAAGTACACCTATGGACATAAAATTAAAAATAAAGCTTTAAACTGTATTTGTTGTTGTCAAAATAAAATATCTATTTGATGTTAGTAAGCATCTGGCACTTGGGCCCTGGTGAATGCCTTGACTCTGTAAGGAAGAACCTAGCAAAGCATCAGATGACCACCTTAAGACTCACCTACCACCAGGGACTTCTCCTTACAAAGTGTGAACCAGGAAATTTTAGCCAACTCCTTCCTTGTATGGATCTTTTTCATGCATTAAATAAACGTGGTATAGCTTTACATTATCTGACACTCGGAGTTAGTTCAGAGTTCTGCTGAAGTCTGTGTCATGTGTGTGGACCCAGATCTCCAGGGCATGGTTTTGCCTCTGAGGGATTTCTATGGATCCCTTTCCTCAGTCTGTCTCTAAAAGTTGAATAAGACTAGTTAAAGGTAAAACTTAATCCTCTAAAAAAATCCCCAACGGGCATTTTTTTTCAGTTAGATTTTCATTTTCCTCTTATTGTATCATTTCCATATGGTCTGAAGTAGACAAAAGGAGTTTATTTAGGGCAGAAAACATTAAACTCTCACTTGGATAACATGCAGCCTTCTAACCTAATCTCCGGCACGAGGACATCATTGGTGATGTTTTGATGGTGGAGTGTTCTTGAGAGTCACAAGGACTCTTGGTATAGCTTATAAATTGATTGACAGCCTTAAGCTTCCAAAGTAAATTTCTAAACCTCAAGTCATCTTTTTTTCACAGACATGTGAAACATCAGAAATCCAATGGGAAAAGAAAGCTTTATTTTTAAAATAAACTTTTAAGTTTGAAAACAAAACCAGACAAGCAGGAAGGGTAGAGAACTACTCTCTAAACTGGATTTCAAAGTTTGCCTTTATATCCACAGCCTTGACTCTGGTTCCACTGACTTTTTAACATAATTGAAATTTAACATAATTTCTTTATTGATTCTTTGGGAGTTTCACATCATGCACCCTAATTCTGCTTACCTGCTGGTCCCCCATCTCCTTCTCTCATCCCTGTACTGTGCCCCCTCAAATAAAATTTTTTAAAAAGTCTAACCCAAACAAACAAACAAAAAAAGCAAATAAACAAAAAAAAAACAAAAGTAAAGAGAACTCAAAAAAAAAACAAAACACACTTCTTTGATTCTCTTTCTTTCCTGCCTCTCCAAAATCTCTTCATCTGTCCTAGTGCCATTGGGAGCCGTGTGTCACAGAGTATAGTTTTTTTCTTCATTCAGCTTTACTAGCAAATGTTCGTTGTAATGAGTCACTGGTCTGGTTCAAGGCCTCTGGTTTCTGGTACACCATCATTACTGGATCCTCACTGGAATTCCTCTGGAATATCTGGCAGCTGCCCAGAATCATGGAAATCCTGCTGGTATTGTTCCACAGGACCAGTTCCTTCATGAGCTCCAGCAGGACCTTAATGGGGTAGATGTTAGGATAGGCCAACCCAAGTCCCAGCTGTGGGCCTGGGTGGAAGCTGAGCTGGTCATTCTGGGCTAGTGGGGCCACCTGCCTCAGGTGAAGGGGTGGAGCCTGCTCCCCTATGCCCATACCATTAGAGTCCTAGAGTTAGGATTAAAGGTGTGAACTACTACTGTTTGTAGTTTGGTTGTTAGGGCTTGATCTTGCAGAAACACAGAAAGATCTCCTCCCTGGAGTTATGGGATTAAAGCTGTAGATCACCACTGGTCTTTCTCCATGCTCAGATTAAAGGAGTGAGTCCCCAACTGTCATTCTTGTGCTGGGATTAAAGGCATGAGTCATCACTCTCTGATACTCAATACTTGACTGTGGGTGATTCTGTTCTCTGATATTCTAGGCTGATTTTATTAAATATAAAATATATCACCACAAAAAAGAAAGAAGAATTAATAGACCTGCATACTCCAGGAAGCAGAATTTAAAAGCTGGCATGTTTTGTCTGGCATTGCCACTGTTCTGGTAAAAAATGAGATGCATGAAGGTGCATGAGTTATAAGGATGAGAAAACAGGAAATAATGTCCTTCTGGTGCCTCTGCATAAGAGTTAAATACTTACATTTGCATTTTAAAATGGCATTTGGTGACATAAAGATACAAATCTATGCTGATAATATAAAATTTTCATTTATAATGAGATAGATTAGCAACGGGGAGAACATCAGAATAAGACAGGAGGAACTGTGGGAGGCAGGGAGGAGGCAGGCAGGGGGAGAGAGAGAGGGAAGAGAAGGGGAGTAAAAAGGGGGAGGCAGGCAGGGAGGAGGCAGGGAGGAGGCAGGGAGGGAGGAGGTAGGGAGGAGGCAGGGAGGGAGGTAGGCAGGGAGGGTGAAGAAGGGAAGGGGTGGGGGAGTTAGGCTGTGTATCTTAGAACTCTTAGTAGCTCCTTTCTCTTGCTTCTCAAGGAGGGTACCCTTATTTTCATTTGGTATCATGACTAGACACTTGTGTAGCCAGTCTTGGCCTCCACTCAACTTTCTCTTCTCTGGAAAACATCTCTCTTTGCCCTTCCCTTACACTCCTCAATCTGTGACTGAAGAAAAAGTTCTATTTTACTCTTCAAACTCCAGTCACAGGGTTCACCTTCTGATGCTTTACTCCTTAATCCTTCCAGGATGGTCCCTCTGTAGCCCTGGCAACAGTGAGGCTGCTTAGCACAGTCATTTGGCATCCATTCTACTTTGTTTAGCAGGTGTCAGCTTCTGGAAGACAGGCTGACAAGGTCTTTGTCTTCATCTCTCCACATGGCTGACTAGGACTGAGTCTAGAGCAACAGCAGAGCCTGTGAGTGAACCTGGGGTCTCTGTGGAGATGTTTTCTGGTCTCTCTTCAGGTGCCAGTGAGAACAGACTCACCACTCCTTGACTCCCAGACAGAATGCAGGAGCCCACTACAGACTTCCAGGAAGCCCTGAGGACCAGAGGCTACCTGCAGTCTAAGGACCTCCTTTTTTTTTTTTTTAACCAGCACTACTATATTGCCTGTTATCTAATTTCCCTGGTACTCTGCAGTCAACTTTCTTAAGAACATCATACAAGATGAGGCATGGGTTGATGGCTGTTAGTAAGTCATTGGAGTAGAAGTTCTGAGTAGATAAGAGAATGCCCATTCTATTGGCTTTACTTAGAGAAACCACACCAAAGGCCACACCCAAGACATATCAGTTAGTAGGGTTGGGGAGGAAAAGGCTACGAACACACAAGTATCACAAAGACAGGGCTATATTGACCAGTCCAAGTGCATCTGTTCACTTCCCAGGACAACAGCCACAAACTCAGGTTTGTCCTGTCCTTGGCTTTGGAGGGCACTGAAGGTACAAAATATTTTGCAGCCCTTCACAGTTTTCTCTGGGCAGACAGTTTATGCTTTTCATTATACTGGCAGTCCTTAGCACAGAAAGGCCAGCAGCCATCATGATACTGCAGGCTCCTGGGATTAAACCTTGATTTAGAACTAAAAAATATGCAACCTCAAGCCAGTGACTTTCCCATCTTCTTGGTTTAGTCTAAGGAAGTCAGGACAATATCTACTTATCAAAGGATTATCTCCAGCTGATATACAAATTTACACATAGGGGCTGGGAGATTATTTCATTGGGTAAAATGATTGCTGCTGCAGAAGCCGAAGGAGCTGAGTTCAGATTCTGAAGTGCCCACATAAAAACCTGGGTGAGGCCAAGAGCATTGATAACCTCAGTGCTGGTAGAGATGTGGATTCTGGGGCTCCCTGGCTAGCAAGTGTAGCCTAAAGGGCAAGCCCAGGCTCAGTGAGAGAGCCTGTCTCAGACAACAAGGTGGGAGATACAGAGGAAAACAGCTCTGGAATCCACACCCAAACACAAGGGTGAAAGCACCCACAGCGCATGTGCACATACAGACTCATCACACAAGAAGAAAAAGGGGGGGACGACGAATATGTATATAAATGATGTATTAATAACACTTCCCTTTGCTCTCTGCACTTTACTACCTTTTCCTCTGATCTTCACAAATTATTAATTAAATGTGGTTATTTTATGTAACACATAGCTCATATGCTATAATTTATATTTATAATGTTTCATGACTGACAGTGGACTTCAATGTGTCCTTCCCTCTCCTAGCTTCTAATCTGTAACATGACAATCTATCTACACACAATTTTTCTTTCTGCACTGGCTCCCCACCTGAAAATGAAATCATAATTTTCCTTACATTCATAGCATCATGAGAGTTTATGGGTTAATGTCCTATGACATATCTTGCTCCTTACAATAAATTCCAATTAATTAAAACTACAGAAGACATCTTTATTTTTCTTTTTCTTTTTGAATGATTTCCTTAGGAACATATTCTAATATATCAGAATTCTCAAAGGCTATGAACAGGATTACCACACTTGATGTGTGAGTCCAAATTGCTTTTGTAGAGCGTACATCAATTTCCACTGCCCAGGCACTTATGAATGTGACTGATTTCACTCTGACCTATTTAACACCAGAAATCATTTTAAGTTTTTAATTTAATTTTACTCATGAATTTGTGCCTTGACTTCATTTAACTTGTATTTCTTCTCACCACTGCTGGCAAAGTCAAATAGGAAACAATTAAACCTACAATGTTAGTAACCCATAAGGAAATTACATTCTTTTCCCGCACGTCTGTTCTATTGTTTTTATAGATATGAGGTGTCATAGATATTAATTCTTTGTCTTAGTTCCTCTTTACTTCTTTTTCCTTCTTTTCTTTTTGAAATTTCTTATTATAAAATTAATGATAGTTATAAAAATAGCCATTTAAGTGAAAATAGTTAAAATGAATAGAAGCATTTGCTACACATAATACGTTTTCATATACTCTGTTCTTTCTTTTCTACAATATTTAGATATATTAAGGAGGATTTGGGGGGATGGAGCCATTTTTGGATGGCTCAATAGTTAAGAGCACATGCTTGGAAGCTTAGGTCCCAGAACACACACCAGGCAGCTCACAACGTTCTGTCACTAGGATACCCTCTTTCAGGTCCCGGAGGCACCTGACTCATGGGCATACACCCACACAGAGACACATACACATAGACATAAACAAAATAAACTAAGACAAGAGAGCTTTTACATGATTGCAAAAGTGATGCACGTGTGGCACAATATTCCAACATGTGTATCCTGAGTTCATTTACTTTCCATCCTTGGCCAGTGGGGTTTGTCTCTGTTTTAACACTATCATTTTAGATGTGAGTTGTTTCCTTACTGTTTGCAAAGAGGGGCATATTGGCAGTGGGATTGTGTGTCAGAGAAAACATTAGAAGATTCTGGGTATGTGTTGTTAACTGGCTTCCCAGAAGGTTCGGGTTCAACCTACAGTCCCATCAGAATCTGACTGTCACAAACCCTCCCCTTTAGTGAGTACCCTGGTTTGTTTGTTTTTCTTTTTTTTTTTTTTTAGATCATGACAATTGATAAATTTAAAATGGTGCCCTGCTGTTTTGCTTTGTATTTCTTGGATTGCTCATGAGGCTGAAAATACTTTCATGATCTCTGTTTTTTTAAGGTATTTTTTTTTCCTTTAGAACATTTTTCTTTGGTGACTCTAATTTTTTAAGAAATTTTTTTTAAGATTAAGGACAATAATTCTTTGTCATTTGTTATAACATTTTCCTCGACATTATCTTTTAATTTCTTTCTATATACCATGTTTGAATTTTTACATATAAGATCATTTTAATTTTCTAGATAAGCTCTTTTATATCACTTTTAGACTGCAAAATCTTCTTCCAACCATGTGCCATTAATTGTTTGCATAGAATTCCTTCTACTTTTATTATGACTTCATTACTTAATACTCAATTATTTTATTCAGTGCATATTTGTCAGTCAAGTAAAAAACTCAAACTATTTTATTTTTTAAGCAGTGCATCAGTTCCTTTTCTGAAAGTTTTACTTAATTTTACGGGTGTGTGTGTATGTGTGTGTGTGTGTGTGCTAGCAGAGGCCAGAAGAGTCAGATCCCCCCAGAACTGGAGTAACTAGTGGTTATGAGCACCATGGCAGTGGCTGGAATTGAACTGGGATCTTCTGCAAGATCTAAAGTGCTCACTCTTCAGCTCAGGCCATCTCCCCAGCCTGAACATGTCAGTTTTTATGACATCAATTACTGACTATTTTCTTCTGCCTCTAATTTGACGTCTTTACTCAAGTGTGTGTAAACTTCCACATGTCCTTCTGAGTTGTGTGTGATACTCCACTCACCTTCTTCCCGTCCGTCCAGAATTACAGAACTTATTCTTCAGCCTTCTGAGACAAACACCCACGATTCCTAGTCATTAAAATGTTGTAGTAGTGGGTCTTACTACTATTTAGCTTTCAAAACCCCATTCATTCTAATTTGAAAGAATTAAAATCTCACCTTTTGCCTTACCGCCCCTCAGACACTCTCTGGACCCCTGCGGTACCTGTGCGTGCACAATGTCTCTCATTCAAGTCCTCTGTGTTTGATGATAGACATTATGCCTCACTTCATATGGGAGTCACAATTTTCTTACTAAAACCATTCCTGAGTACCAAATACATATGTGGAATTTATAAATAAGGGCCTTACAATAAATAAGGGCAGAGCTTTTTTCTCTTCTATTTGCTGAATTTCAGCAAGATCCACTTCAAAGAAGACAATGTCTTGATATATACACTCATTTGTTTGGCTCATGAATCCCTCCTAAAGCCCTTTGTGTTTGGCTCCAGGTTTACAAACTACAGTGGGAGACTTGTGGGAGGTCCCTAGTCACTGGGGGTATGTCCTCAAGGGGATTGTGGTACCCTAGTCTCTTCCTCTTCTTCCTTTCACTTCCCACAATGAGAGGAGCAATTTTAATTTAGCAAAATCCATGCTCCCACCATAATAGGCTCCCTGGTCATAGGCCCCCAACCATACATGGGTCAATTGATCAGAGTCTAAGTTCTCCAAAATTATTATCAAAAATAAACTTTCCTCAGTATAAGCTAATTATGCCTGGAGTTTTGTTACGGTGATATGACAGTGACTGGCATTCATGCTAAGTAAGTGAGGGATGATCAACAGACTCAAGAACCACCAGGAGAAACAGGAAGAACTGACATCTGCAGGAAATGGCCAGGGGTCCACCTGGGAGAAGATTCAGTATTGGCATTAAAGATTCAGCATTAAACCAATGTCATGCACAAATATATAAGAAATAAATGTTCAGATCACACAAAATTAGAGACACAAACTTTGTATGATAGATGGCATCAGAGGTTATTGATGAGAGAATCTGGATATGGGAAGGTGGGGAGATTTTAATGTGAATTCTCCTAGAGTTCAGCATGAAGTTCTATATTTGGGTTCAAAATAATAGCAATGCAGGGTCAGAATAAATGAACTGTGGTGTGGGATTCAAATCTGAGATGCTAGGCTTAGTATGAGTATTCTTATTACTTGTCAAATAGACGAAGATTCGATTGTTAAAGCTAACTTAAATTTAGTCATCTTTAATTTGTTTTTATTTGTATGGATGTGTATGTGCATGTGTGAGCAGGTACCCACAAGAGGCCAGACGAGGATGTCAAGTGTCCTAGAACTGGACTCGGAGGTGATGGTGGGCTGATAGATGAGTGCTGGAAACCTCAGTTCTCTGAAAGAACAGCAAACACTTAACCACTGAGCCATCTCTCCAGCCCCAAATAGAGCTGTCTTATGTGGACTGATTCATAGTCAAACACATTGCACTTCATTTTGTGTGCAACATTTGTGTAAAGACAGAAACATGGCTGAAAATGTAGGATGTAGAATGGGGGATTGCAGAGGAGGAGCGGAAGCCGTGTGGTATGAGCTACAGAGGCTGGCAATGTGTGGTCCACGATGAGGACATCCTGAGAACACAAAGTCACATAGTACTAAAGGTATTCTCACATAAGAAGAGCCTTGGTACTGCTTTGGAAGAGAACCAAGAAGTCAAATCAGTGATTGAGCTATGGGAAGTCTACGTTTTGTTGAATAGAATGTGGGAGATTTGAACAACTGGATGTGAAGTCCAGCACTGTATTTCTATGGGACCATACCTGAGCTACCACCCTTTCAACACATTGACACAGGGAAATGTGACAGCTGCCACAGAAGATGGTTTCCAAACGTAAAACTGAGCACAAAGCTTGACATGAAGAATTTGTTAGTAAGACCTGTGATTTATCAAAGTTGATCAAAGATTTAAAAAAAATGACCCAATGATGCTGTGGGATTATGCTCTTATAAACTGTAAATATCTGTCACTGTAAATATTTGTTTGGTAAGATGCCGATTGGTCAGAAGGCAGGCAGGAAGTAGAGGTGGGGCAACCAGGCTAGGAGAATTCTGGGAAAGGAAAGGCAGAGCAGCAGATGTGAGCTAGATGGAGAGGCCACACAGCTAAACATGGATAAGAATCCAAGCATTATTGGGTCAGTGGGACCATAGCACTTGTCTGCTCCCTGCCCAGGGAGGGGATGGGGAGTTGCAGAGAAGAAAAAATGACCTGATGTGGTGGGAGGGGGAAGAGACCTTGAATAAGGATATACAGGGATGGAAAAAAAATTCAGAGGGAAAGCTGAACACAAAGTAAATATATGTGTAGCAATCTTATTTGCATTACCACCCTTGATAAGCCATGCTTTTGATTCTTATCCTCTGTATAGTTATTGTTAACTCTTCCGCATTTTAAATTCCTTTTACTGTTTTTTTTTTTTTTGATAAATACAAAATAAAGAAGGAAAAAAAAAAAAGAATCATGGGTTGGCAAGTAACAAGCCTGAGCCATAGGCCAAACAGTTTATAATTAATAAAAGCCTTTGTGTGGTTATTTGGGACTAAATGGCTGTGGGATCGGTTGGGAGGAGCAGAGAAACTTCTGGCTACACAATGATCTCTGTCTCTGAGCACAGTGCCTCAGAGACGGGTGGCAAGAGGGGCATGTAGGAAAGGAAAAAGCAACAGTGTGGGCTTCAAACTCAGGATGGATCTGGACTTGGCACATTGTACATGCCTTCCTGCACCGTGGCTTATCAAAAGACCCTTTCATGGAAGGTCTTTTATGTACGAGGTAGCAAAGGATACAGAATTTGTTTCACTCTAGCTCTTGCATTATTAAATGTATGATTATGAACAAGTTGCCAGTTCTCCCTAGGATCTTTATCTGTAAAAGACCTTGATGTATCTTATATCCTGCACAGTTCGGGGGCATCAGATATAACATAGGTAGGAAAGTATTTTTAAATTCTAAGCCTGATATAAGAGATTATAATTGCTATGATAATTATAAACTCTCCCACTTTTCCCATGGGAAGATATACTGTGCATCTCTCTAGGATCAGGAAACCAAGCTTGGATCATTTGTATTCACATCATCCTTTTGATTCTATATGGGTCATATCAGGACATGAGTTGTGACCCCTGTTAGATGGTTGTGCTGAATCTTAAAAGATGAGAAGCTATTAGTCAGGGAGAACAATGAGGGTATGGTGGGATGGTGCTCTGCAGGGAGGAAGTGGGGAGGTGAGTAAACCCACCAGCCCGGAAATGGGTCTGTGGTTCACCAAGGGCCATATGTTTGGTGACAAGACTAATAACTCAAGATGGAGGCCCTTATCATCAGGGACAAAGAAACATACATAAGAATGTCTTTATAAATATAACTAAAGCATTCTGAAAGAACACTTCATTTTCATAAACATTATGAAAAATAATTCAGAAAAGAGAGGAAGTTCTCCCAATGTCTGACTTCCTAAAGGTTCCTTTAACATCTGATCCCCCAGGGATTCAGATAAAGGTCACATGCACATGAATGCAGCTTGTTTCCGATTGCAGTATGGGACATATTCTGTAGAAAATTAGCATAAAGAATTTACAAATACTTCTTTTTTTAACCACTGAAAGTTGAAGCAACTGCATCCTATCAACAGAATCCATGGCTGAACCTTCTTGGATCTCGAGATGCCCACCACCTTACTTCCCCAAAACAGTTGCACCTCAGTCTCCCCGCTTAACCATTGCCTCACATCATGACTCAGAAACACCCTGGGCTTCCGGCCCTGTGTCCCCAGATCTCATTCCCATCCCTCCTAAACCAGCTGAACCAACATTTCTTGAGGCAACCAAATGGTGGACACATCACTGGCATGCCCCAAGTCCATGCTTGGATTTCAATGAGTCTCTCTTGACAGATTCTCCAGAGTTCTGCAGGAGCCTTCATTCACATGGTGGCCTGAAAGGCTGCCGGGTGACACCAAGAGAGCATCTGGAGGAAAGGAACAAAGGGCATTCTTGACCCTCCTCTATGATCCAGACCACCAAGGGGTTGAGGAGGCATTCAATATGGCTTGGGCTGGTAGACTTCTTGGTGAGAAAAGGAGACACCTCCCAGTGCAACCTGAGATTATTCACTTGGCTTCACAAAAGGTTAATAATTTTCACCCTTCCTATAAAGTTTTGGTAATAAATAGTAAATGAGGTGCTTTGGAAAGATACAAAATGATATAAATATAGAGAAAGCTGGCTCCTTTCCCCCACAATAAGATAGTTATAAAAAATATAATTTATAAATTCTATAAAAGTATCCCCAGTTAGAGGTGCTTAGGTAGATGATAGAATAGATGGGTGATTGATAGGTGATAAGTAGATAGATAGATAGATAGATAGATAGATAGATAAATAGATAGATAGATAAGTGATAGCTAATCAATAGGTAAGTGATAGATTATAGGGATAGATAATAGACCAAAGATAGATAGATATAGATAGATGGCAGATGAACAGATAGACAATAGGTAGATAGATAGATAGATGATAGGTTAAATAGATTAGTAATAGATGATAGATAATAGGTAGATGGGTAGATGGTGGGAGTACATGATATAGGTAATAGACACATAAATGACAGGTAGGTAGATGATATATAGATAAATAGGTATAGGGGATTTATAGATAGAGATAGACAGATAGATAGACAGACAAATAGATAGATAGATAGGATAATTAGATGATAGATTTGGTTTATGCATGGGTATGCCTGTGTTTATAGTATATGCTTCTCTAGATTCATAGTTACAGAAAGTCACTCTTGTAGCCCTTTGTGTGCCTGCCCTTCTCTGATTGGTATCTTCTTGCCTGTCCTGTCTCCTCTATTGTTGATCTCCCTGCTCTCTGGGTGGCATTTTCTTGCAGGGACAGAAGTGAGATGGACGAAGCCTCCTGACTCAGAACTTGAGATAAACAACAACAGAGAGGCCAGAGGGACTTTATCCAAACAGATGACCCTTTGGGGCTCTGAGGCAGGCCATTTGGTGGCTGGCATATGCGATATCCATCCCAAATACCAAGAGTGACCTAATTAGTGAGGAGGTGATGTGGAAGAGGATGCTGCCAGCTTCAGTTGATCAAAATTCCTTAGGGTTTGCCTTGTATTTTCAGGTTTTTAATTCTTTCAGGCAATCCATTGACTCAAGACAGAAAAGGTCAAAATTGGATCTGTGGTGATGTCAGCTTTCATGTATCACAATTTAGGACAACTCCATCTGTAGATGGAGAAGTCTGAGTCTAGAGAACACGCTTTATTTTGTAATTACTGAATACAATGATTCTTATATTCCCAAATCAGTGCTAGGTACCAGAAATAAAATAAGTCACATAGCATACAGAGCATGCACACACACACACACACACACACACACACACACACACTGCAATGCCAAATAATGTTTGTTATATCATTGAAGTTTTCCCTGAACTTGCTGCATTGCCTTTAAAATTCATCTCCCTTTTCAAATTT
This sequence comes from Sigmodon hispidus, assembly GCA_004025045.1. Taxonomy (NCBI): domain Eukaryota; kingdom Metazoa; phylum Chordata; class Mammalia; order Rodentia; family Cricetidae; genus Sigmodon; species Sigmodon hispidus. The sequence goes on along the minus strand of PVIH01000733.1, from coordinate 204,083 downwards.
GGCTTCAGGTCCCACCACCTGGCTCCATTTCCAAAATGCTGTTCAACATCCTCAGCTTGTTTTAAGAAGCTTGTTGTAACATCATTGACAGATCACTTTCTGGACAAATTCAAGGTTTTGAGGCCCTGGGTTCCATCCCCAGCAACACATAAGCCAGGGATGATAGGGCAGTACACTCAGGAGGTAGAGGCAGGAGGATCATAATTGATGGTCATCCTCAGCTCCATAAGAAGCTAGGAGACTCTGCTCCACGATCAATAGTTGTATAAAACAAAATCTTTGAAGGGAGTAGCAAGTGGAAGAGTATACTGTGACACTTGCCAGCAAAATAAAGGGCAGCTAGTGGAGAGCTGGACCAGGCCTTCTGCCTCCAAATTCAGTCTGCGTCATTCGGCAGGCAGCAGCCCAAACTGGTCACTAGCTCTTACTGAATGACAGCAGGGACTGAAGAGTCCTGAACTCAGTGACACATGGCTCTGGGGTTCTTTCTAAGCCTGAGTCCCACCTGATACTGGAGAACTGTCCCTGTGTTGGGACAAGTTGGGAAAGGAGGCTAGCCCTGGCTCCCACGTGACAGAAAAGCCATTTGTTTTGCTAACCTCATGTGAACATTACAAATGTGGTATGGAGCAGAGGCCACCTCCTTCACTGGTGATTTCTTGAGTCAACACAGCCCTTCTACCTTGACCTTCAAAGGAACCACTTCAAAGGAGAAGAGCCAGGTCCTCCTCAGATGGTGGAAACTCTGGGGTGATTCTTCTTTGAACTCAGAGGGCTGGGGTGTCAATACCAACTGGTTTGCCTGGCTGTATGGGAGCATGTAGGTGAGTGGGTCTCTCAGGGCCTCCATTTCTGATGTGTTGCTGGTGTCCTTCCAAATTATCTTTAAATGAAAGACACTTGGGACAGCATTAGAGAGAAAAGTTTCCCACAGGTGGGAGTTGAACCAGTGTTTTTATAGAGACTGACCACATTTCTTCAAGAATACCCTGGTACTTCCAACTGTTCTGAGTTTGAGAATACAGGAAGTTCCACGTTGTCAGCCTTTACAATACAACAGCCTCCAACCACCCACCCTCACGCCCCTGACTCCCCTGGATCCACAAAAGCAAAATAAAACAAAAATCCTCATGTTTCATCATTGATCTCTTGAAGATCAGTGGATTCTTCCTTTCTCTCTAAGCACTCAACTGGGTGTCGTGATGCTCTTTTAAAAGATCTGTAAGAAACAGAATGGAGCAGGGAATGGCCAAGCTATGTTTTTTGGTTTTCTGCAGTGACAGGTTTCCTGAGATGTAGGGGTTTTCTTTTTAACTTAAGAAATTTTTATTCATTTTACATACCAACCACAGATATTCCTCCCATCTATCCTTCTGTCCCCCCACCCCATCCCCTCCTCCAAAATCTCCCATGGAGAATCAGCAAAGCCTGGTACATTCAGTTAAGGCAGATCCAGTCCCCTCCCCCTGCCTCAAGGCTGTCCCACCATAGGTAATGAGATCCACAAAGCTAGCTCAATGCACCAGGGATAGATCCTGATCCCACTGTCAGGGGCCCCTCAAACAGGCCAAGCTACACAACTGTCTCCCAAATGCAGAGGACCTAGTCCAGTCCTTTGCAGGCTCTGCAGCTGTTGGTCTAGAATTCCTGACTCCCGCTAGCTTGGTCCAGCTGTCTCTGTAGGTTTCTCCCTCATGATCTCACCGCCCCCCATATAATCCCTCTTTTCTCTCTTCAACTGGACTCCTGGAGCTTGGCCTGGTGCTTGGCTGTGGATCTCTGTATCTGTTTTCGTCAGTTACTAGATGAGGGCTCTATGATGACAGTTGGGGTAAACTATCGGGGTGGGCCAGTTCTGGCACCCTCTCCACTACTGCTAGTAGTCTAAGCTGGGGTCATCCTTGTGGATTCCTGGGAACTTCCCTAGTGCTTCTTCCTAATCCCAGGGTATCTCCCTCTATCAGATAGAGGGCCTTTCATTGTTAACTCTCAGACACTCCCAAGTCATTGGAACAGTTAGGCACCATGCCTAGAAGCCTATTGGCAAAGCAGTACTGACAGACTGGTCCTGAGTCAGGCTTCCCACATTCTCCAGCCTCCTCGTGGTTTTGTTCAGCAGTGGGAATGAGAACAGAAATGGTAGTTGACTTTGGGTTTCTGTTCTCCAGACCTCTCTCTCTCTCTACTGGGAACTGAAGGAAAAGAATTCTAAGACAACAGAGCTGATGAATGGAGGCAGCTGGGATCTCTGGTCACCACCAGAGAATACTGACCAGGAAAGCATCCTGACTTGCATCAGACAGTGGTGGGTGTGGGAAATAATGGGGCTGAGATTTTATGGTTTAATTCATTAAGGCAGCAGAGCATGGCAGAAAATAAAGCCTGACTAAATAGGGCCCAGAGGCACAGTGTGGGAAAAGGCTTCATGGAGGAAGTAACATTTATCTGTGTGGTGGGGAGGGGTCTTTTACCTGCATGTAAGTCTGTGTAACATGTATATGCCTAGTGCTCATGAAGACCAGAAGGGCATCAGATCCTCTAGAACTGGAGTCAAAGACAGTTGCCATTCTCCATGTAGGTGCTAGAAATTGAACCCAGGTCCTCTGTAAGAGCAGCAGGCAGTGTTCTTAACTGCTGAGCCAGCCTAAAGAAACAACATTTAGAGTGAGTGCGGACACTTGGTCGGAACTCTCTATTGGAGATAAGAAGTAGAGAGGGAAAGCTGGCCAGTGTGAAGCAGAGCCAGGGAAGGACAGAGTACAATCTAAATCCAAGAAGGACTGGGTGCTGGGAAATATGGCTGACAAAATCGGTCTCACTGCACTGAGGGATACCTTGACCTCTTCCTGAGCCTTTATCAGTGAGCAACAGGCGGCATTCGATGAGAACAGTGCTAAGAAAAAGACCTGAAAGGATATTGGTGTGAAGTGGGGTTAGCACCAACTTTCCAATGATGACGTTGATGAGAAACCAAAGCTACAGTGATACAGGACTAAACAGGGCAGCAGGAGGGAAGTGGGATCTAGGGAGCAGAATTTACCAGGCTTACATGTTCCTCATTAGAAGCTCTTGGTGATGAAGAGACAAGGAGAAGTGATGTGACTTAGCACCGCCATGTCACAGAAGGTGATCATGATGAGCAGAAACAGGAACCAGGAAAAGAAAGCAAGGACAGTGGAGAAATAACAGTGGCAACGGTCAGGTAAGAAAAAAAAAAAAGAAGGAAAGGGACTCTGATAAAGGGAAGTCCTGGGGACGGAGGGCAGGAGAACCATTGTTCCAGACATCAGAAATTGGACAGGACCAGCACAAACTCTGGGGAGCTAAACTTGGTCGGCCATGACAAGAAAGGACATGGCGTTTGACAGTCGGTGTGCATCAGGATGGAAGTTACACTAGGATTCTGGCAAGAGTGGGGATGTGGGTGATCAGAGTGTAACTAACAGCAGGAAATCAACAGTTCATGTTCAAGAGAGAAACCACTGGCACAGACTGTTCTTTTGAACTGACAGCTATCTGCCTGGCCTACTGAGTAAGAGATGCTACTCCTTCGGGGCGTGGAGGAAATAAAAACTGTCCATGCAGTGAGATTAGCAGAGGGTGGAATGCACAGGTGCTCTGGGGGTGGCAGGGAAGGATTTCTGGAGAAAGCAAATGCTCCAGAAGCTGGTCTGCTGAGCTGTGAGGCAGGGTGGCTGAAATGGGCTATTTCAGAGAATGGAGACCCCAGGTTGAGAGGCCTAGGAAGAAGAGAGAAAGAAAACCCGATGCTTTCAGGAAACTGAGAATGGTTCTGGCTGGCTGAAGTTTAGAGGAAAGAAACATGGAGGTATGGATCCAGGTTAGATCAATATGGGCCTTTCCAATCACCTCATCAATGTGCTATTTATAAAAATAGGAATGGCTGGCAGGTGGAAGGGACACCTATCTGGGAGATGTCACACGTGACACTGAGGCAGCAGAAAGAGGAAGGGGCTGGATGCATCCGTGCAGTTTGTCAGGACAGCAAAGCCAGCCCTGTCCTGTCGGTGGCCATGGAGAGAAGGAAGCAGCAGAAGGTAAGATCTGGCACAGGTTGTTGAGATACAGTGATGGCAGCTGGTCTGTCCGGCTCTTATTCTCCCTATGACACAGAGGAGCTGTGATAGCATCAACCAGGACATACAAAGTAGCCTGGCCAAGCATCTCCATTTTTTCCCCTAAAACACATAATGATATGACTACTGATGCTCTTGAAGCCTCCCCTCATAGCCTCTTAGCACCCATTCTTCATACTCTGTCTCCCAGTCCCTGCTTTAGGAGAATGAATGCTGATTGCTTAGGATCTATAGAAGGCCTGATTCTCCGACCAAGCCATGTCCTTGGAAAGCAGCCCAGGATTCATGCTCACATGCTCTGAGTCTGTGCTGTTACTCTGAAGATAGCTCTAACTCTCTTTACATCACTGCAGAAGTCCAGAGAAGTTCCCAGTAAAACTGATTTTCAAACTGAATGACACCCCCAGCCCTCAGCTTGGGACATCAGACATTCTCTTAAGAAACTCTGAGACTAGGTGTAGCAATCTTATTTGTATTTCTACCCTTGATAAGCCATGCTTATCATTCTTATCCTCTGTATAGTTCTGTATAGTTATTGTTAACTCTTCCACATTTTAAATTCTTTTTACTGTGGTTTTTTTTTTTTGATAAATACAAAATAAAGAAGGAAAAAAAAAAAAAAGAAACTCTGAGACTGAGGCTGTAGTTCAGCTGATAAGAGTGTTTGTCTGAGCCAAGCAGAGGTGGCATACACCTTTAATCTCAGCACTTGGGAGGCAGAGGCAAATGGATCTCTGAGTTTGAGGCTGGCCTGGTTTAGAGAGTGAGTTCCAGGACAGCCAGGGAGAAAAGCCCTGTCTGTCTCAAAAAATAAAACAAAACAAACAAACAAAAAATGTTACATTGATATGCAAGAAGACCTAAATTCCATTCCTGCCACCTACATCAACTGGGTCCTGGTGATGCACACTCGGAATCTGAGGACTTGAAAGATGGAGGATCAGAAGCTCAAGGTCATCCTCTTCAGTACAAAGGCCAGACTGGGCAGCTCTTAGAGACCTTGCCTCAATAAAATAAAATAAAATTCCTCATAGAACATGGACTGAAGCCCCTGCTCAGTGCAGCCCCTGTGACTCCAGTCAGGCCATCCAGGAACAAAAGGGGCAGGAAGTGGGGGAGGCTGGGGGGCTGGGGGGACAGTTTCAGAATATGGAAACTGAGTCCAGAACGGAGAGCATGTGGGCCTGAGCACACTGTCCTCTTGCATTCCTGGTCTGTGTGTCCTGCCTTCCCCTGCTCTCTCTGATTCTACCCTGGTGAGCTTCCCCTCATCCTCTCCGGGTAGATCCTCCCTATTGCAGGATGAACTGATGGACCAACCCTTGGCCTCCTATCCAGATCATTCCTTCCAGAGCAGCCTCTTGTTTAATTATGCTTCTCTTTGTTTTATGAAATGTTTCTTTCCAAAAACTAGTACCATAAACATTGGTGTCAAGTAGGGCTGTGGTACTGGCCTGACATCATTGCTCCCTGTTCTCACAATGCAAATTCTCTTTTATAAAGTAAAATGTTGCAAATGGGCTGCAGAGATAGCCCTGTAGTTAAAAGAAATGGCTGCTCTTCTGCAGGACCCGAATTTGATTGCTAACACCACACAACAGCTCACAACCATCTGTAATTCCAGTTCCAGGGGATCTAATACTCTCTCCTGGACTTCATGGGTACCAGGCATGCAGATGGCACACAGACATATATGTAGGCAAAACATTCATACACATTGGAAAAGAATATTGCAGACTTTTCTTGGATGACCGTCTCTCTCTTATTCTCCCAAAAATGAATCACAATCATTCTCCATTATTCAACAGCTAATCAAAAATGAGCACTTGTAACTCTAACACTATAAGATTTTTAAAGTGTGTGTGTGCATAAATTTGTGTGTGTGTGAATTTGTGTACATGAATGCAAGTACCTTCAAAGTCCAAAAGATGATGTCAGATCCCCTGGAGCTGGAGTTTACAGATGCTTGAGAATTGTCCAACATGGTACTGGAAACTGAATTCAGGTCCTCTGAAATATTAGCACATGCTCTTAACCATTAGCCCATCTCTCCAGGGCCCAAATCCTTCTTTTCTTTCTGTCATTTCTTTTTCTTAACTTAAAAATATACTATGAGCACCTTAACTAATAAAAGAAGTATTTATTATTAGTCATGTTGACTATTTGCTACATGAGCCTGTATTTCTGATAGACAGAATAGAATCTCCCTGAGGAGGAAGATTATTATTGCTACTAATGTGTCCTGGGTGGACTACTGTTTGAATGAGTGTCTCCTAAGGGCTCATGGGGTAAAGATGAGGTAACTGATGGTTTTTCAGTAGTACTTTGGGGAGGTTATACTTAAGAAAACTTAAGGAGGTGAGGCCCAATTAAAGGGAGTTGGATAGCTGGAGTATACCCTCCCACTCTCTCCTCCCTCTCCCTCCCTTCCTCCCTCCCTTCCTCCCTCCCTCCCTCCCTCTCCCTCCTTCCCTCCTTCTCCCTCTCTCCTTTCTGCCCTCCAGAAAGTGAACAGACCACCCTACCATGTGTTCCCACTATAATATTCTGTGTCACCATAGGCCAGAAACCATCATGGGCTGAAACTTTGAAAGCATGAACCCAAATAAACCATTTTCTTGATTACATTTGTTTCCTCAGGTACTAAGTCAGAGTAACAGAAAGCTGGCTGGTATAAACAAAGATCCTAAATTGGGACCTATAAGACCTTTGCTATTCTATTTAACCTTAATGTTTTTGATACCCATTCCCATCCCATTTTCTTTTCTTAGTTGCAAAATCCACACTTTCTCATTGACTCTAAGAACTTTCACATATTAATTATCTAAGCATACTGGTAATCAAATAAAAAATCATTTTACTCTTATGATCCTTTGTATTTCTACAATATCAAAAAAGTACTCAGAAATAAACTGAGTCAAGGAGGTTAGAAAAAATCTGTACACTAAAACTATAAAATATAGATAAAAGAAATTAAAGAAGAAAAATTTAGTGGAGCCATAGCTCATAGTCATGGATTAGAGAAGTCTATACTGTTGAAATGTCCCTACCACTTAAAGCAGCCTACAGAGTCAATAAAATTCCTACCAAAATTTATATGAGACTTTTTATAGAAATTATTGGAGAATTCTGAAATTCACATGGAACAATCAAGTCCCCAAATAGCCAAAGCAATTTAGAGAAAACAAAAGAGCATTAGAGGCAGCGTGCTCCCTGACTTCAAATTTATTACAAACTGTGATAATCAGAACAGCAAGACACTCATGAGGAGCAAAGATACACACATCACCAAACAGAACTGACAGTCTAGAAAGAATCTCATGCATATACAGTTAACTAATCCCTAGCCAGGAATATACAATTACAAATGAACAGTCTCCTTAGTATGTGGTGTAGATGAACATTGAAATCTATACACAAAAGAAATTGGATCTTCATCTAACACCATGTACAATGATTGACTTGAAATGCATAGACACAAAGCCTGGAGCTATGACTCTTAGAAGAGAATAAAGAAGTGAAGAAATTCCTCAATGCTGGATGGAGGGCTGACTTGGTCAGCAGAGCTGCTACCCAGACATAAGAGCCTGAGTTTAATCCCAGAACCCACATAGAACATTGAAAACTATGGGAAATTGTGGTATGTGCTGGGAAGCAAAGACAGGCAGATCCTGGGGGCTCAATGGCCAGCAAGCTTAGCTTCATCTGTGAGCTCAAAGCCAGTGAAGGGATGTGTCTCTAAACAAGAGGTAGATGACACCAGCAGACCAATACATGAGGTTGACCTCTGGCCAGCATGCATAGACTCACACATATACACGCACACATGCACGCACATGTGCACATGACTCTGATATCCAGTATGGTAATGATATGCTTTAGATTACTGAAAGCACTAACAACAAAAACAAAAATTAACAAGTAGGACTGCATCAAATTAAAAAGCATTTCTGTGGCTAAGGAATCAAGTAACAAAACAGTGGGGCGTGATGGTACATCCCACTCGTGCCAGCCCTTGGGATCTAGAGGCAGAAGGACCATGAATTTGAGGATAGCTGATGCAATACAGCAAGACCCTGTTGAAAGAGAGAAAGGGAGGGAGGGATAGATGCCCTGGTTTCACTCTGTTACTGTGATAAAACACACTGACCAAAACCAAGAGGAAAAGGTTTATTTGCTTTACACTTCAGGTCACAATCCATTATTGAAGGAAATCAGAGCAGGAACTCAAGGCTGGGACCATGAAGAAACTCTGCTTGCTGGCTTGCTCACTGGATGATGCTTATTTAGCTTTTTTAAGTAGCCCAAACCCATCTGCATGAGAAATGATGCTACCCAGAGCAGGCTGGACCCTCCCACATGACCTAAGACAATCTCTCACAGATGTACCCACAAGTCAATCTGAAATATGCAGTCCTCAAATGACGCTTCTCTCTTAGATGACTCTAGACCTTCTCAAGTTAATATTTATAGCTAATGAACAGCTACAGAATATTTCAACTATGTACCTGGTAAAAACTAATATTCAAATCACATAAGAATCTTTTACAACTTAATGGCATAAATAAATAAATTACAATTTTAAATGGGATAAAGGACTAGAATAAATAGTCTTCTAAAAGTTATACAAAGTACATGCAAAGGTTCACAGCATCATTGATCATCAGGAAAAGACAAACCAAAGTCACAACAGGACATCATTTCCTACCAGTTAAAAAAAAAGACAAAAGGTAAGCGTGTCAGGAAAAGCAGCCTTTGTCCAGTGCTAGTGGGATTGTAAATCATCATCGTGGGGAATTAAAATTTCCATATGACCTAGCAACCCTACTTGAGAAAATGGATAGATAGATTATTAGTGTGTGTGTGTGTGTGTGTGTGTGTGTGTGTGTAAAATTAAATCAGTATCTTAAAGAATTCTCATGTTTGTTGTAGTACTATTTATATTATCTAAGATATGGAAACAATGTAAACATCTGCCAACAGATAAAGAAAATGTGGTGTGGTATGTGTGTGTGTGTGTGTGTGTGTGTGTGATATTGAACATTATTCAGCTACAAAAAGAAGAAAGTTTTGTCATCTTGACAACACAGACAAACCCAAAGGACATAATATAAGATGAAATAAACCAGGCACAGGAAGACAAATTATGGTCTCATTTATATTTAGAATCTAGAGGCTGGAGAGATGGCTCAACAGTTAAGGGTTTGTGCTGCTCTTCCAGAAGGCTCAAGTTCAGTCGCCAGCATCCATGTCAGGTGACTCACAACCACTTCTAATGGGATCTGATATCCTGTTCTGAACTCTACTGGCAATTGCTCTCATACACACACACTCACACACACACATACATACACACTCACACACACACACACACAAAATGTTCTTTTTAAAACTTAATTCATAGAAGTACGAATAGAATCAGGTTGCTAAGGGCGATGGAAGACTTTGTTAAAAGATTTGAGAGAATACCTTCTGGAAATCTAATATGTAATATGGTGATCATAGCTAAACATTCAGTACTATTTACTTAAAGTTTGACAAGAGAGCATATTTTAATTGTTCTCAAAACACATAATGCAAGTAAATAACTATGAGTTAAAATGGGCATGTTATGTTATCGTTTGGGGTTGTCATTACACATTGTAGCTGTGTGCCTTGAATACCTTTCATTTTTATTGATCAGTTATGATTTTTAAAAGCTAAGAAGGTAAAAACATAAAACTAATAGGACTTTAAGATTGAATAAGAAAGTTTAAGACATTTGCTCAAATGAGGTTGTATTTTCTTACTAAAGATTTGTGTATAAAATATAACTGCATTAATTATTAAAGTTTATAAAGATGAAAGTGACCTAAAGCAAGTAACAAAATGGATTGGTTAAATATACAAGGAAAATCATGTGATCAAATATGTTATAAACCTTAAAATTGGGATTTATAAAAATATAGACAAACAAGGAAACCAAGCCTGGTATCATATTATAAAATTGTGATACCTCTAAAATGATCACAGAATACTGGCTTTCTTATGTGTTTGCCTTTGTTTGAGATATTAATAAAAATGAGGCATATATTATTTTAAGAATCAGGAAAAAGTACCATATTTCCTTTATTCATTTAAATAAGGAGTTTCCAAGAAAGACAGTAAATTTGACTCTTGGATATTTTTTAAAAGCCACATGGAATTTTGAAAGGCATGGGATTCTTTTAAGATTTTTATTTTCATTTACGTGTATATGCCTATGTGAGTATATGCTGCATGTATGCAGTACCCACAAAGACCAGAAGAGGGCATTAGATTCCCTGGAGCTGAGTCACAGGTTTTTGAGGGCTGCCCAGTGTGGGTGCTGAGAGCTGAATGTGGAACTCAGGAAGGGCAGTAAGTGCTCTTAATGGAATGGGCCATCTCTCCTGCCCCAGTCATGGACTTACTTCTTAGTGTTAGCTGGTCCTGGTCCAATGGAGTATACAAACAGTTTGTTCCATAGCTCTCAGCTCTGCTTTTCCAGATTCATTTGAATTTAGCACTCTTCCCAATCTATGTATATTGAAAAAAGTGAAACAAAGGAAGAGAATTGCTAGACATACTAGATTGCTGGTACTGAAATAAAAACTGCCACTAAAGCCCCAGCCAAGCCCCAGTCCTCCTGCCCACTGTCCCTAACTTGTTTCCAAAGCCATCCCCAGGACCATCTGCTTTAATACCCACCGGAATCACTTCATGAGGCCCCAGACCATCCAAAGCCAGTGTTTATTATCCAGTGCACTCCAGAGCCCAGGAAGGGAACAACAACAATATTGCCAAGCAAGCCATCCATCCACAAACCAGCCTCCAATGTTGACCAGATGGGCAAGTCCTGTTTGGCACCAATTTGTTCTATTTTCCACATTCCCTTGAATACTGATACAGTAGAAAAAAATATAGATGCAAACGTAATTTTCAATGTAACTGAACTTAGATCAGCTTTTCACCAAGCATTTCTCAATTATGGGACTCTTGGCCTGAGCATGAAGAATCATCTGGGTGGCTTTGTGCTAACTAGCTCATCTTGGGAACCATTGCCTTTCAGCTCGAAGCTCCTCAGAAAGTTTTATGCAGATTCCCTAGATGATAATGGCCGCCAATTTTCCCTGGGAATCTTTGAATGGTCACTTTCCAACTGGCTCTTGTCACCTCAGTTGGGATTGTCTCCTCTTCTCAAGTAGCCTGGAGTCCCCTGAAGGGCTGGGACACTTTTTTCTTCTTCATTGTCTCTCCCGAATGTAATAGCTAGAACTCAGTAAACAGCATTGCTCTGCCGTTTCTGGCAGCAGCATTTAGCCCATTATCTCAGAGGCCCCTCCACATTCCCAACAGAAAGTTTCTATTCAGAGCTTTTAGTACTTTTTCTAAGGCAACTTTAAAATTGGTGTCTTTAGATTTCATTTTGGAAATTTGTTGATTTGTAGGCAACTTTAGATTCCATCTGGGTGTTGGGCAAAGTCTCTTTGCTTTGCTCTGCCTTAGAGCTGTTCTTTCCCATAGTCCAGGGGCAGATTGCAGACCACTGTCCTTAGCCACTGCTGTGGTTTCATTATTTCCCTCCAAACTGCTCCCTCATGCCATTTGCTCTTGAAATTATTTTTCTCATTGTTCATAAATCCCGTTTGTTTACTCTAGCATATTCTGCTGTAAGGGACAGCGTCTGCCTGAGCTGAGTTTTTTTGGCTTTTTTTTTCTGGGGAGTGATAAATGATGCTGGGTCCCCCTTGGGTGAGAGGGCACCCAACTTCAAATAGCTACAACATCCGATAACAAAGTTTTTCTCCGTCATTTGCAATCCAAACACTAGAAACACAGCCCTGAGGACCCCTCATCCTTCATGTTCAATTGTAAATCCTGATTAAATAGCTTGCAGGTGTCAGGATTAAAGTATATACAGTGGGAGCCTAAACAGAGGGCCAGCTGGGCTCCTCATTTGCCAACCCCACTTTCTTCTTTGTTTTGAAACTGTTGACAGTACAACTAAAAATATTCCTTAGGGCCCAGACTGAGTTAAATAACAAGCAGGATGAGTAAGGGAACAGCTGGAGATGTTTTTCTGTGTTTAACATACCTGCCTTGTTGATTTATAGGAAGACCCCCATATAATGTACATTTTGTAATCCAAAACATTTAACCTCTGCAGCCAAATCTCCAATAGAGACATCAGCAACAGGAAAGGTCTTGATGGGCCTTGTGTTCCAAATGTTTTTCCCCTCTGAGGAAAAGCAAAAATGATGGGATTTAGAAGGCCAAGGTAGTACTGTCCCAGCCCTAGCTTGTACTCAATGTTAGTCAGTAGGCCAGTTGAAGCCATAGAAACCAGGAAGGCCGCCCCAGAGCAAAGCATCCTGGGATTCATTATAGAGGAAGCCAGATCTACAGTAATCACCCATCCTAGCTTTGGGGAAGGATATGAAGAAGAGCTTTGGTGGACTGGCGGAGTGGGGCTTGGGGTCACTTTGGTTCCTATTTCTATTGGCATGTTTTGAAACTGCATGGAATCCTTACCATTTTGATGTATTTTCTGTTTGTTTTTATTGATTGGGTGTATGTGTGTGTGCGTGTGTGTGTGTGTGTGTGTGTGTGTGTGTGTGTGTGTGTGTGTGTGTGCCAAGTTAGACTAAGATATAAAGGACCTTACACAGCAGCAGGACTCATGACATTTGAATGGAAAAATCAAAATCTCCTATGACACTGCTGTTGACTTCAGGTTAAAAAGCTATTGCAGTAAGGGTAGTTTTATAAGCATGCCAGTTTATAATAGCTCCTGGGATGAGTTCACAGGTCATGACCTCCCAACCTAACACTAATTTCAGCTCAATCCATTCATTGGGACCAATTAGAGCCATTCTGCTCCCCTTGCTGGAGATCAGTTTGGAAGTAGGCACAGGACATAATCCTGGTCAATACAATGGCTGAAACAAATCTCCAGCTACTCCAATGGAAAAGTGCCATCACACAAAAGTGACATTTTTTTCCTCTCAACATTATCCTGTCCAGATGAAAGAGGGTGAGATGGCAAACTTGATTTTAGCAATACGCAAGTTATCCTATTTGATTTATTTCTTTAAATGTAGAATAACTCAAAGGACCTGTTTGCATTTGAGATGTGCTTTTAGTTGATGGGCCCCCTGTGACACCACGGATGTCTGGGCACTGGTAGAGAAGGCAGAGACTTTGCTTGCACAGCCCAGGAAAAGCTAGAATGTGAAGAACCATAAAAACCAAAACTAGCAGGATTACAAGGGGAACAATTGCAAGGTTCCCTTTGGAGTCAGGCAAGCCTGTAGTCATCCTAGAAATAGTGAGGAGTCTATTCCTACTCACAGACAACCTCTGTACACCTAGGTCCTTGACATGCACCTCAGCAGTGCTGTAAGATGCTAAGAAATGAGACATCAGAAAACAGTGATGTTGTGTGGGGAGCAGTACTTGTCAGCACTGCACATGCTCAACTGTTCATTTGTGAGTGGCATCTTACTGTTCTGATATACCTCATATGAAATGTACACTAAGAAAACCTAGAGGTAGCCTAAAGGGTCCTACAATTCTCAGCATGTACTTGCGCCAAGCCTACCAGTGCAACAAATTGAGCCACAATGCACCTGCAATGCCCAAGTCCACTCTACATTAAGTCTTTTCATGTGATCCTTTGTTATTGTTCTACATCTTGGGAAACATCTACAGGAGGGAAACCACAGAGCCAACAGTTTATAAGCAGCACTAGCTCAAACACTCCAGGGCATTGCATGAGGTATGCTGCATCATTGCTTCTGCTTTAAAATGAAGAATTTGCTTGTCACATAGATCAAAAGGCACCTTTGGAACCCACATTGTTATGGTTTGAGTCTGAAGTACACCCTGCCCCCCACCCACCCCGAGTGCACTCCACAACATAGGCTCATGTTTTGAGCATCTTTTTTCCAGCTGTAATGCCTCTTCAAGAGCATAGAGACTTAAGCAGGTGAGCCCTGGCTGGTGGAAGTAGATACTCCGCTTCCTGGACAACCTCACATTAAGCAGCTGCTGCCTCCCTCCCCACACCCATTACTATAATGGACTTAAATTCCCTGAGACCAGGAACCACAATAAATCCTCATTCATGACAATCTGAAGGCATTGCGGGCCTGGGCCTAATGATGGTGAAGCCAAAGTAACATAGCCACTTCTTCTAATGCCAAGATTTATGAAGAACATTTTATCTCAGCATCCACAGTAAAATCCTCTGGATGGAGATAGAATATTCTAGATGAAATCCAGAAAACAAAATAACTTGAGGTTATTAAAATAAATTATGGAGTTTTTCTTTAAAAAAAAAAAAAAAGCTGAGGAGCTGGAAGGGTGGTCCAGCAGTTAAAAGTATTTGTTGTTCTTGCAGAGGACTCATCTTTAGTTCCCAGAATCCCTTGGCAACTCATAACTGTAACTCCAGTTCCAAGGCCCTCTTCTGGCCTCCACCCATACCAGGCATGCATGCAGAATATATACATAAGGGAAGCAAAACATCCATATACATAAAATAAGTAATCTAAAAATAAAAGTTGAAAAGCAGGGGCAAAAAATAATAAACTTGAAGAATCATTATCCCCATTACATTAGAATGCAGTTGGGAATCTTTCTCTAGTTGGCTAAATACCATGAAAGTGGCACTGTCTCAAAGCCACAGCTGGACTCAGCCTGTCTGACATGTCTTCACGTTCACTTTCTCTTATCCTCATCTACAACAATCAGCTATGACGTTGGTGCTATTGCTAATTGTCCCAGATGTGTAGATGTTGAATGGATAGATGGATGGATGGGTGATGGATGGGTGGATGATGGATGAGTGGATGATGGATAGATGGATGATAGATGAATGATGGATGGATGAGAGAAAGTTAGAAAAGAAGGGATAGGAAAAGAGAAAGGAGGGAGAGAATAGATAAATAGATTGAATCCCTGATCATGGTGAATCATCTTGACAACTGTGAATGAAGAACTTACAAATGCCATATGTCACAGGGAAGTGCAAGAAACTGAGTCTAGCCTCTCCCCCACTTCACTTCCTCCCATCCACTACCCATTAAACATTCATTATTCGGTTACAGAAGAATACAGGTAAGTCACTAAGTCCCTGACACAGTGTCAAATTAAGTAGGGTCAGCTCAACCTAACTCCAGACCTCACCCTCCATTCACTGTTCCACTGCTATGCCCCGCTCACTGGATGGCAGTAACCCCCACTGATTAGTCTCTGTTATACCCTCCAGATCTAAGGCCCTGAACAACAGTGGAGCTGGCCAGGGCACCTCCCCTTTGGGCCAAGTCTCTCTGCTCCATCGATTGTAAACATTCATGATGTCTGTGTGCACCCAAGTCATGGACCCTGAAAGCCCCATCAGCAAACTCCTACCTTGCTGAGGAGCCCAGACTTGCTGGAGACAGGAGCAGGGCAGCTCTACAGAGAAAGAACATGGAAGCTGAGCCAACACCCACAGCCATCACTTCACCCAGCCACAGGGGAAGAAGACCATAGCCTACTCTATAGACATGGAAACTGAGGCACCAAGAGATGATCAATATATATCCAAGGTGGTATGGTAGCTGTATCCAGGCTGGGACTGAAATTAAATCTGTTCTGGCTTCTAAGATCAAACTCACATCCCTAAAAAAGTGCTGTTGCTAACTGATTTAAAACCTGGAAATCAGGTGAACACAGGGGCCCTGTGAAGATCTTTCTAGATTTCCCCTTGGATCCCACTATTTCTAAGAAGGTAACTGCAGCTGGGAAGGTAATTTCTAGAACAAATGGTCCAAAGCCCCTATTTTCCAAGTTGTGAAATTAAGACTGGGAGCAAGGTTAGTGACTGAGCCAGGGCTCAGTGCAGGTTCCTTGCCTTACAGCCAGGTGTCCCACTTAGCTGTCAGACAGCCCAGGAAGTAAATCTCAGCCACAGGCAAAAATGTGCATCTCCCAGTGGATGGAGCATTTATATCTTGGAATCAATCATCTCGATGAAGCTTGTCTCCCAACACCTTCCTGGTCCCAGTGTCACTGAGAGTAGCCTGTGCTCTAGCCAGAATCCGTGAGAGTCCCCATCATGGTGCCCTGAGCTCCTGTCTGAGCACATTCCCAGAAGCATCTTACAGCAGGGGCCAAAGATCAAAAATTTTATGGGCGTTTGGGGAATGAGTCCTCGGCAAGTCATCTACCCTTTCATCTGCACACCCACTGCCCAGAATAGCAAACAGCTCCCAGAGCCCTGCACTGTTACTCCAAAGCCTTCACAGCAGGAGGCTGGAGGCTGGAAATATTTCAAAAGCTTGGCCACAGCTGCATGCAGGAGCCCATTTGAGAGTCTTCTAGCGGAGAATCTCCTACCTCTTTTAAAGTGCCAGCTACCAGTTTTACTCAGCTGAAAAGAAAGTGAGAGTGAGTGTCAGCCTTCCAGGGTCCTGCCTGCCTGGGCTGACTGGAGATGAGGGCAAGGATACTGCTTGATGGCAAAACTTCATGAAGAGAGAGAAGCTTCTAGAACTCTGCAACCAGCATTTGCCTCCAAGTGTTCCCATCACAACCTGCAGAGAGCCTGCCACTGTCCCTTCCTCCATCACCAGGGTGGCATTAGAAAGTCACTGTCCCCAGTGCACTTGGGGCTCCAATGCTTGGCTCTCTAGCTGCAGATACACTGTTCACTCCAGTATAGATGCAGCTTAAGGAACAGGGCAGTGTTTTTCCTGCCTGGTCTACGGATGGGTCTACCAAGTTCTAGAATAAAGCCAAAGCAGGACATTTTTCAGAGTCAGGAATGAAGGCTCTTACCCTGGGCATACTCAGCCCCTTCAAGCCATTGTACTTTTCATGAGGTGAAGGTCCTTACCATATGAAGTCTGAATTACCTTTTCTAGATTATACACTGGCACCCAGAACCTGAGAACTCTGGTGTAGCCTCATGCTTAGTCTAGCCTTCAGAAATCAGGTGACATCAGTGAGACCTGTGTCCTAAAGGGTACTCAAGGGTAGCATGTTAGGGTGGAGTACTTACAGCTATAATGTTTGGAGATCTTCAAAGTAAATGGCAGAGTCATGGGGAAAAGAAAAATGAACAGTCTGGAGGTCTTTCCTGAGCCATCCATTTCCAGACCAAAAGGCAGAGAAGTGAAAGTCTAGGGGATGACTCAGTGGTTAGGCACTTTCCTCTCCAATTTCCCAGAAGCCAAATAAATGCCAGGTAGACTGAGAGATCTATCTGTCACTCCAGCCTCTGAAGGTGGAAACAGGGTACTCAGAGCAAACTGACTGGCAGAATTAGCTATATTGATGAGCTCTGGGTTTGACTGAAAGACCTTTCTCTTTGAAGACAGTGGAGAAGCTATTGAGGATGATTCTCACCATCCATAGGCTTCCTCATGCACAAATACACACACATCCATTACGGAGGGTGGGGTGAGGCTATGAAGACATACTTGGCAAGGAGAAGGAAAAGCATTTTGTGGAACAGAATGTAGATTGCGTTGTGGCTTTCAGACGCTCAGCTGTATTGTGGCAGAATCTCTTTCTGCTGTCTCGCAAATGCCCAGAGTGGGACTGAGTCAGGATTCAACAAGGCCACTCACTCAACTGTACATCACTTCTAACGTGGGCTAATCAGTGCTGAGGCCTGGGTGGACCATGGTGGGAGGCAGTAGCCAAAAGAGGAGGGGGAAGAGGCACAGGGGTGAAATGCTCTGCTGAGCACATCCGGAAGGAGCCCACAGGTGGGACAATCAACTTTTGATGCAACCAATTCAACTAATGGACCTCACAACCTAGATCCGCAAATAAATGACTCAAGAGAATGAGCTGGTTAATATTGTCTGGTCTTAGCCTTGAGAGAGATGTATAGGCCCTACCTGAAGGCTTAATGACCTAGCTCCACTCCTGAGGAGAGACTGGCGGCTTTTGATTGTTCTGACTGAAGAACAGGTCTGCTGTCTGCTTTATTTCTGTGTTACCTCAACCAATCTCAATCTAACACTGTCTCTAAGACATTTATTCAAAAAGGCATGATGGGGGCTGCTAAAGAAATGGCTCATCAGTTAAGAGCACTTGCTATGATCTTGCAGAGGACCTGGGTTCAATTCCCAACACCCACATGGTGTCTTCAGCCTTCTGTATCTTCAGTTCTGGGGGATCTGATATCTTTCTGACCTCCACAGATTCCTGGATGACCTCCTGCACACACATGGTGCACATGCATACACTCAAGTGTACACATACATACACACAAAATAAATATTCCAAGAGGTACATAGATATGGATAGAACCAGCTCAAGGTCAAGACTGGGGAATAAATAACAGCATCAGATGGAACTGTGAGAATGCAGAGGAACACAGGGACAGTTTCACACTCATGATGATATTCCAAATGAATTTTTCACAAGGCTGAACTTCCAGAGAACACAGAAGCATGGGGAAGATATTCCTAGAAGAGAGCAGAACATTGCAGGCCCTGAAGCAGGCCCTTACCATCAATGCTAAGGAAAAGCAAGTTATCCCATACAGCCCCCACTTGGATACCTAGGGCTGTCCAGAACAAGCTACAAGGTCAGGATGATGCCAGATGTTGGTAGACCTTATCTATGCTAAGAATGTCAGCAGTTCCAGAGAAGTTGTGAAACATTGTAAGTAATGATGCTGGCAGCTTCCTGGGAAGCGGCAGGAGAAACTGAAAATAAGGGGGCCAAAAGAGGACTGTTTGTGTAATTTAAGCAAGAGGTTCTAAAGAACAAAAGGGGAAAATAGAGGGCTTTGAGTGTAAGAAATGTAGCTTGTGACTTCGTGGTGTCATGATTTATTCTACAGGTAGAGGCTCTCCATTTCTACCCAGCTCCTTCCTTCTGGACACCTCGTAACATCAAAGTCATTGGTTGTAAACTACAGTCATGGATCTTGGCTGAGCTAAGCAACACTGGCATTTATTAGATGGCCCTGCAGCAGCTCGGAGACTAGGGAGGTCTGGGCAGCAGCTTTGAATACTGGCTGTCCCAAGGTTCCAAGCAGACTGAAGAGTCTCCAAAGACCACAGGCAAATCTGCTATGGTTCTCCCAGATTTTTGTCATTTTATTCTTGATTCAGACTTCAGGGTAAGGACATGGATGATGTAGATTGGTCATGTTTCTGCCCCTCTTGCAAAGGGCAGGTCACGCTGATCAACAGCTGCAGGTCACTCTTGAGTATGGAAGTGGACTATCCCCGAGGCTATGGCCATATCCACCCCTCCAGGACTGACTTACTAAGCATTCCAGAAGACTAAAGTGTATCCACTATGTACAGCTATTGTTGGGGCACTCACAAGCAACATGTCTGTGTTCAAATGTCTGTGTTCAGCCCCCCGCCACCGTGCTCACCTGACTGCCATCTCTGCCTTATTGGGATGTCTGGAAAGTATCTGAACTCTGAGCGCAAGCCCAGATGTCCAGGAAAGGGAAATTTGTCAGTTCACCTTCAGCTCCTCCTCCGCTCATCTAGTGTCCTCATACCAATTTGTCAATGTCCCAGGGCGAGTGCTTTCTATGGAACTGTCATAAAGCTGATTATAATTTCCTGTTGGTGGGAGTGTTTGGGTTGGGGGGGGGAGGGACTGGTTTGGGTTTTTCCTTTCAATACTGTTTCTATTTAAAATGTGAATTCATGTCTTCTGGAAGTTATCTTTCATCATCTTTTCACTCCCCAGGTTCTGGGACCATACTTCCTGCCTTCCTGTTGTGGGTCCTGCAGATACTAGGTTCCTGGAGAGTTACTCGGGAAGAGTATAATCAGCTAACTGCTAGTGGGTTCCAGGAGACATGGGAATGGGGGCCTAGCTGAATTTAAGGCCAGTATCAAACTGGAATATGTCCCTGGTTTTCAGGATGTGAGTTCCAAGAGATGCATGGAAGCTACTGACTGTCAAGAGTGAGCCAAACATTATTAGATTTGAGTATATTTATGAAGGAGAGTAAGAGAGGGAAAAGGGAGAGGAGGGGAAGGAGGGGAGGGGAGGGCAGGGCAGGGCAGGGGAGGGCAGGGCAGGGCAGGGGAGGGCAGGGCAGGGGAGGGCAGGGGAGGGGAGGAGAAAGTTTTTATTCCTTGTTTGGCACTAGGTTGCTACTCTTCTAATCAAACTGGCCCCGATTTTTATAGCTCAGAATCAATATTAACTCATCATAAAATTGAAAGTTTATGGTCCCTAAAAGAAACATTGAAAAAATGTGTACATCCTATAACTCCTGAAATATGTTCACTAGATTTTTTCCATATGGGTAATAGAAATGGTTTGCAGAGGTGAGGCGGGGCCTCTGTGTACTGGACAGCCCTAGGGAGTTTTCCCTGGTTTCCCCCTTAGTGTTTGGGAAGCTGGAGGCCGCTGTGGAGAACTTTTCACACACTCTCACAGTCCCTGGAATCCAATTCTCATTCTGGACCATGGCCCGCAGGGCTCCCTCCACACGCCCTTCAAGCCCCGTGTGGCCTGCTAGCCCTGCCCCGTTCTCCAAGCTCTGTCCACTGTGGTCCCATGCAGCGCTGTCTCCTACCCTGGTTCTCTGCAGCTAGAGCTTCAGAGCACATTTATGAAGAAAAATGGGGGGAGGCGCCAAAGAGTGGAGGCAAGGGAAAGGGAGGAGGGGGAGCATCCCTGGTCACCCTGTGTTCCCTCGAGACTTCTCTCTGCTTGCAAACAGCATGTCCCTGCTCTTGCCTTTGTGTCCTTGCCCTCCATCTTCAGAAGAATGGGAGCATCCTGACAGTGACCTGCCCTGCTTCCTGCCTGCCACAAGTCAGCATTGCACAATGCCAGGCCCTTATTAGCTGCTTAAAGTGTTTTCCTTGAGATGAGCAGGTCACTGTGTCCATCTAAGAGAAATACCACTCCTACAGCTCAGCTTCGTTTATTTTTTTCTCCATCCCCTGTAGGGAAAGCTAGTCTTGCCGTATTGGCCATGCTGAACTCAAACTCCTAGGCATAAGAAATCCTCCTGCCTCAGGCCCTAAGAACAGTTGGGCCCAAAGGCATGCTCAGCATTTAAGCTTCGATGAGTTCAGCATTTTTCCACTGTGTGTGTATATGTATGCATATATGTATGTACATATATAAGGATGCATGCATGTAGAGGCCAGAGGTCAACAGGGTATATTCTTGCTCAGTCGGGGTCTCTCACTGAACTTGTAACTGGCCAATTCAGCAAGACTAGCTGGCCAGCAGACACAAGGAACTCTCTTGTCTCAACCTCCCCAGTGCTGGGAGATGACAGGCGTGTACTGCAACACTTAGTTTTTAACGTGAGTGCTAGGGATCTGAACCTGGGACCTAATGCTTGCTGACAAGCACTCTACTGGGTGAGCCCTTGGCCCCTAAGGTGACTTTAAGCTTTCTCCATTTTTAATTGAGATAATAAAACACACATAACACACAGTTTAAGCATAGATCTCAGTAACATTAAGTGCATTCCTATCGCCTGCAACTAGCACCAACATTCATCTCCAGGGTGTATTTCAGTTTGTAAAACTGAAACTCCATCCCCATTGAATAATGGCTCCCCATTCTTTCTTCAAGCCTCAGGAAACCATTCAGCATTTTGTCTCAGTATCTTGTATATAGCTTGTATAGTATCTTTGTATTCATTCCCTTTGATAATGCCCATGATGTAGCATGTATTAGAACCCGCTTCCTTTTTAAGGCTGACAGCCACCCACTGGATGGACATACCACCACCTGCCTCTCTGCATCTCTGTGGGGTGGGGATTTGGGTTGTTTCTTCCTCTATCTTCTGACTGTGGGAAATAATCTTGTGTAAGTGTAGCTATATAGTTTATCTTTTAAGGCCTTACTCTCAATTCTTAAATCTTATAAGGTAGCCTTATTATTAATTATACAAAGAACTACTGTGTTGATTTTAAAGTAATGGCACACTTTTACATTCACACTAAGAGTGGGCAGAGATTCTATTTTCTCCACATTCTCTCCAGTATTTGATTTTTTGAGGGTTTTGTTTGTTCGCTTGTTTGGAGGGGCTTGGGACTGGACACAGGGCTCATGTATATCTTTTACTAGTCATCCCAGTAGATACCAGGTGATACATCACTACAGGTTTGAGAAGAGGGGATTCCTTTTGTAACCAGATCTTATGTAGCCCAGGCTGACTCAGGCTGACTTGGAACTCACTCTGTAGCCAAGGATAGCTAAACTGTTGATCTCTCTGCCTCAACTCTAGAGTTTTTGGATCACAGGCTACACCACACAGCTGGTTCGTGTGGTGCTAGAGATCAAGGCAGAGCCTTGTGCATCCTGGGAGAGCATTCAATGAACTCTCCGGCTCCCTGCTGGAGCTTTTAAAAGCTATCAGAGTGCAGAAGTTCTTGACAACTACACCCCACCAGCTAAGCAAAGCTTTAAAGTTAACGCAGCCATGCTTATTCTTTTCTGTGCTGTTTATGGCTTCTTTATCAAAACCTGAATATTTACTATCTTGTCCTGCACCCTCATCAAATGGCTTCTAACCCCTCCAGCAGGAGGACAAGAGCTGAAGGGGTAGAAGAGAAACCCCAGGCCTGGAGACCAGGCCCATCCCTGGGGACACTGGGATCCTTGAGCCAGCTAGAATGTAACTCTGAGCCATATCAGGAGATGGACTAGCTGCAACTTGGGGGAATTCCTAGCTATTCTGTGTTCCAATGCTGCTTTCCTGGGCTCAGCTCAGAGAAGATCTCATTTCTGGGAATTCACTGAGTCCAGAAAAGATAGCAGGACCCATGGAAGTCAGATCCCAGCCCATACTCCCTCCGTGGCCACATTCTCAGAATACAGCAGGGTTGCTAGTCTGAAGACAGAGTGGTCAACTTCATAGACAGAAGCATAAGTTGAAACCTCACACATCCATTATTTTTAATTCTTACACGTTATTAACTTGTTAGTCTCAAAATTGATATACATTAGTTTCCATTTCACTGGGCTTCTGGACACTCCCTAAATTTCTCAACCCAGCCTGACAGAAAGTTCCAGAAAGACAAGAGTCCAAATTTATTTCAGTTCTTCAGCTGTCAGAGGGCCTTAGGGAAATGACACTGTCCTAATCATCCCATTTCCTCTTCTACATACTGAAGAATCATTTTGCAAGTTGAGAGAATGTTGCCAGGACATTCCATAATGTCTTTTCCTAACCCTTTGGTACCATCTATGACCAGCAACGTCTACTCAAGAAGTGAAACCATCTAAGTCTGGGTTCATTAGCCATTCCTTCCCCATCCCCTTCACTCTCCCTGCTTGCTCAGGCGCCAACCAAGGCTCGCCTAGGCTTCAGCATGAACAGAAGACATTCTGTGTTCTGTGGGTGATGTCTCTATTCTTTGGAAGACACTGTGGGTTTAGCCCACTGGAGAGTCATGGTTCCAGGAAGTATGTCCTAGATTAAGGTCATTCCCTCTCTAAGGATCCCTGGAGATAAAGTCAGTTCCAAGCCAATCAGATTCTCCCTAGCCCTGACTCAACACACAGTTTGACCCCAAGAACTTACTGTTTCCTGGATGCTCACAGACAGTCTGAGTTTCTAACTCAGTACCACCCCCATCAGTCATAGACAGATGCTCTGAGCTCAGATGCCAAGGCCTCTAGACAAGAATTGATATTCTTTCCTACACAGATGCTCATCATTGCAAAATGTTACCAGACATTCATATTTGGTGGAGGAGGGGATAAATCAACCCACACCACTGTGCGATAGATCTGCATTCACTGATGATGTTTTGTCATATATTTCAACAAAATTATATGCACAAAATAAACAAGAACATTGTACTTTCATAAAATAAGTATTCATTCCTGTGTACATTTGTTACTGGGAATAGTATGAAAATAGAAGAGGTCTAGTAGCTTTTCTGGTGGAATTATGCATGGGTGGGTTTGGCTCTTTCTTTTTCATAAGTGGGGGGGTTATTAAGGACATATTATTGACATTTCAGAGCTTCCTACATAATAAGGTAAAGCACACAGTACTAGTTAACAGTAGAAAACATTTAAGGTTCCAGCTCTAGCAGTTGGGGTGCACTGAGCAGAGAGAAGAGGCTGGCAACCCCACAGCAGCCCGACCATGTCTGCTGGCCACTTTCTAACCTGAAGACAGAGGTGAAAGGTCTGTCCTCACGGATGGAGTATGAGTTGATGCCTCACAAAAGTCAAAAGATTGGAAGAGCTGAGGGTCTCCTTCTCCCTCAAACATGTAAATAAAGAAGGAAGGTAGACTGCCCTCTGGGGTGACAACTGCCTTGTCTGTCACTCCCAAGTCCTGCCAGTAGGAGAGCCTATGATGCCTCTTGTCAGGTCTTTGGTCACAGTTAGACAAGTAACTAACACAGTCCCCCCCAGTCCTGGTCTTCTGAATGTCAGATTTTAAGAACCAAAACTTTGATCTAACCCCTTCTCCTGTCAACTCTTATTGAGCTAAGTCACTGTGCCTGCCCTCACTCTTGGGTGACAATGAAATGAAGTTCTGAAGGAAGAAAATCTGTGTTACCAAGTGGAAAACAGCCAGCCCTAGCTGAGCCTTGAGAGATCGGTTCGCTCCTTCATGGTGCAAGCCCTGACTGCTGGTCTATCACCGTGAGCTCAGCTTATTCATACATTAATAGTAGCTATTGGATCTGACCAGAGCACGGGTGAGGGTCCAGCTACAGCACTTCACTGTGTCTCACCAGCTGTCACACTATATGTGACTGTTTGGTATATCAACTGTGGCTACTCAGTGTTCTGACATTCTGACCTTTTCTGACATTCAAACAACTACAGGCTTGAGACTCCAATACTAAGAGATCAGTCAATGAGAATGAAAGGCCAAACGTAGAGCTGATGGAAAGGGAAGCCATCGCCAAGATCACCACTAGGAATCTCACAGAATCTTACATCAGTAAACACCCTAAGCACGATGTTTCCCTTGGTAAAGACTATGAATTCCTGAGTGTGTGTGTTTATTTTTGCCTGAACTGCCCCACTCAACAATGCTCCTAGCACCACTTATCTGAATCACAGCTCTCACCACCAACTCCCATGTATTGCTATGATTTCGTGAGAAATGTCAGTAAGCCTGGGCAGCAGAGATTAGCCTGAGCCCTGATAGGGAGCCCTGGAAGTGGTAGCCTGCAGGCCACTGGGAGAGTCAAGGACCACTGGGTGAAGTGAGTGGTGTCACTGAAGCAACGATAAAGAGAAATTACAAAACCTAAATCCAGCTGCTACACTATTGGAATTGCAAATTGGGAGAGAATTGAAGAGGCTGTGAAGAGCATGAATGATATAGCCTGTGGGGTCCATCCACTCCTGAGTGCTCTATCTCACGGGCTCACCACCAGAACGCTTTAATTCAGAACCCCTATTGACTTAAACCCACCTCTCTTTAGAGGACCAGAACACCGTGGGAACATTTTCTCATACAAACAAGCACTGTCGCTCAGGTGGTATTCCACACACTCTGCTCTAACCACATGCCCCAGGGACTCATTTTTTGGGGGTATGGAGAAAGGTCCCATCTGATGAATGGGCATGTCAGAAAGGGTGACAGAGTCAGGTGATAGGGGCTAACCACCCACGCCTGCCTGGAACTGGCACCTCCGGCCTTCCTTCCCCTCCCACTTGTGAGTCAACTGGGGAAATTGGGTCTGCCAGAGAGCATCCATCACAAGGCATCTGTCCAGGATCAAAGCCCTCTGCCCTCTTAGCATTGCTTAGGAGGAATTCCCAGATTAGCAGGAATTTGTCAGCCAGTCAGAAACAGGGAGCGTGGAGGCTTCCTGGCAGGATATGACACCAAGAGGGATGCCATTTCTGATTAACCTGGGGAGGACACAAATGCTGGGTCTTAGAAAATATACACACAACCCCAACTCAGCCCTGTCCACTGAGGATCCTTTCCAAAAGAGAGCAAAAGAAGGAGAACCAAATGGAACATGTATGCTCACGACCTTGATGGACATGGTAAGCATGTTCTTACCATTCTCTCTCTGCTGGGTGTATACACATGTGTGCTAGTAATCATGAATCTGTGTACTTGTGGAGATCAGAAGCAGGTGGGTGGTGCCCCTGGGGTGCCACCCTCTTTGTTTTACATAGACTCTCATTGGTGTGGAGCTTACGGATTAGGTCAGGCTGGCCAGTGAGCCTTGAAGATCCCATTGCGGCTTTTCCAGCACTGAGACTGCAAGTATATCACTAGCTTTTTTATATATATATATATATATAGTTTCTGAAGATCAAACTCAGGCCCTCATATTCATCAGCAAGCTCTTTACCACGTGAACTATGTCTCTCCAGCTCCTCCTCCTTTTTGGGGAGTAGGGAAGACACAAGGGTCTCATATATCCCAGGTTGACCTCAGACTTGCTCTGTAGGTATAGGATGACCTTGAGTTTCTGATTTTCTTGGCTCTACTTCCTGAGTGCTGGATTACAGGTGTGCATCACACACTCCTTTTGTGTTGGGATCAACATTAGGATTCTCTACACGCTGGGCAAGGACTCTACCCACTATATGACCCTGGCTCTCACCAGTTCCTCGGGCAGCTGTGAGGTAGCACATGAGCCTCAAAAGTGGACATGGAAGATATTTTGAGTCAGGCAACCCTGAGCTGGAAGCTGTCTCAGTAATCCAGCAGAATCTGTTTTCTCCACTTCAGGATGTAAGAGAGAGCATCTCAGAGGATGGTCGGGAAGACTTGTTCAGATGAGACATCATCTAAGGCCATCTAACCCGAAGCCTGATACAGAGCAAGTTGTCGACATATGGTAGTTATTATTATTCTCATAAAATTTTAAGTTGCTGGGAGAATTTTGCCAATAAATTATTGACTTAAATTATGGATTTTTTTTAAAGTTATAATTCTGCTTTCTGTTGTTTAAATTCACCTTTGATGTAAACAGGAATTCCAGCAATTTAGGAGCTCAGGTACATAGTCAAATTAGTACCATATGCACTTGCCCAGGTCTATTTCATTTTATTTTTTTAAGAGTCCATCCACAACACACTAATAATACAACAAACCTTCTCCTAACATCAGAAATAAAATATCAAAATTATCTACAATTACCAGATGAAGAGATGGCTTAGCAGTTAAGGACACATCTCTTGCAGAGAACCTGAGTTTTAATTCCTAGTACCCGTGTTGGGCTGCTCTGCTCACACTTGCCTGTAATTCCAGCTCTAAGGGATCTGATGCTCTGTCTGTGCTCTGCAGGCACAAAAATACATTCATGCAAATTAATAAAAATAATTTTTTAAAGTGAAACAAAACATTAGTCTGAGTCTGGAAAGGTGACTCATTACTTAGGATGAGCACTAAATGCTCTTACAGAGGCTGGGAACTCAATTCCCAGCAAACACATGGCTGCTCACAATCATCAGTTCCAAGGTATGCAGTGCCTGCCCTCTTCTGGCCATCACAGGAACTGCATGCATAGGGTGCACATAACAGGCATGCAGGCTAAACACAGGAAAATTGAAATAATATCTTTTAAAAATCAATTTGTTTGCTTGTTTGTAAAGATTTATGCTCTTTTTCTGGCCACAGAGAACTGGAGTGAGCATCCCTGTAAAAGCTCCCGTTTGTAGTAACTGAAGTGACAGGCACTGTCAGTGAAATTGAAGAGGCCTCAGGAGTATTGTTGTGGTTTGGCTAAATGATGATCGGATAAAATACTGTGGGTTGCATCTTCCCGAGGATGTCTTCACATTAGAGCTCTTTGCAAAATGAGCAAAGTGAAGCCGTGTGGGCTTGGCGTTTCACACATACATGTTTTTCATTTTGATATTGTATCATGAACAGCTGTAGGGATAAAGTTCATCGTCCCTTCTGGAAACATGAATCACAAGGGTTTATTTGTTATTTGGTTTAAGGACTTAAAAGTTAAAGTGTTTCCAAGTTGTCACCATTGAGATATTTCTAATATTACAAAAGAAGAATTACTTCAGAGAATCTGTTTTGAACATTTCCACTTAGCAAAGAAAACAACCGGCTGTGTTTAAGGGATTGAAATAGTGAGACTGCACACTGGGAATGGGTCTTATTTACACTGAGAAGCAAATGTTTTGGCATATAAAATATGGAGTTAGAAATGTGGACAATGGATGATGGTTGACTTAGGGTTTCCTGATATGACAGGAACCTGCCACTCCTACAAAGCCGTGAAAAGTCACATAGTATGCTCCATGGAAAGGCTGGAAGCTAGCAAGAAACAGGAACTTAGAATCAATGTCTTAGACAAGACAAAGCACTTGACTTCTGAGAGGAAAACGCATGACTTCAAAGTAAAGCAGAGGAGCCCTCACGGCAGCTCACAAAAAGCTAGAAAGGGGTCATGATGGTCAGCGTTCAGAACCTTCCAGCTCAGGCCCTCAGGCGCAACCCTGAGGAAGGCACTTTATAAAATGCTCTCTGAGTTTTATGTCAGCTTCGCCACTGCTGCAAAATTAAGTATTTTCACATTTTAAAACAGTTATTATTTTATAAGTATGGGTATTTTGCCAGAATGTATGCATGTGTGTGTAACACGTTTGCAATGCCCTTGGAGACCAGAAGAAGGTGCTCAATACCCTGGAAATGGAGTTACAGTCAGCTGTGAGCCAGCATGTGGATACTGAAAATCAAGTCAGGATCCTTTACAAAAGAAGCCAGTGCTCTTGGCTGCTGAACCATCTCCCCAGGTCCCCAGTTAAGTATTTTACTATTATAAATTCATTGATGAGTTTTGAAAATAATAATAACTAATGTGCCAATCACTGGCTGTGTCTGGCAAAGGTTCTACAAAGCCAGGCTGTGAGGCCGAAGAAGGAGACCCAGGTCTCTTGATTTAGCAAGCAGAGCACATTTGTTACCATGGCTTTGTCTGCACTGGGCACTGGGCATAGCCAGCCTAGCCATAAAACAAGGTTCACGGGCTAGGCTGAGGTACACAGCCCTGGCCCAGAAAGTTACCAGTTACTCAGAAGGCAAGATCATAAAGAACAGACATGTATTTCCTCACCAGTTCATCGTCTCCTATGGTCTCTTTTGCTGACTATGCTTTGAAACTTGACCCTCTCACGGTAACCTGTGATGGCACAGGTTCCTCTTGGTATTGTCTTTGTTCATTGAAAATGCACTGTAAAGATCAACTCCAGGAAACTGGGTGGCACCTTTAAACCAGCACTCCGGAGGCAGAGGCAGGTTGATCTCTGTGAGTTCAAAGCCAGTCTGGTCTACAGAGTGAGTTCAAGGACAGTCAGGGCAACAAAGAAAAACTCTGTCTTGAAAACAGATCAATGTCGGAAGCTGTCAATGGATCATGTATTGCTCTCGAGGAGGACCTGAATTTGTGCCAACACCCCTATTGGGTGGCTCACTATCACTGGGAATGCAGTGCTTTCTTCTGGCTTCTAAGAATACCTAAGCTCATGGGTCACCCCAGCACTAGCACCACCACCAATCACCCACACACAGAAAATTAGAAACTAAAAAACAAAAATATTTTTAAAAATTATCTCCATATTTCTCAGATCTAGACCTCTCATCAGATCTTTTTTTTTCCTTCATGGTAGCCCAGGATAAATATAAAAACAATTACCCATGTGCACTTGAAAAGAAAATGCTTAGTGGCAATCTTAAAAGAGACATATGGAGAGACAGATAATTGTGAGATTTGTCACTGCAGAGTGATGGGTTTTTAAAAAAAGAAATGAGCTTTTATTTTTTTGAGAACTATTTGCAATTGTATCTTTGGAATCTCAGGAAATGGGATCCCTGGATGTTGAAAGGTTGGGGGTTTTCCCTAGAGACACAGTAATGAGGAAATGGAAAAATGCTGGAGGAATTTGAAGCATGACTTTGTGGAAACTGGGTTGGGACCATCTCAAAGGAACAATAAAGGATGTTCTGTTCGCCCCAATGACTGTGCTTCTCCTGTTGTGGATTTCTTTGAAGTTCAAATGAGGAGTTGCCCTTGGCTGGGCTCCATTGCACGTGCCATTGTCCTTCCTTGGTCACAGTAATGGAATTGATACATTTCCCTGAAGCCTAGCTAGAAAGGCACAATTCTTCAAACGGAAGCTCAAGTCTCTGGTCTGGGGCAGTGGCAGGAACAGGGTAGGGGCACTCTTTTCTGAGTCAAGATGACCAGCAATGCTGTGTTTCCAAACTTTAGAGGATGTTTTGAGAAGACATTTCCATACTCTTGTCCTGAAGCTCCTATCACTTTTTCTGGGCTACTCAATCTTCTTCATGTGTGGTATAAAGTGAAACCAGAGCTGTAGAGTGAATCCAAAGGGTGGACATGAACAGCCTTGGTAAATGGCTGCTAAGTCTGATAGTAATGTCTTTTCAGTGCAATGACTTGTTTGGTCTGTTTCCACTGGCCTATGAACAGACTAAAGGATAACAAGAACTGGAAATTTACTCAAGTCCTTGAAGAGAAGATATTCAGCCTCCCTGAGCCTGAGTTTTCTTGTCTGCAGAAGAACGAGAAAAACGTTTTTGTTTTCTTGTTTATGATTTACTTATATTTTTATTATTTGCATGCATGCATGCATATGTGCACCCTTTCTCTGAGCTCTCATGTTCCTCAGACTTCAGGCTTAGGCTAAGCATGAGCAGGGCTCAGGACAGAGACTGGGAACAACCGCTGTCCTGAAGAACTAAAAGAGCACCTCCATTTTTTGAGCAAAAGTTCTCAGCTTCTAGACAAGCCTGAAGTCTGCATAAGAACAAAGTTCAGACAGGAAAGGTAGCTTAGGGGCTGATAACAGTTAATTTTCCATGGAATGTCTCAGGCCCAGAGATAGTCCAGAAAGACCCCACCCAGGAGGTAGTCAAAGAAAGGACTTGGCAAACAGCCTGCCAAGATAATAACCTTGTGGTTCTTGCCTAACTTTGTGATTTTTTTGCCTTTAAAACCCAGCTTGTGCAAAAGGGTGGGTACTTCCTCTGGCCGCAGTCACACCTGTGTGTCTGTGTGTCAGAGCTAGGTCCTTGTCGGGAGGCTAGTAATATACAATAAATCTTGCTTTTGCATTTCAGAGAGTTAGTGTCTCTGGTGATCTTTTTTTTTTTGGGGGGGGGGGGCTCGTGACCAGGACACAACAGTCCTTTGTCTGTAGTTCTTTCTCAAGTCTCCCAACTCCCATAACCTGTATGTTGTATAATTTTGATGCTCAAAGTTGGAAACAGATTTTTTTGAAGAAGAAGTGTCTTTGGGCTACAGGCTCTAGAAGGGTCAGGGAGTGAGTCTGCAAGTGAGGTCCCCTAAAGGGAACCAACAAGGACAAAAGCCAGTTAGTTACAGGTGTGGAGGGGCCAGGCTGTCTGCCCTGCACCTGTCTCCAGCCGCCCATGCTGGCCTGCCTCCTCTCTTGGCGGCTTCTTCTTTAAACCTCTCTACTCTGACTTTCCCGGGGTCTTTTCTATGTTCTCTGTCCATTCTGGACTTTTAGGTTTTGCCTCTGGCGGTGCATTTACTCTGCAGTGTCCCCTTATTTGATTTCACAAATTGAAATTACAATCCCCTGGAGGTTTCAAGGAGCCAGAGTTGGCTGTTCTGAGAGCCACGGAAATGAGAGGGCCCTCTGTGATCCAAAAAGTGACATTGAGCCAGTTTAGAACGGGTCCCGTCTGCTTCCCCTTCTCCCGTCTCCCAAGGCTATCAGTTTGAAGCAATGCTGAGCGAAATAGTACTGTTCATGGGACAAAGCTTTCTAACTGGAATTCATTAGCGTTTGGGGGTTGTTGAGTTTTGGAATTTTTTTTCTAAATAAATTACAGTCTAAATGACCAAATAATGAATCTCTCACTAAGCAGCATAATCAATCTTTATAACCCACGGAAATATCCTCTGGAAAGATTGCCTTTTACTGCTGTCGAAAACCTCAGTTTCATCAAATAAAGGAACAAATTGCCATTCAGGAAATTATTCTTGGGCTAAAATATGCAATCAACACTTGGCTTCCCACCTGCACAGTCCTGGAATGCACAAGAGGTAATGACATTTGACATGGGGATTGTTACACCCCTGACCCACGAGAACGGGTTTTCATATTTTCAATTTGTGATGTCTGGCAAGATTCCCAAAGTAATTTTCAATTAAAGTCCCTGGTACTTGTCAAACATGAGGACATTGCTTGAGAGATGGAATAATTTCATTAGGAGCGATGGAGATAGGGTGTGAGACAGTTTCTTTCCTTGGGTAGCTAGAAAGGCAAAGAGAGACCCCTGGCAAAGACAGTGACCGAGTGAACTTATCTCCGAAGGCAACATCTGCAAATGGGCAGAACCAGCTTCCCAGTGAACTCCCTACAGCCGGGGATGCAGAGGCTGAACTCAGAGGCTATAAAACCAGCTCAGAGCTATGAATCTTAAAAATGGCCTGACTCACCAAATTATTGCTGACCACTGGCTTTTCTGATAATGGCTGACCATCATCCCTCCCTGACTCTTCTGACAATGGCTGACCACCATCCCTCCCTGACTCTTCTGACAATGGCTGACCACCATCCCTCCCTGACTCTTCTGACAATGGCTGACCACCATCCCTCCCTGACTCTTCTGACAATGGCTGACCACCATCCCTCCCTGACTCTTCTGAC
>PVIH01000733.1:128513-171269 GCA_004025045.1 Sigmodon hispidus | reverse complement strand
TCTTATTCATCTTCCACCTTGGACCTTTTGGCGGGTCTTCCTTCGATCAACATAGCTACCGCTCTTTGGGGGGGGGCTTTTTCTGAGCCTTCCTGATCATACCTTATCCTTCATCCAAAGTGCCCAGAGGCCTTTTAGTTCAGACAGACAGACAGACTCCCCCTCTCAACTCAATCTATTGTTTACAGGCAGTCTTTGGATCAACAAAGCTCAGGCACTTCAAATAACAGAAGGCCAGCCAAGAAGGCTAGGCTGAGAAGTCACTGTGGAATCTCTTCTTTTTCTTCCAGGAGCTGCTTCTCTACCTTAGAGTGGTGGTTTGAATAAAAATGGTCCAAAGAAATTCATATGTTTGAATGCTTGGTCCCTAGTTGATGACACTGTTTGGAAAAGATTAGATGTAGCCTTGTTGAAAATGTGCCACTTTAGGATTTCAAAAACCCACATGATGCTCCCCACCAAGGTGGTCACAGACTCTGATGCTCTGGAACTATAAATGAATCCCAATAAATTCTTTTTTCTATAAGTTGCCTTGGCTGTGGTGTCTTTGCCCCGTGACAGTGAGTCACTAAGGTACTCGGTGAAACTCTGCTTGCTCTCCTTTCTCCTTGCTTCTCACTCTTTGAGATCATGAGACAGTTAACCCGGAGCTACTGCCTTGGAGTGGCTTGAGTACCCACTGAGTTTTCTGAGACCCTAGTTCTCTGAAGCACAGGCTTCATGGATCTCAAAGAACACTGCATCAAGGGAGTCAAGACACACTCACTTCATCAAGAACGTCAGTGGAAAGAGAAAATGCCTTATATACTTCTTGAAAAGATCACATTCTCACTGGACAATCCCTTCCTGTCTCATCCCCCTATGGGCACAAATGTAAAGGGTGAGAACTGTCAAGTTCATGCTCTGTCAGGTGCCCTCCCCACCATTTTTAGAGGCTCCTCCTCCTCCTCCTTTTCATCATATTGCTGCATTTCTTAGCTAGCTTCACTTTCCTTGATGGTTTGGGGAGGGGAGCGTGGCTCAAACTCAGCCACAGAAAGTTCTCAAAAACCTTTCACACTACACTTACAAAAAGTCTTTAGTTTGCTATTTGCTTGGAGAGAAGGCCATGGAAGAAATAAAACCACCTTGCATAGAAACTCAGAGCGCCGAGCATGAGGTGAAAACCCCTGAGGACTGTGAGCAGCCAGCTTGTGCCTGCCTTGATCATGTGAACTGATGTAAGGCTGTCCTGGTAGAATGTCACACATGCCATGACAGACAGAGCACTGAGAATAGACCTGTGGTTTAGAAACATAAAATGTCAGCAAAATAAGCAGTTGATAACATTAACCATTTCCTAGTATTGCCCTCATGTGTTTATTGGCTCAGTTAATACCGATTTGTAAGGTTCGCCATAGGCCAGACACTTAAGGTACAAAGATGAAAAACTATGAGACTGAGAACTCCAGAGCCTGCAGGGTGGTAAGGCACCCAAACTTCTTCCCACAGCAATGGCAGGATCATGACTACTGCAGCAAGGGTGAGTAGCTGCGCATGGGACAGTCGGGAAGGCTGCATGAACGAGGCTGCACATTAGCTAGATTTCTCAGTTCTGCAACCAAATGCCTAGCAAGAAGTGATTTAAAAGAGGAGGAGTTTATTACATGTCTGTGAGTGGTGAGATGCACATGTATGCAGTGCCCAGAGAGGCCAGAAGATGGCACATGATCCCCGGAGCTGGAGTTATAGTGGATGATGAATTGCCCAACATAGGTGCTGAGAATCCTGTGCAGGTCCCCTGGAAAAGCGCTCTCTAGAGCCAGCCTTTGCTCTCGTCACAGCTTCAAAGTCTGTATATTTGCTGTATGAGAAAGATGGGGTTGAAAACACAAAGGGAAGAAGATCTGCTCAATAAATGATAGTGGGAAAGCTGATTGCCCTGGGGTAAAGCGCGGAGTTAAATCCATAATTTATATGAAAAAATCAATTCCTGACAGGCCACGAGCTTCAAGATGCCTCTTAGCACCTTTCAAAGGTAACATACTTCATCAGCAATGGACAATCACCAAAACTAAAAATTTAATAGTGATATAAAGCTGCTAGCTAAACCACCAAGTTTATCTGATTAAAAAAAGGACTTTTTAAAAAGATACATACACTAAACACAAAAACAATCTATAAATTAAATCACAATAAAATCAAGAGGTTTTAGTCACTAAAGAATACCACAAAGAAAAGTAAAAGAGGAAAAAAAAAGAAATGCCAAAATTTGTAACACACACACAGAGTTTAATCAGAAATAAGAAAGAGAGGCTGGAGAGATGGCTCAGCGGTTAAGAGCACCGTCTGCTCTTCCAGAGGACCCGGGTTCGATTCCCAGCACCCACATGGCAGCTAACAACTGTCTGTAGTTCCAGTTCCAGGCAAAACACCAAGGCAAATAAATAAATAAAGTATTTTTTTTTAAAAAAAAAAAAAAGAAATAAGAAAGATAGAACTGAAGAAATGAGTCAGTGGTTAAGACCACTGGCTGCTCTTAGAGAGGACCCAGTTCAGTTCCCAGCACCCACATCCAGTGATTCACATCCTCCTGCAACCCCAGTGCTGGGAAATTCAATGCCCTCTTTTGGCCTCTGCAGCCACCTGCACATGTATACACACACACACACACACACACACACACACACACACAGAGAGAGAGAGAGAGAGAGAGAGAGAGAGAGACAGAGACAGA
Organism: Sigmodon hispidus; assembly: GCA_004025045.1. Lineage (NCBI taxonomy): Eukaryota > Metazoa > Chordata > Mammalia > Rodentia > Cricetidae > Sigmodon > Sigmodon hispidus. The sequence continues at coordinate 168,553 of PVIH01000733.1, read as the reverse complement.
GACAGAGAGAGAGACAGAGAGAGACAGAGACAGAGACAAAGTTTTTTAAATAATAAAATAAAAAATTTAAAAATAAGGATAAATGCCCACAAAGCAAAAGGCATAGTACCTAAAGAAAAACAAAAGAAAAAAAGATACATGTAAATAGCCAATAAGTATATGAAAAGTTAAATTAATTAAAAAGTCAGAGGAATGTGAATTAAGATCTCAAGATTAACAATAGCAAATTGTTAGGAAGATATTCACCAAAACATATCTCTGGAGAAGTGTAAATTGATTCCCCGTTTCAGAAGGCTGTGGGCACTGTTGGCCAACTGTCAACAAAAGTCTTGCCACTGAAAGACTCACAGGACTGATGTCATTCCAGGATCTCCCTCCAAATTAACTGATTTTGGAATCCACATTTTAACCAGATCCTTGGATAACGTAGACCAAGCTTGAGACATGTTAGTCTGGAGAAATGCTCACTCATATACAGCAGGAGATGTGTAGGTTATATGAGCCCTGGGAATGTGAACCAGAACTGTGACAATCTTGCAGAGAAATACACAAACACAGCAGATGCGGCGGCTTTGGCATCTCCAGAAACACGAAGACAGTTCCTTTCCCTCTTGACCAATAGGTATTTTACTCCAAGATTCCTCCAAGTTGGCTTGTCAATGTTGGGAGTCAGATCATCCTTTTTGTGCCGTGTGCCCAGGTGCTTAGCGACATCCCTGTCCCCTACCCACCAGACACCTGATACTGCTAGTACCTTCTAATTATGGCCACCAAAACCCATCCCTAGACATTGAGAACTGGTCTCCACTAGACAAGCTCACCTTTACACATGATCTTCTTACAGCCTCTAACACTTCATTTCAGGGGCCAGGAAAGGGGGGTGGAATAAAGCACATGATAGGATGCTAAACTGATGTGTCATAATCCCAAGGCTCTGGGGCATTCTCCCCTTTCCATCTCCACCTCTGCTTGGAAAGCAGTGGGGAAACACTGGTTGATAGGCTGTCCCTAGTCCTTAGTCAACCCTGGAGAAGGACTTAACCTTGTTATTGGGGTTTTCTTTCCCTTTGAGAAAACAATGCCTCTTTACCCAAGTTTCAGGCCTTAGTGATTGTCTCTAAAGAAATAAGAAAAGTATCTCTTAGCACTCATTTACCAGCTGTGTGTGTGGCACATGTATATACATGTATGTGCATTTTGTATGGTAGATGTGTATGAATGTGGAAACCAGAGGACAATTTCCAGTATCATTCCTCAAGGCATTGCCCATCTTTTAGAGAGAAGGCCTCTCACTGAACCTGGAGCTCACTCATACAGCTAGGCTCCCTGACCAATCCCTGCGATCTGCCTGCTCTACCTCCCCAGAACTGACATTACTAGCCGACACCCAGCATTCTTACCTGAGTTCTCGGGATCAAACTGAGGTCTTCCTCATGCATGCAAGACAAACACTGACTGAGAGCCATCTCCCCAGTGCCCAGGGTAATTTTTAAAGCTGTGTTCAAGGTCCTTGTACCAGGCATGTTTGAGAAAGGGCATTGCACAAGTTAGTCTGATGTATTAACCTGTCTGCAAAGGAGCCTGTATGCTTCTAATTGTTGTAAAATAAACATAGGGCTCTGAGCTCAGGGGAGGCTGCGCTTTGTCAGGGTCTGGCTTGATCTTGCCCATGTTACCCTGCCTCTGAAAAATGAACAAGAGGCCCGGAATATGGAACTTGGCTCTCAGGAGGAAAAGAAAAGAAAACAGTAAGATTTAAATTTTAAAACTTTTCCCCAATACAATAGCAAAACTATTGAAGTGCTAGCTGGTCCGAGAACAGAAAGACAGTTCTAGTCTTTTCCTGGAGCCACTAAAACACAAATAGAAAAATACCTTGCATCCCAATGTGGCAAATCTAACAGGAGAAACCAAAAGAATCTTGGTACGTCTGAAAGTAGATGCGAGTTTAGCAAGCGAGAACTCTGGGAAAGGATGCTGCAGTGGGGAAGTGTGGTGCACTCTGCAGGTGGAGCAGAGGTGGACGGATGAGAGAGAGCAAGGGGCGTTCTGGGAAGGACTGGTCAGACTTTGTTCTAAGCTCAAATGTTTCTCAAGTGCCCACCGTAAGCTTTCAGAGGTTATATTTGATTCCATGTCTCTTGATTTTCTTTTTATCTAGAAGAGCTTCTCGTGTGGGTGGCAGACATTCCAAAGTGGTCAGCTAATCAGTGAGCACCAGTGTGGAAGAATAGCTACAAGGAACAAAGGTCATGGTGGCTGCTGGCTCCTTAGACATGCTTGAGAAAACTGTTGAGATACACAACGACCCTCAGCTCTCAGTATCGGCTACTCTGCAAAATGTGTGTGTGTTTGTCTGTGTGTCTCTGTTTGTATCTATATGTCTATGTCTGTGTGTTTGTGTGTATGTCTGTGTCTGTCTCTCTCTCTTATTGTCTCTCTCTGTACGTGTGTGTATGTGCATGTCTGCATCTGTGTGTGTATCTGTGTTTCTCCCTCCCCCCCCCCGTGTGTGTGTGTGTGTGTGTGTGTGTGTGTGTGTGTGTAAGAGAAGAACACAAGTTTTGCCATTCTGGAGGCACTTGCCTTATTTTTAGAAACAAGGCTTCCCATTGGCCTGAGACTCACCCATTTGGCTAGGCTGGCCATCCAGGAAGTCCCAGGGTTCTGCCTTCCACCACCATCCCAGCAATGGATGGGGCTCAAACTCAGGTCCACTTTACCAACTGACCATAGCCTTGGCCCCTTGAGGAGTCTTTAGGACCACAGCAAGGAAATGCCTCAGAAGCCATTTGGTAACTCCCCAATGCTGTAGGAGAGTTGTCTAAAGTCAAGCTGAAAAATCAACCAATCATTTACATGTGAGAAACTTAAAACTCATGGGGACAACTTGACTTACAGAGTCACAATCCTGATGAGAAGGCAGAGTCTCTACCAAGACCCACATTTCCCTAAGCTCCTGACTCCACCCAGGGCCCCTTCAACCTTACAGAGTATGGGTTGGATTCACCCACCATGCAGACGATGGGAGACATGTCCAACAAGACTTCCCAGCACGAACATGATCGCTAAAGCAACTCAGAAGAGGGTGCGGGCTGTGGTGGATGACAGCCCAGGAGGAGGCAGCTGCAGCTGCCTGAGTCTCCCATGAGGATGGAGAGCTGAGCCAGGAAAGCTGGCGGAGGCGGTCTGCATACTGGGCCACATACAAATGGCTGCAGTTTCCGCTGGCAGGCTCCATGACTCCAAATCTCAGATAATTGACTTTGGACAGAGGTTTTCATGAATTTTTTTTTCTTTGCCCAGAAAGGCAATCATATCCCAGGAGCACTGGTCAGCTGCAGATCATGTAATCCTTTTGGGCCTCAAAGGAAAAAGACATTTCTCAAAAATGTCCATTGGTGAGAATCAGACTGCATCAAGTCTGCATTACCTTTTTTTTTTAACATGGTTCTCTCTTCCCAGGTAGTCACTCCTGCCCAGGACAAGGCCACCACTTCACTCCAGTGACAAGGTGGCACTGCTCTGTTTCCCTCCCAACTACATCCTTTAGTCTGAACTGTTTGAAAGAGAAATGCTATAGACTAAGTCATATGTAAAGGACCTGCTGAGTGTGATTTACATCTGTGAAGAAAAGCCCAAAGGTGAAGTTGATCCAGTTCCAGGTCCCCAGGCCGAGAGGCAGACAATCCTTTCTTTAGACTGCCTCTTTTCCTGTGTTGGGTCTTGAAGATCTACCCAGGACATCTCTTAAGACTTCTCTACTTTTCTAACAAGTATAAAAAGCAGTGGCCAGTGCTGCAACATGAACGACCCTTGACTCTAAGTGGGAGAAGAAGACAGACCCAATGACCCAAGCACCACATGACTCTATTCCTAAATGAAATGCCTAGAATAGACAAATCCATAGACGATGAAAGTAGATCAGTGACTAGCAGGAGAGGGAAGAACATGGGGAATCTTGGGACCAGTGAAATGGTCTAGTGAGTAAAGGCACTGGCCCCAAGGTTGACAACCTCCATAGTAGAAACATCCAGCTAAGTTGTTCTCTGACCTCGACATGCACACCATGGCATGAACATGTACACACACACACACACACACACACACACACACACACACACACACACACACTAAATAAATAAATAAATGTATAAAACAATTGTTCTTTTTTAAGGGAACTGATGGTGACTGGTGCTGGGATTATGTGTTCTGATACATTGTAAATATTTGTCCTTCCTACTGTTTTACTAAAATGCTGATTGGCCAGAAGACAGACAGGAAGTATGGGCGGGGCCACCAGACTAAGAAAACTCTGGGAAGAGTCAGAGCAGAGATGTCAGCAGATGCTGAGGAAACAAGACCAGGATGCTGCTCTGAGAAAAGGTACTAAGCCACTTGGCCAGTCATGAGTTAGTTTAAGAGCTGAGTTAGCTAGCAATATGCCTGAGCCATAGGTCAATCAGTATGTAATGAATATAAGCTTTGTGTGTTTCTTTGGAACTTTGAGACTGCTGGTCCAGATCTTGGGGCTAGTCCAAGCCAGAAACTTCTTACTACAGACTGGAAATGAAGATGAGCTTTCTTTCCAGGATGATGAATTGCACTGGAATTAGATAGTGGCAATGGCTGCTCAATTGTGTGGCTGAACTCAAAATCCCGGAATCTTCTGCTTTAAGGGTGCCTGCTACTGTCTTCTCATCTATCACAGGAACTGACAGAAGTTTCTGTTAAATATTTACCTGAATGACCCAGAAACTTAGCCCCAAAGAAGGAAAATAACCTGCAGACCCACAGTCCCACAGAACCACACAGAGGCTTATTTTAATTTTATGCTGATTGATTTATGGCTCAGACATATTGCTAGCTAGGTCTTTATCTTATCTCAATCTATTTCTATTTTCTGTTTAGCCATGAAGCTCAGTACCTTTTCTCAGAGCAGCATTTCAACTTCTTTCCTCTGCATCTGCTGGCATCTCATCTTGATGTCTCTCTGGCATCTCTGGTGACATCTCTGCTTTTCCTATTCCCAGAGTTTTCTTAGTCTGATAGCCCCGCCCATGCTTCCTATCTGCCTTCTGGCCAATCAGCTTTTTCTTAAACCAGTAGAAGGGATAAATCTGACTACAAAAATGCACTTCATCCAAACAGTGAAACCTACTGCTCTAGAAACCTCCTGAATGGGAGCATGTTTGTCACGTGAGGCCTCAGGAGAAACAACAGGGAACTCTTCCCAAGGAAATAGGCTGTAGCTCAATTCAAAGGTCACATCAGAGATTCTACTCTCAGAAGTTTGAGAACTTACCCAATACATTACCTCCCAACAGTCTGATTTTTTTTATGTGAAAGAAAAAAAGTGAGGAAAAAAAAAAAAAAAAAAAAAAAGAATGACTATGTTTTGGGGCATCATGTATTTGTGTTTTGAATAAACAAAAGGAATAAATCAGGCTCATATCCTGATGGCACCTCATACCACTCACAGATGATGACTCTTACTATGATGACCACCATACATGGCACGGAATATGCCACAGGGGATCTCAGGAGCTGGGAAAAGAAGATTTATGTTTCATGAAATGAGTAGCCCTATTTAAGAGTTAGGCATGTGAAGAAACATTTCCATAACCACCTCAGCTGTCATTTTATGGGTTGCAGGGCTTTTTAGTAAATTTGTTGGAGATTTACGTTTGTATTTGACAAAGCAAGCCCCTAAATTCCCACGTGGTTGACATGACATCAGAATTCATGAAGTTCAGTGGATAAAAGTTGCTCTTTCTAGCAAGGTGGACAATCAGGAGAACAGAATCCCCTCTTAGGTTAGAGGGGAGGAAAGAGATGGCAACACTTGCCTGGGCTGTGAAAGATGAAATATGCCATTATCATGTCACCCATTGTCAAGGTCATTGTTAGCAGGGACCTCAAGCTCCGGCTCAGACTGTTGGGATGGGAAGCATATTCTTCTCATTTTAGATGGACCTCCAATATTCACAATGTGCCTGGCCCATAAACATCTTAGTGTCTTAGTTAGGGTTTCTATTGTTGTGAAGAGGCACCATAACCCTGGAAACTCTTATAAAGAAAAACATCTAATTGGGACTGGTTTACAGTTCAGAGGGTTAGTCCATTATTGTCATGGCAGCAAGCATGGCGGCACTCAGGCAGACATAGTGCTGGAGAGGTAGCTGAGAGTTCTGTATTTGAATCCAAGCAAAAAGAAAGTGAGACACTGGGCCTGGCTTGAGCATCTGAGACCTCAAAGCTCACCTCCATTGACACACTTCCTCCAACAAAGCCACATCTACTCCAGCCATGCCACATGTCCTGATAGCTCCACTTGCTATGAGCCTATGGAGGCCATTTTACTTCAGACCACCACAGTAAGTCATCACTGAATTCATGAATAAGCAAAGGAGTTGGTATAACACAGTTCCCAGAGCTACATGCATGGCCACATGAAGCATGATCTGCCTCCTTACATGTTTTGAATATAGATGTATTTGAAGTTTCTCTTATGGACAATGCAAACTAGTCTCCTTTTTTCAAAATTTTGTGTCAGTTTGAGGGTCAATGAGACGTCTCAGCAGCTAAAAGCCTTGGCACACAATCCTAGTAACATGAGTTCGATCCTCAGGGCACATATTTAAAATAAAAAAAAAGTGTGGTGCTATGGCATGTATCTGTAGTGTCTGAACTTCTGCCTAGAAATCAGATGCAGAGACAAGGGAATCACCCAGAGCATGTAGGCCAGCTAGCCTGGGGTACAGGGCAGCAGAATCAATACAAGACAGAGCCCCAAGTGGTCAGAATAAGAAAGACAACTTCTAAGAGTTGTTCTGTCATCTCTATATGTGCTATAACATACACATATCCACATTCACACCTACTATACACACAATGAAGATGATGGTGATAAAAAAAATAAAAGCATCAGCCTGACTATTTTGGAAACATTGAAATTTGAAACTCCAGATACTTGCTTGAGAAGTTAGTCAGGAACTGACAACAATCTATACCCCAAAGATCTAGGACACTGCATATGCCAAATGATGATGGTTGACACAGTTCTGATGACACAGGAACAGGGCATTGCTGTCTCCCTACACACTGCCCTGTAGGAGCTATGTTCCTTATCTAATAGGGTTGCTAGGGGCTACATGTGGCTATTAGGCACTTGAAATGTGACAAGCCCAAACACAGATATGCTATATAGCAAATGTAAAATAAACACTAGATATCACAGATGCCCTGTGCGAAGAAAAACTTTAAACATCTTAATAAATATTTACAACGCTTACCTACTGAAACGATTTTTTAAAAATGGATATAGTAGGGCTAGTGAGGAAAGAGATAAGAACAGGAAAACCTGTCTCAAGGATCTGCCTAAATAAGGTTAGAAGGTCAAGGCTGCGGTCCAGAGAACATGTGAGTCTCTGAGTGGAAGCAGAACCTCTTTGGAGGCCACATGACCAGCATCACACAGAGCAGGGGAAGATCTCTCCTTCCTCTGCTTGGGCAGATGATCTTCAAAGAGGGGTGTTTGTGGGAGCAAAATCTATTCCAGGCACAGAGACTGGCATTGCCATTAGCACAGGTTATGTAAGGGATGTGGACGGTGACATGGAGCCACCTGCTGACCACAGACAACAGGGCAAGCTTCTCTTTGTAGTCACAGCAGTATCTGAGAATGTTGGGAGGAGGTGGAAGGGTGCTCAGATTATCCACACTGGAGAGAGGGGTACTGTGCATCTTCCACAGTGCCTGGGCTTACTCTAAAGATAGATAATGGCAAAGGATGGATAGGTGAAGTAAGTTGAGATTCCTTGTACAAACAAAAGTTCAAGGCAGGATGATTTGGCTCTGTTGGAAAGGGCAAGGAGGAAATTGTGATCCAGAGGGGCTTGTGTAAGAAGAGACTCCAAGCAGTAACTGGGAGCCCTTTTCAGAGGCGGAGAAGTCTGGCAGGAAGACAGGGAAGGTGGGCTCTGTGTTGCTATTGCACTTGCATGTGACTTTGTACCCATGCCAATAGGACAAAAGATGCTCATCCAGACTAGGGCTAGGGCAACTGGTCCAAGGGTCAACTAAACTTTAAAAATTCTGATTTAAAACTGTCAGAAGCATATACACTATAACTAGAGAAAATAAAGAGCAAGCCACCTGCGGACTAGTTCAAGCAAAATTACGTATTTGGAGACTCAAGGATGTGAAGGACTCCCAAGATTCTCCTCACTTCTGTCCAAGAGAAGGAGACAAGAATTTGCTGAAACCAGAGTCCAGGATGCCCACAAGGCTGTTTCCTGAGGGAGCTCATCTCTGTGTTAGGCTGTGATTCATATCTTTTCCTGCTCCTGTGTAAAATGAACCAGAACCCTTTCCCAGGATGAGGTTAATCTGACAGGGAATCTGGGGATAGCTCAGTCAGTAAAATGCTGGCTCCACAAGCATGAAGATACAAGTTCAAGATCCAGAACCAGCATAGAAGATACAGACCCCTGTAACCCCAAGGCTGTGGAGGTGGAGTAAGAGGATTGGGGCACTCACTGGACAACCAGTCTAGACTAACTCTCAGCTTCAGGTCCAGAGAGAGACCCTGTCTCAAATAAACCAACAAAGAAATAAAGTGTAGTACAGTTGAGGAAGACACTCAGTGCTGATTTCTGACCTCCATCTGCATACACACCTACAAATAGACAGACAGACAAACAGACACACACACAATATCTGGCTTGGACTGTGTACATTGCCTTGTCTTTGACCTATATAAATATGAGATCTGGCTGTGACCTAATGAGTAGTGGGTTGTACATCCCATAAACCATATGAGGCAGAAACACTTGAGCCAGACCACCTGAGCTCTCAGAGGCCATCCCAAGGCCTCCTTATCCCCAACCACAGGTCCAAGGACGGGTCCTCCTAGCAGCCTTTGCCAAAGTACAAACTGAATCAGAGCAAAACTACTTCCATGGGTTGGTCATTTTGATGTAAGCCAAACTTCTTTAGGAAAATCACAGTAACAAGGATTTATGACCTAGCTGATTTCCTTTCCTAGTACTTTCCCAGTATTCTTCACCTACATACCTGCCCAGACTCCCCCTGATGCAAAGTGGGTGATCACTATGATCATCTTCATAGGATTCTGCCATCTCAGAGCTCTTCCAGTTCAAAGCTTTCCTATCAGAAGTAAGCTAGGCTTTGCCACACACACACACACACACACACACACACACACACACACACACACATCAAAAGTCAACCTCTTAGTATAGCCAACTGACTAAAAGGCATGAATTTTTAAAATTTTTATTCCTTATCCCATTAACTGTCTCTTTCTGTCAGACATCTGTCCGATCCTGGCTCCCAGTTTGTATGGAGCCATCTCTCATACTTTCTTAAATCTGTCAGAACCTATGACCACATCTGTCTTTTTGGCCCCAGGTATGTGAACATTCTTCCTACCATGGGGCACTGGCAGCCAGAGCAAAGGTTGGAGATGGGGGGGGAAGGAGGGATATGGAAGAGAGAGGGAGGTAGACTGAGAATATACAAGATGTACACGTCAAAGGCACTATCCCACTCTCTAACCAAGCCCCATACCTCACAGCTATTCATCAGTGAACTAACTCATGAATACGGTAGCACCCTCAAGACCCAGCTGCTTCCCAACAGTGCCACCAACTAGACACCAAACTTTCAGCCCAGCAACCATTAGGGGACACTTCACAGCCAAACTATGCCTATGTGTCTCACATTCACTTTTGTTCATTTGTCGGTCTAACATAATATTTTTTGTGTTTGTTTTTGTTTTGTTTTGTTTTGTTTTACCAAAAGTAAGTATCTAGTGTGTCTCAAACTTTTAGACCTGCTCAAGAAATTAAGGGAGACCATGAGTTCAATGCCTGGGCCACACAGCAAAACCCTGTCCAAATATCCAATAAAATACACAGAGCATAGTGGCACACACATACCTGCCATCTTGGCACTTAGGAGACAGAAATAGGAAGATTAGAAATTCTAGGTCATCTCTGGAAATTCAGTGGTGTCCTGTGATATATAAGACCTAGAATCAAACCACAAAAAAAAATGCAATAAAATAAACTAAAAATATCAGACCCCTCTCCATGGGTTTGCATTCTTCTAATCCAGCAACACCAACTGGGTCTACACAGAAGCAGACCCCTTAGGAACAGAGTATGAGTGATATAGTCGGTCACAGTTTCCACGACTCTCTTGGGTCTATCTGACCCTGAACTAAGAGCTTAGCCCCATGTATACTATGGTTTTTCTTATAGCAGAAGATATTTCTATTGGTCTCTGTCAGGAGTTAAACACACAGCATTCACAAAACCTGTGTGTAGTGAAATGAGAAATATGTCCTATAGGCTCTAGCATTTGAACAGCTGACTCCAGTTGGTGGCACTATTTGGGGTACTCTAGGAAGGTTGGCCTTCCTGGAGGAAGTATGTATGTCACTAGGGATGGGTTTTGAGGTTTCCATGCCTCCCGCCATTCCCAGTTTGTTCTTTCTGCCTGCCATGGAAAATATGAGCTCTCTGCTTCCTGCTACAACCACCACACTTGCTACCTGCTTCCATGCTGTTCGTAGTCATAGTCATCCATCTCTAAGTTGCCTTGGTCATAGGGTTTTTATCAGAGCAAGAGGGGTGTAGCTAATATACCATGTTTAGAGAAATGTGTACATGCATAGCCCTTTATAAACATGAATTTTCCCCAGTTGTAAACAAATTGTGTCAGATTTTAAAATAGACATGTGGAAGTGTCCTCACCCTAGTCATTCTTCCTGGTGATGGGCGTCTGCTTCCACACCTAACCTAGGATTTCAGACCCTACAGACTCCACTCTTGTGTCTTCCCCATTCAGCAATTTTGAACTATTTTTTTCATAATATAACTCTCTGTCTTTTATTTTTTACTTTTTATAACAGCTACAGTTTAGTCTGGTGCTGAATCTTCACTATTAATATTTATCAGCATTATTCATTCCAAAATGTCCACATAAGAAAAAACAGTGAAGCCGAGAAGATAATACCGCTGTCAAGAGAACCTGTAGCTCTTCTGGAGGACCTAAGTTCAGTTCCCAGAACCCATATCAGACAGCTTACAACCTATAACTCCAGTTTCAGGAGATCCAGTGCCCTCTTCCGGTTTCTGCAGGTACCTGCACTCATGTGTACATACACACACAGACACACAGACACACACATACACATACAGTTAAAAATAAAAAGAGAACTATTGGCTTGGTCATATATATAATCAGATCCCTCATAGGTGACCTTTGATTTAGCATCATAACCAAAAATGACTACCAGCCTTCGATTATAATTCATCCTGACTGCAATACCATAAAAAGAATTCATGGCGAGACATACTCCCATGTGCCATGCAGCAATTCAGTAAACTGACATACACTATTATAAGTTGGAAAATCTGTGTGATAGTATATATTTTGAATAGTATTATGAACAAGCTGACATTTTCTCCTGGAGGGTCAGGCTGTGTATATATTTTCAGAATCATCCTAGCCCAAACAAAACTGATCCCCCTTTAGGAAAGATCTTGGTTGAGTTCAGAGTAAGTGGAGAGGATGAAGAAAGGACTTTTTCACTTAACAAATATCTGTGGGAACAAGATGATTACTGGCATCATTATGCCTGTGTCAGATCCCTCAGGCTAGGAAAGTGCTGGATTGGGAGAAAGGGAGGAGAGGGAGCAGAAGGAATGGAGGAGGCTCTATCCTGGCCTGAGAGCCTCAGAAAATGTTGAGGACCTCGGGGAGCAGAGTTTTGACAGGTCCATGAAAGATAAAAGATCCAGTGTAACAAATTATCATAGTGTGATTGTATTAGTCCAGTTCTTTAAAGTAACAGAAGCGACAGGAATATATATTAGAGTGGCTTACAGGCTGTGGTCCAAGAAATCCAACAATGCCTGTCTCTAGACTGAAAGGCCAAAGATTTCATACGTGTCCAGTTCCCATGACTGGATGTCTCAGTAGTCCCAGAGGATTCCTACAAAACTGCTGGTTTTCAGTCATGCTGGCATCCTCAGAAGTAGGTTCTAACACCAGCAAAGTGGCATCTTGGGAACAGGACAGGCGAACTTGTCAGCCAGAGTGAGGGCAAGCAGGTTAAAAAGCAAAAGCTTCCTTCTTCTATGTCCTTGTATTTATGCTGCCCCCAGAAGGTGTGGTTCAGATTTAGGGTAGGTCTCCTTAACCCAAATAATCCACTTGGGTGGATTATTCACAGTGTACTTTTAGCTAATTATACATGTAGTCAAAAACCAAGATTTGCTAATACATTGGTGTACAAATACCACTGTGTGCGTGCATAAATATGTGTGTATTCATATGTGTGTGGATGCATATGCACTTGTGTGCTCATGCATGTGGAGGCCAGAGAATGATCATAGGTATCATTCCTCAGGAGCTGCCAACTCTATTCTTTGGTTTCTGTTTCACTTAATTATTTATGTGTGTGCACGTGTGTGGTGTGTGTGCATGAATATATGCATAGGTGCATGTGTGAGAAGATGCCCTTGAAGGCCAGAGGAGGGTGTCAGATCCCACTGGAGCTGGAGTATCAGGCAATTGTGGATTCTAGGAACCGACCTTAGGTACTTGAAAACAGCTACAAGTGCTCGTAATCACCAAGCTGTCTCTCCAGCTTTGTTTTTCTGAAATATTGTCTATTTACTGGCCAGGAGCTCACCAATTAGGCTAGTAAACTGGGTAGCCAAGGAGTCTTAGGTAGGGGCCTGCCTGTCTCTATGCCTGTCACTGAGATGGTAAGTTAGAGCCTCTCTGCCTTTTTCAAGTGGGTTCTGGGGACTGGATTCAAGTTCTTGTGCATTTCCAAGTGAGCCATCTGCCTAACTCCTGTATACTATTTTCTTTAAAATTCTCCATTCTTTCAGAAAAAGACACCAAGTCCCTGAGGGTTTGAGTTTCCAGAGAACACACAGCAGACAAGAGCTGTATCAGCTGCCGCCCTGCATGGCCCCTTCACAAAACTTGTCAAAGTTTTGATGTTTCCCTGACTTCCTCACATTGAAAAGCCACTTCAGAGTTACATGCGTGCAATCCCTCCTTCTCAGCAAATCAGCTGGAAGAAGTCAGTCATCAAGGCACACAGGACTTACATGCAACATGGACATTATTACACAAAATTAGAGGCGAGATAAGCAGTCTTAATTGCTCTCTGAGTCCACAAAGTTATGCCCTGGTTTACATGCCCATTTGCATGTCTGTGTGGCTCATGGCACTAAAATGGCATTTGTACACTGAATTTGATTTTTAAAAAATTCTATTAGAACACTTATTTTGATTCCTGAGGCTTTCTGGTCCCCTTATGCTTAATGCAGGAGGCAAGAGCCCTTGCCCCAGTCCTGACCAAGGCCAAATAACTTAGGAGTTCTGAAAGTCCTGCCTCATCCCTGAGTGAAGTGCGTAACAATAACCAAAAGCATGTTTCTAAAGTCACCCAATGGAGTCCCTTCTACAGTCAGCACTTCTGCACATGGTCATTTTGCCTCAAGGTCAGTGGTCTAAACCTTGGCTAGAAGCAGGAACCACCAGGAGAGCAGGAAGAATCCCAGGGCTGAGCTGGGTGTGGTAGGTAGTGCAGGCCTTTAATCCCATCACTCAGGAGTCAGAATCTCTGAGCTCCAGGCCAGCCTGATCTATAGAGGTAGTTCCAGGACAGGCCTATGCAGAGAAACACAATCTCAAAAACAAACAAACAAATCACTCACTTCACCAGCATCTGGAAGTGGGATTTGGAGCCCAGAACCTGGAAGTAGAACCCAGCTCCCAAAAGTTGAATCCAGCATCTGGAAGTGAAGCCCCAGCATCTGAAAGTGGCAATGCATCTTGGTTTACCCCAAAGAAAAGAATGTGCCCAGGACATAGAATTTTCACTACTAAAAGGGAATAAAGGTGATAGTCCTTTGAATTCTGTTTCTCTGTGTGTAGGCCTGACAAAGACCCACTGGTGAATAAACTGTACTTCCCCAATCCTGGAAACCATCTATTTCCCTAAAACAGAGGGATATAGGTAGCTATGGATAATGAAAGCAAGTTCCTTGAGATGGCGGCTTCTTGTTCTGGGTAGACATTGGGAGGAGAAATGGCTGGAAGACACAGATCGGGCTTCTAAACTGCACCAGTTGGGGGGTGGGGTCATGGAATAGACCTCTCTAACGTCCAAGCCACCTCTGTTCAGGGACTCCAGGCTCAGGCCTCTCCCCTACTGCTGCTTCCCCTTTCTCTCCCCCTTGGTCCTCTGTCTTCTTTGTCCATGCCCAGGAACCATACTCATGAACCCACAGACAGCTACCAAAACTACCAATAGCCCCCGCCACATTTCCCTGTAACCAAAAACATTGTTCAAGGGATGGCAGGAAACCATTGTGGTCCAACCTCCATGGCAAGCTGATGGAAAAAAGCCATGGTAAATATAAAACCCAAGAACCAACCTGGTTTGAAAGTAAGGTTTTACAACAAAACCTTGTATTATTGAGGACAAAAGCACATGTGAGTAGAGACACCTCCACATCTCAGCACAGCCCCTGAGAGCGGGCAGGCTGGAAGGCCAAGGGTGGGAAAGAGACTCAGCTGAGATATTAAATGCAGTACTCCAGCCCTAGGTAGATGGCCGTGTTAGAACATTATTAGGCTCTGGGCTCACATCACCCTAACAAGAAAATTCTGTCTTATTCTTTGACCACAACATGGTTGTCTGTGGTAGCAATCAGAGGGTTAACTGAACAAAATCAGAGATAAATTTGAGGAGACAGCAGTATATTAAATTAGGAGGAAGCATTCCCACGGTTTTGATTTACTTTTACAGGAAGAAGCAAAATATTGGACATCTTCTATTATTTCACTTTTCCTGGAGGGTAAATGAGAGATAAACTTGCAGAAAAATCTTTTTAAAAGCTGCTTTAATCCCCAGAGTCTCAGGGTTGATGTTTTCATTTACAGACAATAAAAGGTCAGTCTTTAAATGCAGACAGGCACACCTCAGGAGCTCTCTCAAGAATCTCCAGGTAGTAGGGGGTGAGTGGGACAGCACACTATTTTATTTCACAGATTTCCAAGAGAATTGCAAACTGCAATTTGCTTTTTAAGAAAAAAAAAAAAATAGAAAGGTTGTTTTTTGTTGGTTTGTTTTTTATCTTCTCCGTTTTCTGCATGGTTCAGGCATGTTTGCTGGGCTACTAAGAGACTGTGAAATTGCACAGGCTTTTCTAACAGTAAAGGAAGTTCTAGGCACTCTGAGAAAGCCCTCTGACGAACAATAAAGGGAGCACACAATGACGGATGCATCATTCAGCGTTCCCATCGTCGTGGGAGTTGAAGCCGATGTTGGAAGACTCATTCAGGCAGCTTGGATCAAACTAAAGACCGCAGCCATCCTGGGAACGGTGATCCCCAACCACAGAGCTCTCCCTAAAAGGGACTACAGTTCTTCTAGGAGTTGTAGCAGGCAGCTAAGGCATACCCCAGGAGCCCTTCCCACTCAGTATCAGAAACCCCATTATAAAGGTGAGAAAACTACAGGTCAGTGTTCTCTGGCTTCCCACAAGCAGTGGGGGCTGAACAGGACTGAGACATGACAGTGAGGTTCCGTTTCCTGACTCTCCATGTTTACTGTTCCCAAGAGAGCAAGGACAGGAGATACAAACCAAGTCCGCCCCCCTCTGACAAACCTAGGAAGTGCATTGGCTCCACTTCCCAAGGAGTTAGTTCCCCGGAGGTCTACAGAAGAAAATGAGACAGTCGCCGAGGAATTTAAACTCTGTGGTGAAATCATTTCCTCCAAGTTATTATTTATTTAATGACAAAGATATGCCTCTAGAAAAGTAGCCTGTGAATGCTGACCTTTGAGAAGACCTGAGTCCATCGGCAATTATATATGGAATATTGAAGGATTATAGAGAGCAGTTTTCCTTCACCCTCATTCCCTTCTCCACATGACAGTTTTAAAAAGTCACATTCATTTATTTTATCATTTAGACACATGTTTCAACCCTGGTCTCCTGTGCAGATTCTGTCTGAGCACAGTCATCTACAAGCTTGTCTCTCTGCAAATGGACCCCAAATGATGAACATGACTCCTTTCCATATTTGGAGCATGTAGATGCCACCAGCCCACATTTGAAACTGTGTTTGAGGTTTAGCATGCTGTGGGCCCTTTTCTGAGCTCAGACTGCTTAAATAGAAGGGAAATTGGAATAGAGAGGTTTTACTTTTTTAAAAAAATCAAAATATGAGGTGCATCTGTTATGACTGATCAGAATAAATTTAGAAAAGAGAAAGCACACTTGTGTAAGTCATTAGGTTTTGACTTATTTTAGTAAGTGAGTTCTTGCCTGGTATTCACAGAGCCTTGGTATTCATCACATAAGCCTGGAGTGTTGGTGCTCATCGGCAATCCCAGCACTCAGAGGGTGGACGGAGAAGAATCAGGAGTTAGAGGCCATCCTCAACTATGTACAGAGTTGGAGGCCAGCCCTGACTTCATGAGACCTTGTCTGAAAGATGTGGCGGGGGAGGAAAGAGAGAGAGAGAGAGATTTTAGCAGAGTTCCAAAAGACAACACAGAATAAAAAGGGACTCCGTATGTGGATAGTTTTAGCTAATTTCTTGAATCAATGATGGAGGTACATAATATACATTTCAAAAGAGTTTACAGTAGAAAGCATGTCCTTCTGCTCTGGACCTGCGCCACCTGGCTCATCAGCCTTGATACAACCTTGCCAGCTCTTATCCTTTGGGACGTTTCCTATGCCTCCCCACAGTGCTTCTTTCCAGTTTTTAACCACAGAGCATACTATACCTCCTGTTCTATACATCACTCCTCTGTCTCAACCACACATCGCAGGGTGCCTCCTATCCATACGTAGTCTTGAAATGAATAGGACCAGTGCACTGCATCTCCAAGAGCACCTGTAAAGTCATAGCCTTGGAAGTAGTTGATGATTGTTCATTCTCAGGATTAAAAGATCTTTTCCTCTTTGGAGGTGCCACCAACCCGTGGCTGGAAATGCAGCTTCTAATATTTACCTTCTTTTATAAGACTGGCTGACACATTTTACCTATGCACACTTCAATCTAATTTTATCTTCTGTAAAATTATTTTAAGAAGAGAGCATCTTGATTTGAGTTAGGCTCCAAGAAGACTATGATGAGGCTTAGTTTAAAAGCAAGCAGCATTCTCCTGAGGTGAAGCAGGGGATGTGGAGGAAGGGTGAACAGAGGGCAGGCCTGGGAACCTAGTCTGCAGAGGACAACAGATTAACTGCTGGGTTCCTCAGCATGCTGGGCTCAATTCCTCTAACACTGTATGTGTATATATGCATGTGTTCATTAGTATACATGTGCACACAGATGCATAGGCCAGAGGGCAGCTTCAGCTGCCATTCCTCATGTCCACTTCGATCTGGAGCTCAGTAAGACCCTTTGTAATGAGGCCCGGTCAAATCTATGAAGTAGTATCCCCTCAGAGAGCAATACGGGCCAGCCTTTTTTAAAATGGGCATTGTATAGCAGGTATGGTGGTACACACCTTTAAACCCAGCATTTGAGAGGCAGAGTCAGGCGGATCTCCACAGAACAAGTAGAGATGGTCTATAGAACGAGTTTCAGGACAGCCAGAGCTCCACAGAGGAACACTGTCTCAAACAACAAAGCATAGGTTGCTGTGGAATAATGCTCTTGTACACTGTCAAGATTTATCAGTCATACTGGTTTAATAAAATGCTAATTGGCCAGAAGCCAGGCAGGAAATATATGCAGGGGCAATCAGACTAGGAGAATTCTGGGAAGAGGAAAGACAGTGACATGATCATTAGTCAGATGAGAATGCTGGACTGAGAAAAAGTACCAAGCCATTTGACTAAACAGAGATAAGAACTATGTGTTAATTTAAGTATAAGAGCTAACTAATAATATGCTCAAGCTACTGGCTCAGCATTTACTGTCAAATTAAGCCTCCAAGTCAATTGTTTAGGAAGTAGCTGCTGGATATTTGGGAGGTGTTGGCAGGACAGAAACTATCTGACTACAATGAACATTCTAGGAAAATTCAGGTGTCTATGTGTGCACGTGCATGCATACACAAGTGTGTGTGTGTGTGTGTGTACATCTGTGTGGGGGCAGAAGTTGGTGTTGAGTGTTTTTCTTCAGTGACGCTTTATGCTATTGTTTTGAGACAGGGTCTCTCTGAACCTGGAGCTCATCAATTTGGCCGCCTAGGCTAAAAAGCCCCCGTGATCCTTGTATTTCTGCCTCCAAGTGCTGGGATTACAGGTACACACTGCCACACCAGGCTTTATGTGGATGCTAGCTATCCAACTCAGGTTCTTGTGCTCCTGTGGCAAGCCATCCCTCCAGCCTTGAGCTTTGGCTTTTAAATCCACTCAGATCCAGAAAGGATTGACAGTCCCTGGAAATAAGTAGGCACTCTACCCACAGAGCTTCAATTTCTTTAGTCCCAGAGTGGAGGAGGTAAACCTGACATCTGTCCCTTTCCCTCTCAAGGTTCCTGACATGAAGGGCAGCAGACATTGGTTGGGGAGAATTGAATGAAGCAGCAACCTTGCCTGGAGGTCCTCTGGGTTAAATGCATGCAGCGTTCCCACGAAACACAGTCAAATGCTCTTGGAAAGATGTCAAAATACATCTCTTGATCCCAAATACTCCTCCCCCAAAGATGCTTCCAAGGATAGTTTCCGACCAGCTTCGTGTTCCATGAAGATCAGGGCAGCTCAGATTAATATCAACATTTCATAGAGTCTAATAACAAAATGCTCCACAAAGATGTTGTCTATCAAAAGTACATGAGACAAAGATTTTATAATATTAAGACCAGATGTGGGAAATATCGGAGAAGGGATTTACTTTCAGCATACTCGGTGAGATACAGGAAAAATGTATGCAATATCAAACGAATGTGGCTTTTGCTGGATTTTTCCCCCCACAAATATTGACCAGTAACAAAGCAATTTGTGCTTAAAGATATAATCCAAAAGAAAAAAAATAGGGTGGTTTAGTTCTTGGCAGGAGCTCCTCTTAGCACTAGGCCATAATAGCTCAATAAATAAACAAAGTCACCTTTCATTGTACTCAAGTGCTGGGGAGGGCACATGGTTCACCTCCCCTCAAGCACCCGCCCATCTGTATCATAATTACTCCCCTGGTGACAGCCAGCAGGGTTAGAGAGATCAGCAAGCAGGACAGTCCCCAGACAGAAATGTTTCTCTCTCAGTGAAAGGTGGATCCCATTAAGAGAGGGTCACCTAGGACTGACTCATGGGTGGGGTACTTACTGCCCTTCCCGCCTGCCGCCCCTCAAAACACAAATAGAAGGACACAGGTTAAAAGCAGGTAAGAGCCTCACAATTGCCAAATTGATACTTAGTGGCACAAAATGACCCACAGATGTGATTCCCACAGAGATAGCCCCCATCTACTGATAGGACTTTCCAGGCTGTCCTGCCACCACGCCCTGAAGCTAGAAGATAAAGAACCCCCAGCAGACACTCCAGCAGAGGAGGGTGAGGCCTGGGTTTCACATTTCCTGGCTATTGTCAATTTGTCTAGCAAGCTCCACATTCTCTACACTTAAGAGACTTTTAATTTCCTTCCTTAGTAACAAAAATCTGTCCAAGGTGGTTATAAAATGTATATTTATTTACCTCTGGGACCAGGGCTGAGGGTCATGTGAGCATGCTATGGGCTAGGGAGGAAGAAAAGGATGAGGGGAAAATGTGCTTTTCTTTTTTTCCTCCAGTCCCTTGAGTCTCACCCTCCATCTCTCTGGCTGATGTCAGGAACAAAGCTTTCATACCTGGAGGCTCATTCACCTGAGTACCTGGGCCACTTGAACCTTTGCTGAGGTGACCCCAATCCCAGCAACAAAGGCCTGAACAGATCATAGGAAGAAAAGGCAGGGGTGCCCACAGCTGGGTAGTGGGGTTTATCTGCTGCAAACTACAGCTTAAGCTCAGTGTGACCTCAGGGCAGAGAACTGCTTTTGCACAGGTAAGTTGTGGGCATGTAGCCTATACCACCTAAAATGTCTGCCTACTAGTTGGTTCTGTGCAGGAAAAGGCTGCCCACTCACTCTTGCCCAGACAGAGAAAAGAAGCAAGCAGGAGGCTGTTCTCAGGAGACAGTTCTGTCTTGTTAGATGCTGCCAATTTTAGCTGCCGTGTCCTTACCTGCTTGAAAGGAGGGCAGATATTCGGGGAGGAAAGAGCTCTGAAGAAATGCATAGAATACCCTCTCTTCTGTCTGTGATCCACAGTCTAATGAAAGAGGGTGACCAGGAACTGGGGCACTAGAACACACTCGGTGCAGGGTAAGAGAACTAAGGTGATCTGACAGCTGGGCTAGAGCTGCCTGAGAAACCAAAGTGTTCTTGGTAAGAGTTTATCACCAAATGCAAAGAACTTCACAAGGCCTGTGAGCCAGCCTCAGAGGAACACAGAATCCCAAATCCAGGACATCAGTAATAATAGCTACCTCTTCCCAGCTGTTTGTTAGAATTTGTACCCTTATTAATTCATTCTGTCCTCACAACAGCAGCCCCACTCTGTAAAAGAGGTACAAAGGTTAAACAGCTTGCCTAAGGTCCATGCAGCAATTAGAGTCAAGCAGAGTGAACCTGACCTTCCTTGTAACCATGGTGTTGAGATAATGCCAATCAGGCAGGATAGGACACCAGATGATTTTTATTCTTAAGAGCTGTGTAACTTGGTGAGAGTGGTAATTATGTTTGGGGCAGGGGGGAGGTAGAGGCGTGAGACAGTGATTGACAGAGACTCACAAACAAAGAAACAGAACACGGTAGTGATCTAGCTATGATGAACCGCTCATGAAGCTTCTTGGTGCCCATGGGGATGGAAGAAAAGGCAAAACTAGCCCAGACTTCGAACTCTGACAGAAGCCCCAATACCATCATGCACAGCAGCCCACACATCACTGTCCTGCTTGCCTTGAGCTGCTGATGTGTCTGTCCCTTCCTTGGAGTGAGTTCTTTACATTCTCTTGATGACTTTCTTGATCTTCCTTGTCCTGGGCTCACGCTTGCTTCCACATACAGAGCAAATACTTGATGGAGTTTCCAGCTGGAAACAGAACAGGAGCCCTACAGGGACACTCAGAAGAACAAGCCACATTGCAGAGTGCAAAGGGGACAGAGCCCTCTAAGGTGGAGGGGCCTGCAGGATACAGGAGGAGAGATGTCCTGTCAACGATCGAAACCGCTGTCTGGGGCACAGGAAAGGGTCGTGGCTGTAGAGGTCATCTGCAAGGAGGTGTTAATGAAACCATGAGAATGGACAAGCTCAGAGAGAGGGGATGGCAGTGAGAAGGGGCAAGGTCTGAAAGAAGCCCATTGTTGGAGAAGACAAAGGAGGAGAGGAGAAGAGGGGAGGGGAGACTGAGAAGGGGTGGCCCAGGAGTAAGGGGAGAAGAAAGCAAAGGCAAACTGGAGGCCAGCCCCTTCTTCCCAGCTGACAGACATTCTTATCAGCTGGGATAGGAACTTTCACAGCCAGAGACCCAGCCCCCACCCCATCACAAGAATTCACTGCAGAAGTCTCCCTTAGGGCATAAGAGAAAGTCAAGATGAGCCTGAACTTGGAGAGCTTGGGGTCATTTTAAGAGACTGAACAAATCTCTCCTGGCCTAGGGATGCCTCCATCCTTCATGGACTGTGTCTGGTTAGAACAGGCTGTATTGCCCAAGAAGAACCCCAGAGGTGAGCCAACACTGGGGTGCACATGGCTCTGCAAGCAGGTTTTGGAGCAGGATCCAAAGATAAGGATCAGGTCACTAGCCTCACAAAGACTTGATGACAAGAGGTAAGTCAAGCAACAAAGACTGAACATTTGGTAACTATGCCAAAGTAGAATCTGCCAGAGGTCATCAGCCAACTTCTGGTATTTATTTGCCAATGGGTCAACATGGCAATAATAAGATCCAAGCAAGCAAGTGGTTGGAACTCACTATGACCAAATTAACTGTCTACGTATGGCTAAGTGTTTCTAGCCTGTCCACTGACTGGAAAGAAAGACTCCAGGTCTCTTTCCTGGGGGTTGCTCAGTGTCAGGAGTCATGGGAGGAAGAGCTAAAACCTGGCCCTTCAGATTAACAGAGGGGTGACACCTGTATGGATCTGAATGCTGCAGGAGCCCCAGAGGGACATGAGTGCAAGAAGAGCCATCTGAGTCACCTCTTAGAGATGTAGAGATCTTTAGGGGAGCTAGGACCAGGGTCTCCAGCCTGAGGCCAACAGTGAGAGAAAAGTCAGGGATGGGTGAGGGGAACAGCACAGGAGTCAAGTGATGCTGAGGGATGACTGGTCCCTGGCTGAGGAAGACCTTGAATGCCATGTGAAGGAACAAGGCTTTGGATGGGTTAGAGCTTGAACACCTAAAAAGCCCAGTGTGAAAGCAAGCAAGGCAGGTGGGAGGGAGAGAGAAAGGAGGGAAGGAGGAGGGAGGGAAGAAGCATTTGTGCTCCCGTGGAAGCTGGATAGCATGGGAGTTAGAACGTTCAGAACTGTGTTGCAACTCAAACGCTGGTTTCCCGGCATTCTTTAACCCGAGTCAGCCCAGCCTCCCAGGGTACGTGTAGTGCTGATCTCAGCGGTTAATTAGAGAACACGTTGGGGCCATGCACACCAATATGGTGCCTCTTGTGGTAAGAGTTTGATCATCACATCCTGAATTACTGAGCCCGAAGAAACATTAGAGATGAAGTTTTCTAGGACCCCTTCCCATTGGTCAGGACTTGAAGAAACTGAGGTATCTACACTGAGACATTAAGAATCTGCTGGCTAAGTGGATTCTCTGGTATGTTAGTGGCCTGGGCTGATTCAGCCACAGCTGCACGGAGCAAGTTCCATCAAGTGGGACAATGAACCCACGGACCAGGCTAAAGAGTGAGTAGGGACTTAGAACAGGGAGGCATTAGGAGGGACATGGACTGAAGTTCCAGTGTAGAGAAGGCAGAACATGTAGAAAGAAAGATGGCAAAGCCGGGGAACGGGGTGAGTAGGGCTGATATGTAGCTTAGTTGATAGAACACGCGCCTAGTATTCATGAATCCCTGGGTTTGATCCCCGGTGCTGCATTAACCGGGTGTATAACCCTGCATTTGGGAGCTAGGGCAGGAGAATCAGAGATCTGAGGTTACCCTAAGTTACATAGAGAATTTGGGGTGAGCTTGGGCTATATGAGATCCTGTGCAGGGGAGAGAAGAGAGAAGAGAGAAAGAAAGAGGAGAAATAAAAGAAGAAAACAAGTACCCGAACCCCGGCAGCTGTTGCTCTATCTAACCTCTGCGGAGGCAGGGTAGGCTCTGTCTTGCCCGACTCAAGCCTCAAGCTCTCCATTTAGCAAGAGTTGCAGGCAGAGCGCTTCCGTCGCTCTCTCTCTTCGGCGTAGTTCGCTGCCATCTTGTGGTCTTCCGTGCTCTGGCTGCCTCAAGGCTTTGCTTCACTAAGAACCTCTGACCTCTGCATTCGAGCCAGGTCCCGCGGTTGAAAGGGTTAGTGTGGCACACGCTGGCTTCCTCCAGTGTCCCAAATAGACGTAACCAAAGCCAATCCTGTCCCTTAGGCTCTACACTTTTATTCATTTCTACAAACCGGCACTTACTGATAAGGACACTAAGGTGTGCAGAGCCTGGCTCCTGTGCACCTCGGTCACCGGGCAAACACCAAACGCTGGTGCATTTTCCGGGAGGGGCAGGGGAGTTGCTGGTGCATGCAGCTGAGGCCACGGCAGGAGGGTACAGGGTCTTGGGTACCGCTGTGCTTTACAAAGAAGACGATGGCAGTGGAAAGCGCAGCCTAGCAAGGCCAGACTTCGAGGTCTCCCAGCATCAAAACTCACAGTTTTACTCCAGATCCACTGGCTCTGGTGTCTGGCACATGAGGGTGGGTCAAAAGCTGGGAAGATGGGAACATGGAAGTCCCATGGAGACCCTTACAAGGCCTCCTGCTTCCCGTAGGTTTTCTCTGGGCTAATTACTAAAATTACCACGGGTTATTTGTAAGATTAAAAAGCCCACTTTGAGGACCAGCAGATAGAGAGGCATTTTGCTGCCAACCCCAAAACCCACCCGGTGGGAAGATGGAGCCAGCTTCGGACCAGAAAGTTCTTCTCTACCCTCCACATGCAGGCATGTGGGTGTGCTCAAGGGTACACTGCACTTCACACACACACACACACACACACACCACACACACACACACACTATTTATGTTTAGAAATATATATTTTGGGCCATCTGTGGCTGAGTTTTAAAGAACAATCTCAATATGTAAAGGAACTAGGAGAACCCAGGCCAGTGATGGCAAAACTCAATCAATTTCAAAATGTCACTCCATCATTATAATCTACATTTTTCTTTTCTCTCTCTGTTTGACTATCAAGAGGTAACCTTATATAAAAGATCCAGAAGGGAACAGGTTTGAAATTATGTTGATGAAGCTATCTATTCTAGCCCATTCCCTGTAAATGTGGGAAAGTCATAATTGAAGGGTTACATCCAGGTGAAAAACAGCCACTCCAGTTACCATGAGTCTTCACTTAACACTGTTTCTAAAAATTTCTAGGAAAATGAGATTTTTAGCTCAGAGCAGGAGAGCTGGCCCTCATACTTGGTAGAGATGGCCCCACCCCACCAGACAGGCAGGCCTGGAAGAGCTGACCCTAAGGCATGGGCCTAGGAGAGCTGGCTCTATACTTCACATTAGGGAGTGGTCCCAGTGGCCCAGACCAAGGAGTTCAGCTACCACCCAGACCCACATCCTGAGCCTTTGATTGGCCCACCCTATCACATTTACCACATCCATGAGCTGCTGGAGTGGGTGAAGGGACTAGTCCTGTACAGTGATAACCATAGGGTCACCATGACTTGGGTGATAGATAACAGGATGTTCAAGAGGAGTTTTGGTGACGGTCCCATGATGACAGTGTGCCAGAGGACTTGAACCAGACCAAAGACTCTTTGCAATGAACATTCTGTAGGTGGGGCTGATTGGATAAAAGGTATATTGCACCACTGCACCCAATGCCATTAGATAAATGAAGAGGTGTTGGAAAGACAGAGAAGGAAGGCAGTGTGTGGGATGTTGTTGTTGTTTTTAATTGAATTGGGGGAGTCTGAGGGGCAGCTGTAGGGGTGAGGGGTGGATGCAGAGAAACTAGGAGGTGAGTGGGATTGGGGTACATTATGTGAAATTCCCCCAAAAAAATCAATAAAGAATTATGTTTTAAAAAGAAAAGAAAATAGCTCAGGTGTTCTTGATATCCTTCTCTTATCCCTTTAGGATGAGCATCTACTGCTGATTTCAACTTTACCATCAAGTATCCCATAGATAACTCCTGGAGTACATTTATCACTTGCCTCTACTTCTCAGGTCCCCCCACCTCCCTACACTTGTAATTCCCAGTGATATCAGAAATGATGTGAATGCAGAGGTAAGCGCACATATGCTTCCAATATGCCATTCATCCATGTTACATTTGGAGAACGTTTAGCAACAACCACAAAATTGGAACTTTGAACTTGAGAAAATGTCTGGGAATGCTGTGAGTCAGGATTTCCTAAGCCACACATTACAGCTTTCATAAACTGACTGACCTTCAAAGCAGATCTAGGAGGTTTGGAGGTCAAAAAGAGGGGGTCAGAGATACTAATCTGATAATTTCTCACTCTTACACAAAAGAAATGTTAAAGAAAAATATATGGGGGGGGGGCTCTACTGTGGAAGCCTGAGTTCCCTATCACCACTATAGTTTTTAAAGAAAATACCCAAACCTATGAAAGACAATGAAGACGTCCTAAGAAGAAAGTTTATAGCTCTAAATGCCTACATTAAAGGTGGGGAGGCAGAGAGATCTCAAACAAACAACCTAATGATGCACGTTCAGGCATCAAATATGAACAAACCAACCCCCAGAGCAGTAGATAGAAGAGACAATGAAGACCGGAGCAGAGATGAGTGAAACTGAAACAAAATACAAAGAGAATTAGGTAGGACTCACTCAGTAATAGAGAAAACAGGGTACAAATGGCTAAAAAAATTTTCTCAATCTACATTTGTTTGGCATTTCTTTCAAAGATGGCAGTGGATAGATGTGTGCCTTTTCCAATTTTAATAGTTCAAGATGCCTGAAGAAATTACACATACATTTATTTTCTTTGTATGGACTAGAATGTCCATTCCATGAGTGAGCATGGATGTCAAAGTGAGGGGGGCCATAGTAAACATGCCTTTGAGTGCATAACAGAGCCAATTACTATCAAGCAGGTAAAGATTGCTTCTGAAGAAAATCTTAGCTGGAGGAGGAATGAGGAGGAAAATCTTAGTGTGAGGAGGAATGAGTACCAGAGCCATCGCTGAGGAAGAGAACAGCTGGGTGGGCTGCACTGGCTGAGCAGAGCCAACTCCCCTTGTGGAGTTAGTAGGGAGCTATCACTCCATTGAGATGAACCTGGGTTTTTGTTGTTGTTGTTTTTTCTTCAATACATTTCAAGTATATTTTATGTTCCTAAACCTTCCAGGAGGTTGAATGGAACATGGTGTGTTGTTTTGCAATCTGGATGCTGGAGAGAAGCAGAGTCAATTTGGAAATAAAAGATATTTAATTGAATTGGCTTTTGTTTTGACAGATGTTTTATACAGTACTTTGTCTGTTAAGAACAAGATGTTCCAATAAATACTGGATAAGTGGGAGAGAAAATTTACTACGGGGCCGTAAATCAATTGGCAAGAGGTCGTAAACTGCAAGATTGGTGCTCAAAGCATTTATTAGATTATCAGACTCTAAGATTGATCTGTAGTTTTATCTACCTTCTCTCATCCGTCATTTTTATGGGATGTGAAAAAGAGTTATAAAGGATAAATTGCTTTAAAAATTAAAATATGGGTTTTAGACAAAGCAGTCTGGCAAGATATGGAGCAGAGACTTTTTAAAGTGATGAACCTAGAGAGATATCCAAAATAGAAATATATTTGATACTTTGTAGGAGGTAATTGCCAGTTTAATAGGAAATTAAACACTAAGATGGAGGAATGGCAGGGGGTTTTTAAATCCAGAGGGTTCTAGAGGTTATTGCATCAGAGCCTGATCATCTTATAGACGAGGAGACTACAGTCTTCGAGATCAAGGGCCCCTACAGAAACTGTCAGCCAATGGCATCAATGACCCTCTTTGTACTAAAGATAATGCAAAATGTTTGTGATTCTTTTTCTTTTTGGAGAGAAGATAATTTTAACACACACATATTAGGGAGGTTGCTACAGCACTAGAGGGCTTGCTGCGAAAATATGAGGGCCTGAGTTCAATCCCCAGCACCTACACCCAACACGACTGGAACCCTGGCACAGAGGAGGTGGAAACAGAAGTCTTTCTGAGCTTTACTGTCCAGTCAATCTAGTTAAATCTGTGAGCTCTGGGTCCAGTGAGAAGCTTTGTCTCAAAAAAAAAAAAAAATTAGATGGAGAGAATTGAAGAAAACAACCAGTGTTGGCCTCTGCCCCACCCCACAGACACACACAAAAGACATACCATAAACTCCTCAGGACAGAAATCATTTCTCCCATTCAGTTCACTGTTTTCAAGGTCAATGAATATCTGCTGACACTTTGGCATGTTTTGGAGAATCTTTTGTGCAACACAAGTCCGTGCTTCCCCTGCTTCTCTGTGTTGGCAATGCCCTACTAGCCCTACAGACCAAGAAAACACCTCTGTACCAAGTGCTATGGATAAAGCAAGTGGACAAAAACAAACTGTTTGAGGCTCAGGAGACACATCTTCCTACTGGGGTGATCCAAAGTCTGTCAAACTTAGGTGCTAACTAACCCTCTCAACCAAAGGCAGGGCCAAGCTAAAATGATGCAAGCAAGACACTAACTAGGGTGTCCAATTCCAGGAGTCGCTCACCCTCCAAGACCCCAGACTGGGAGAATGAGAATGTCTGCTGAAGGAAGAGCTGGCAGGTGGCATCAGCCTCTCTACAACCAGTGGCTCCATGCAGTGTCGGGAAAAGCCAGGGGACACTGAGGATCTGAAGACCAACTGCATCCTGATCACAGTTGCACTGACCCTGAGTGTTCTGAACAGGAACACTGAATACATGGTGTCCAGATTAAATGCAGACATTTAGTTGAGTTAGAATGCTAAAGAACTGCAAATAACCTTCTACTAGAAATATAAATGCTAATGGGATGTACTAAAAGTTTGGTTTTTTAATATGAAATTCAAATTTGATTCATTGTTTATACTTTATTTGCTAATTCTAACAGTTTTATCCAAAGAGAACTGAGAAAAGCCAACAGGGGCAATGATGTGCAGAGCTATGAAGGAAGGGTCCAAGGAGAGTTATGGAGAGACTGTCATACTGCAAAATAAAAAGGAAGTGATAGAACATTCTGGAAAAGTCAAGCACAGACTCTCAATCCAAAGTGCCTGCCAGAACCCCTCTGGTAGCTTCCACCTAAAATTAGTACACACATTTTAAAAAGCACACTGTCAAGCTAATTTTATTTTTTTTTTTACAAATCAATGAATGTTTATTTAGTGTCATTTTTATATATGTACTGACTATGAAGAGAGAGCTGAATGAATCTCTGAAGACATTTCATGGGCTCCCATTGTTTTAGATTCAGCGGTATCGGAGAAATTTCAGCTAATTCTTCAGTCTGCATTTCACAAATTTCACCAAACTAATGCTGGATTGAATGCCAGCCACAGGGGACCACAGCTTGGGGAACTCCAAAGTTCATCAGACAGCAGGTTTACATCACAGAACCCCAGCAAAGTTCAGAAATGGAAGCTTAGATATGCTCTGCAAGCCAGGCTGGGAGGGGTCTAAGCCCAGAGACCTTACTGCATAAGGACTGGAAAGACCCCCTCCCTCAGACTCTCTCTCGCATTTCCTGCCTCAGACCCAAGGACACTGCTGAGAAGAAACACAAGGGTCTGGTGGAGCCCAGAACACTCAGGTGACTCCCAGGGCAAGGACACTCCAGGTGCATGGGGAAGAGAAGGCAAGGCAACTTATCAAAACAGGAATTTGGAATGAAAGGGTACAGGCTGGGAGGGAGTACACCCCCAAGGCAGCAGCATTCCCAAAGAACCGGAAGAGGGACAGAGAATGTCTTGGAGGAATCAATCTCAAGAAAGCCTGCATGACTCTCCACTCTAGGACCACTCATGGGACTTCCTCAGCTTTAAAAATAAAATAAATAAAAAGAATCAGTTATTGTTTCTAATATGTATGTGTGTGCATGTGTTCCTGTGTGTACATGTGGAGGCATGCACATGTTTGGGGATGCATGCAGAAGCCAGAAGCTGATGACAAATGTCTTCTCAATCACTGTCACTGTATTTTTTGAGACTGGGCCTCTCACTGAGTCTGGAGTGTACAAGTTTGACT
This sequence comes from Sigmodon hispidus, assembly GCA_004025045.1. Classification (NCBI taxonomy): domain Eukaryota; kingdom Metazoa; phylum Chordata; class Mammalia; order Rodentia; family Cricetidae; genus Sigmodon; species Sigmodon hispidus. Next base: position 139,066 of record PVIH01000733.1, on the reverse strand, counting down.
AGACTGACTGGCCAACAAGTCTTGGGGAACTTTTTGTCTCAGAGCTGATAATACAGGTATGTGCCTTCATACACTGTTGTGTTTCTTTCTTTCTTTCTTTTTTTTTTTTTTGTAATTTATTGTGTGTATAGCTGTTTCTCCTTCAGGTTTCCACAGAGGCCAAAAGAGAGCGTTGTATCCCTTGGGACTGTAGTTACAGATGGTTGTGAGGTGCTCAGTGGATGCTAGGAACTGAGCCCAGGTCCTCTGCAAGAGCAGCCAGTGCTTTTAGTTACTGAACCATCCCTTCAGCCCCTCAGCAGAAGAAAAAAAAATGTATGCTGGAGAATCCCTTATCTGAAATGCCTAGAATCAAACGTGTATCAAATCCAGGACTTCTGTTGGGATTTTTGAATATTTACATATCATGAGAATTCCTAGGGGATAGATTTTAAGTATAAACATTGAGTCACTCGTGTGTCATATATACCTTACACCCTAGGTAAATGTATTTATGTATAGTCTTATACTTGACTCCAAGCTACTCCTCTATGTCTCCCTCAATAACACCTGAATCCCAGTACAGGTATTTTATACAGTGATGAATAATCTTGTGCATCAAATAAAAGTTCATGGTGTGCGGTTGCTTGCTGCTCATTTCAAACAAAAGAGTGCTGAGATTCTACTCAGAGTATGGAACGTCTGAGCTAAGCCGGAGTTGGGAGATGCCTCTGTCAGTAAGGGCATTGCTGCAGGAGTATGGACTTCAGTTTGGTCCTTAGCAGGAAGAGGAGAAGGAAGAGGAGGAGGAGGTTGTGCACACCTTTATCCCACCCACCCCATCTCCACACTCAGGGGAAGTCGCAGGTAGATCTCTGAGTTTGAGGCCAGCCTGGTCTACATCATAGGGAGTACAGGCCAGCCACAGCTACATACTGAGACCCTGTCCCAGAAAAGGAAAATAGAAACGGTGGGCCCGGGAATGTGTGTCTGTCATCCCAGAGCAGAGGAGACAGAGCCAGGGAGAGCTCGCCCCTCAGCCAGCTGAGCCTTGTCTGAGGGCTCCAGGCTAGAGAGGCTGTCTGTCTGGATAAACATCTTGAGGAACAACACCTAAGTTTAACTTTTGGCCCTTTCCACACATGTGCACACAAATGCAGCCAAACACACCAACAGGAGCACAGGTAAACACAGAACACATACAAATAAATGAATGTTCAGCCCATGTCATATCTTGGATTTATAACTGGATAAAAGGAAGGCAAAAAGAGTCCTCCTCCCAGAATTCTCAGAGGTAGAGCTAGGTCTTCCGAGTACCCCCAAAGCACATCTGGGTTAGACCTGGGGGGAGGTACACCTGTGCATGGGTGTGCAATTTGCTCAGGGAGAGAGGAGGCAGAACACACACAGTTTTACCAGGGAACTTCAGCAAGCTCTGGGTAACAAGGTCCCAATAGTCTGGTTTAGGAACAAGATGTTCCGTTCACATCATAATCTCGAGGCCAGAGTGGGTCATAAATATTGCTAATGTTTAATCAATGAATCCTTGGGCTCTCTGGGAGTAACATATGCAATTCATCACATTTTCCTATTGTTTTCAATTGTAAGTGGAAATCCTGTATTCACATTTTAAACTTCTTTTGTGTGTGTGCATGTGTGTGTTGGGAGGGCGGGGGTGCATGTGCACATGTGTACACATGTATATGGAGACTAGAGGGCAACCACAGGTGTCCTTCCTCATGAACTCTATCCACCATTTTTTTTTTTTTCTAGACAGGGCCTCTCACTGGGGTGGAGTTCACTGGCTACACTAAGCTGGTTGGCTGGCAAGCCCCAAGATCTCCCTCTCTCAGAGCTTCCATGCCCAGCTGTTTTGTTTCTGTTTTTAAATGTAAATTCTGAAGAGCCAAATTCAGGTCCTCACGATTGCAAGACAAGCAGTGACTGAGCTCTCTTCCCAGCCTCAATTTTAACATTTACAGTAGCAACAGGATCAGCCAAATAGCCCTGGCCACTACTACACAGCTATCTTCATTCTGTGGGTTTGTCATGAAGCCACTCAAAGCATTACCAGCCCACACTGCCCACCACTGTTCGATGCTTTTCCCAGTGAGACCCAAAGCACTCCAAATGGTCAGAACCTGATGGGAAGAGCTAGGGAGTAGATTGTGCCCCCCTCACAGGCATCGAGGGTCCCTGGCTGGGAATGGCCACATCTGACAAGTTCACAGAATGCTGAGTTGTAAGAGTCTTCTCAGAAAAATAAAATAATAATAATAATAATAAAAATCAAGCTCAGCTGGGCTCTGGTTTAACAGCATCTGGCAAGCTAACTATATTATTTTTGAACACACAGACATAAATTTGATATGAATAATAAAACAAGTATACCATGGACAAAGGAAATATAGAATTCACCTAATCTTCAAAAGAAATTCTATACTTGAATAATTAACTACGCTCTATTTATAAAACCAGAGTAATTGAAAACAGGGTTTTTCAGTTGATTCATATAGCCTCTGAAATATTTATTATTGCAAGTCGAAAGATCTGTCTGGGGTTTGTCACCGAAAATGTCTAAACTCAGTGTCCAGATGTTTATTTAAGTTGCTCCCACAGAGTTCTAATGTCAATACCAGGGGTTATCAGAGAGCATCGTTGTGTATCTTCCCTGACTAATATTCTCATTTCTCCTGCATCTTTGATGTTTTCTTTCATTAAAATTCCTGGCCTACATCCACAAAAAAATCTGCTGAGCTTGCATAAAAATCAGTTCGCTGATTTGACATTCAAGGATACCCTGCATCTCCACAAAGATAATATATATCAGTGGATATCACTCAGGCATCACCATCTGCCATGTAGAGTTGGCTTCAGAATGAAAAAGAGCTGAGAACCAAGATTTTTAGAGTGTCTAGGTTTCTAAGAGCATATATGATGTTTCCCCCAATGTCATGAGTTAGGATTCCTCACTCTTAGCCTAAGTGCAAATTTTTCCTTCACTCTCACATACCATGTCTTTTTTTGAAAAAGTAAAGATGATCTTAAAATAAAGGAAACCAGACTCTTTGTCTCAACTCACTTCCCACAGGCAACAGCAGAATATGACACCTGGGAGCATGTTTTAATGATGGATTATGGGTATCCCTTCCCTTGGTATGAGACTTCAAAAGACATGACCAGATAAGAATGCATATTGCCAATTTTCCCTTCGCAAAGTGAACTGAATCTTATCCAAATTGTTAAAGCACCCAAAACCCAAAGAAAAAGAGCAAATGAAGTTTGCATGAACTCTCAAAAGAGCCCAGTGCCCCTGAAGGCTGGACTTTTCCCTAATCTAGGGGAAAGTGGAAGCTAAGGAGCAACTGAGGCAAATGCAATTTCTCCTCCAGCCATTATCTCTGGTTAAAAAGAAGGAGAGTTTGGCACTGATGGTTAAAAGCACTAATAGCACTCGACAATGCCCCTGGTAAGAAGGGGGTCACTTCAGTAGAAAGGTTAATTAGAAAACATGGTTAAATCGTCTCAAACTCAATGCAGCACAGCCCAAGAAGTTATATCCTGGCACAAAATAGTCAATAAATGTTTATCGGCTTCTCACTGAACATGTAGTCCAGCATTTCTGTATTAATAGCTATAATGTTAAATTGGGTCTATAGGCAAATGTCTTTGTGAAATGCCAGGTTAAATAAAGTTAAATGGACTTTTTGTTCCAAAGATACAAACCTTCTAATATGTGACAGTGATTCTGAGTTACTGTGTGCGGAGGACGGAAGCTGTTTGCCAAATGCATTTCTCCACCAAATTCCAAATACAGTCTCTGTATTTCTCTTTGGAGAGACCCGTTTGAAGACATGTGATCAGGTCCAGCCCTTCCATTTGGCAAGTGATAATTCAGATCCCCAGAGATTAACTGACTTGGCCAAGCACTGGCTTTAACAGAAAATCTAGAACTTCATCATCCATCACCCCCACCCTTACCTCTCTCCCACCCTTACCCGTACCCTTACACCCTTACCTCCCACCCACCCTTACCCTCTAACCTTACACCTTTACCTCCTACCCACTTTTGCCCCCACCCTTACCCCACCTACCCTTACCTCTCCCCCACCCTTACACCCTTACCCCCCACCTTACCTCCATCACTCAGATCCCTTCATTTGTACCTGAGACTCCAGAACCCTTCCTGAGAGCACTACTTCTGCTCTCCTGCTACCAGATTCACTTTCACTTCCCACTGAGCCCCAACAGAACATTATTTATTTACTGCAAATTGTGTTGTTAGTGTGTGTGCATGATGGGGGATCCCGTGTGCTCAGCACAGTGTGGCCATCAGATCTCTCCTCTCACCTAATGCAGGTTCCAGGATCTAACTCCAGTTTCCAGCCTTCACCGAAAGCCCTTTACCTGCAAGGCTGTCTGACAGCCAACGGACACACTTTAAAAATCAGCACTAAGGTGACCGAGGACCTTAAAGTGACTTCATTACTTGTGATATGAAAGAAAGAGAACAAAAGCATTTGGAGGGGGACTGAGTAGAATTCCTGTTTCCACTGCATATTTCTATTGCGTTTTTCACTGGACTATTGATTTTTTTAAGAAGAAAGGCTATAGTTTATTCTGTGGCATGTAATAGATGTTGATGAGCACCAGTGGGCAGGCAGGTGGGACGGATGGATGAATGGATGGATGGATGGATGGATGGATGGATGGATCTGGATGGATCTGGATGGGTGATGGATCTGGATGGGTGGATCTGGATGGATGGATCTGGATGGATGGATCTGGATGGATGGATGGATGGATCTGGATGGATCTGGATTGATGGATGAGTGGACAGACAACCAAGTAAGCCAGGTCGTATGCATGGATGGATGGATCCAACTAAGCAAGCCAACAAACAGTGTCTTGCTTTAAAGAAGACCTCAAAGGTCTCATTCTCCTCCAGGTTGCTGATACAATGTGACAGGCCAGCCTTGCTCTTGCTGGCATGCCTTCCCAGTCCAGTTGCACTGTATCCCCTCTGGAATAATGAGTCAAAATAAACCCTTTCTCCCAGGGAATGGGGGGGGGACACAGACAGAGAGGGGGAGGAGAGGAGAGACAGCCAGCAAGAGAGCTTCTCAGCCTTTTGAAGAAGACCCAGTGCCACAGATTCAGATGATCTAAAATCTGGATCAATGAATGCCTCCACTGATGAACTAGGCTGTGCTACAGGGGCTAGTCCTGGACAAAGTAGGCCAATGGTTAAACCGTATTGACCTTGGAGATTTCACAAAGAATAACTAACTAGGAACAATGCAGTCAGTACCCACTATATAAAAATTTGCCAGCTTGAGGTTGAAGAGTTGGCTTGGTGGTTAAGAGCACAAGAGCTGTTCTTATAGAGGGCATGAATTAAGATCCCAGAACCCACATGGTGGCTTACAACTGTCTATAACTTCAGTTCTGGAGGATTCACCTCTGCAGGCCCTTCACACATGATGCATATACATGCAGACAAACACTCACACACATAAAATAAAAATGAGTATTAGAAAAGAAGTTTGCAAACTAGCTTTTTGTGTTGCTTATTCTTTTAAGATATGAAATATAATTTAAAGCACATAACCGGGGCATGTATCTAAAGTCAGCAGTGCCAACAGTCTCAAGGTAAGATACCCTGTTAGGAAGATATCTTTGCTTAAAAACCTGGAAATTATTAATGACTGTGCTTGGGACATCAAGTATGCAATTTGGGTCTAGCCCTCTAGTGGTGAAAAATCACAGCATGGTTCCCAAAGCATCTTCTAGTAAGAGTTGCTTGTGGAAATTTCTAGATGGCCATGGCCCTTTCTATTCCCCAGATGATTGTGTTGATGTAAATTGTACCTAAGAGTTTTGCTCAGGACATAAGTTTCTTTTAACATTAATTATTTGGCCAAAGCTTCTGTCTTCAGATTCTTCTGAAAAGAAGTGTGTAGGCTCAGTCTGGGACTTTTCTCTTGGTTCTGAATGTGCCATGCCAAAATTTTTGACAAAATAAATGTGTTTAAGAACATTTAAGGAGGCTGCCTCTCAACTTTGTTATTCTCAATAAAGTGACAGTTTTCTAAGGGTGAGAAATTTAGTTTCTTCTTTTTTAAGAATCAGTGGAATGCAAAAGAAGCAGCAACCCAGGGGCACAGAGGAGCAGCCACCCACAAACTCAGCCCAGGTGTGTATCCTGGGATCCAGAGCAGGCAAGGATCCCAGAGAAGGAATGTGGGAGGGCCTCCTGATGAGAAATCCCATCTGGAACCTCAGAAATCTGGATCCAATTCTGGGCTCCATCCCCAGCTCACCACATAATTAAGGGGGCAGCTTGGCTAATGTGTCCTTCTCTTTGTCCTCCTTCAAACGACAGTATCTGGCCTCTCCCAACTTCTCAGGAAGGCCATGTCAGCAGAAGTTGGGGATGTGGAGCGCCAATGGCCAAGTAGCTGCAGGCAGCCAGGAGCTGTGCCCAACCCCAGCTGCCCTCCTGCCCAAGGCTGTCTCAAAAATCAATCCTTTGGTCACACAGGGTCTGCAGGACAGAGATCAACAGAGCTGTATACAGCTCCAGTCTTTCCTTTAAGATAATGAGGAAAATAACATCTCTTTGGTGAAGCACAATTTTCGACGGCATACAAATACTTCTGTGAAATACAGCCATGCTTAGGCACACATAGGGAAGAGTCTTGCTATGGAAGCAACTGGCTAAGAGTTGGGAGATGTGGATTCCATCATGGCTCTGGTGGGTGGGCAACCTGGGAAGTCTCTTCTCATATAGCAGCTATTGTTTACTGGAGGCCTGCCGTATACTGGACATTTGGCATGTCTGAATACGTACGTTCACATGCTGGCATGCCTGGCCCACATACAGTAAGTACTCCATAAATGCTATCTGTATGATCAACTAATTTAATCTCTTGGTGGCTGTGCAAAAGATCTTATTCCCATTGTGTAGATGGGGAGGGCTGAGGGACAGAATAATGGCTGTTCCCCTGCTCTGCTCAGACCTCTTCCAGAATACAGTACATTCCCCAGCTGCTGGGAACACTGCCAGACCAAGACCCTGTCAGACCTCTTTGGAGACTGCATCAGCTGAAGAAGGCTGGCTCACTCAAGGTCATGCTTTCTGCCAGGATCACGCTTTCTATATGCAGTGATTGGTCAGACATGGTAAAGGGGCCAGGCTTCCTGTATTAGTTTCCCGGAGCTGCCATAACAAATTACCACAAACTGGGTGGCTTAAAACAGCAGAAAGGTATTTCCTCAAAGCTGTGGGTATCAAGGCCTGAGTACAGTTGTTGGCAGGTTGGCATCTTCCGGAGGCTCTAAATGAATTAGTCCTTGCCTCTTCAAAACTCTTGGAGGCAGCAGGTCACCCTTGGCACTCCAGATGGTCTGTCTGGTAGATGCTTCGTTCTGCTTCTGACTTCTTTTGACCTGCATGCCAGCCTGAGGAGTGTCCAATCTCCCTCCTCCCCGCCAGTATGTGTATGTGTGTCTGTCTGTCTTGTGTGTACTAGCCCATGTGTGTATTTGTGTGTGCAAGTATGCATATGGATGCCAGAGGTCAAATTCAGTGATCCAGTGTCCTGAGTCCCTCTCCACTATAGAGATGGCTTCTCACTGAAGCTGGAGCTCACTGATTACCTAGACAGGTGGCAGTGAGCTCCAGGGATCTTCCTGACTTTGCCTTCCCAGTTCTTGAATTCCAGGTGCATACTGCCACACTCTGCTTTTCGTGAGTGCTAGGGATCCAAACACAAGTCCTGATGTGTAGGTACTGAGGGTTAGCACTAAGGCCATTATTCAGCCCTTTCCACTCCCAACAGGGAACCTGAGCTGAAGTCCTGCCTCCATGAGATCAGCTGCACCTTTAGAGACCTTAGCAGAGCCCTGGGACCTCCCTGCAAGCCCACTTCTTATTCTACCAGGTTGTCTCCCTAACAAACATCCTCCACACTACTCAGACTTCAGCATGTGATCACAGCATGCATTTCAGTCCCCTGGGACATCAATATTTTATTCAGATTTTTTTTTTTTTTAAAAGACTTTTGGGGCTGAATGGCTTGGACTAGGCCCTTTTACTGCTATTAGCAATCAAAGTACCAATACCCCTGGCCAATCTGGCATAGGCAATTTCTCCCTTGATACTTGTTCCCAGACGACTCTAGGCTGTGTCAAGTTGATTAAGCAAAGACAATACCATCATTATTTCCCCACTCTCCATTTTCCATTACTCCTTTTCCCCTACTACGCATCCACTCCCATAAAGCTTACCAGCCTCTATTCCCAAGTCTCCTCATAAAACTAATATATACTAAGAGATAATAAAGTCTGTATGAAGCTAATCAGCCAGCAATAATAGTCAGGGTTTAAGAACCTTCTGGAAGGTGGTGGATGACTGAGGCATCATGGAGGGTGGGTAAGACATTCTATTAGATGATGCAATTCAAGCTGCTGAAACTCTCCAGGAGGAGGTATTGTGAAGTTGGGCTCATTCAAAACACCAAGTCAGGCAATGAAAACAATGGGACCATACTTATAAGTGATACTCACGGGTAGCATACCCTCCAGACTGAAAACTTATTTTGTTAGTAATTGCACAAATTCTAGTCAGTATTTAATGAAAACTCAGAGCCAGATATTGGGGAAAAGTTGGAATATTACTGAGAGGAAAGAGACCACAGTCAAATCTCACCTAGCCAACTTCTCAGGCTGAATAAGGTAAATGCTATCTTCAAGAGTCCTCAGCCTGGCTGGTTGCTCCTACAGAATCCCTGCTCCTCCTGCCTTAAATATCTTCCCTTCCAAGCTGTTTCGCTTCTGGGTTCAACTCTGCATCATAATCCTAGAGTTATGATTAAAGGCGTGAGCTACTACTATTTGGTTGGTTGTTAGGCCTTGAATTTACAGAAACACAGAAAGATCTCTGTCTCCTGAGTGATGGGATTAAAGGCCTGAGTCACCACTCTCTGACCCTCATGGCTTGACTGTGGGTGATTCTGTTCTCTGGTATTCCAGGCTGATTTTATTAAATATAAAATATATCACCACAGTTAGTAATTGGACTTACCTGCAATAGTTAAAGCTATGTAATGAACATAAATATTTTAAATTAGAAAAAAGGCTTCTGGCACTGTAATTTTTCTGTAATTGTAAAAAAGTGTGTTAAATTAATTGTAAGATGACTCAGGAAGCAAGGGTATGGGGCAAAAAGAGTTGGCTCTCTTAGACACAGCTGCACAGCCATAAGCAAAGGCTTCATTCTGCTCTGTGCCTCAGTTTCCCCGTTTGCAGTGTGGCGCACACAAATGGCGCTAAAAAGACATGTATTTCCTAGCAATGTTTTCAGATAAAATGCCCATGCGCAGAGTCAGCACCTACACACCCCTTAAGAAATGCATCTAAGTACTCAAAATACCAGATGCCTCTATTCTGCCTTACTGGGATTCTCTCCATATGAAGCAGGGTTCTTCTCTATCTCATGCTCGTCCAAATAGCTATTATAGGACTCTCTGCTGTTCTCAACTGACTTTGTCAGCACAAACAATCATAATAATGGGGTTCACTGACAGCTTCCTGCATGTATATAACGTACTTTGATCACATTCACCCCCATCACCCCTCTCCTTCGCCCTCACTCCCATTATCACCATCCTCCTCCCAAATAGACCCCTGAATTATTGTTTGTCTGTTGTTGGGATGAAGGGTTTATTTGGACTTCAGAGTTCCTGGGAGGGCCCATCACGGTGAGGGATGAATGGACGCAGTGGCAGGCCTGGAAAAGGAGCAGGAAGCTAAGAGGTCATCTCTCAGCCACAAACAGGAAGCAGTACACTGGAAGTGAGTATCGGAGTAAACCTGCCAAGCCACCTCCTTTGGTGACATGCATCCTCTGAGGTTCCACCACCTAAACCTCCCCAACAGCACCCCGGCCAGGGACCAAGAGTTCAAACACATGAGCCCATGGGGTACATTTGTCACTCAAACCACTGACATCTCTTGTTTCCTGTCTATTTTTATGGCCCAGTGAGTTTCACTAAAGGTTGCTTACAGGAATATGGGCACCTTGCTCACGGCTACAGTGCTGAATATCTTCCCCTCCCCCAGCAACTATTAACTGCCTATATACGCTCAGGGACGGGTGACGCTTCATGAGACCTTCCCACTTCTCAATTGGCTTGAACACTAAACTTAATTTTTTCCTTTTCTTTAAATTGGCAGTTTCAGGCTGGAGAGATGGCTCAGAGATTAGGAGGAATGACTATTCTTCCGGAGGTCCTGAGTTCGATTCCCAGCATCCGCATGGTGGCTCACAACCATCTATGATGACATCTTCTGTATACAGTATACGTAATAAATAAATCCTTAAAAAAATAAAAAATAAATTGGCAGTTTCTATTTTAAGTGTTTGCATTTATTATTTGTCCATGTATGCACACATACATGTATGCATCCCCATGTAGGAGTCAGAAGACAAGCTGTGGGAGGGTGGTCTCTCACTCCGCCATTTGGGTTCCAGAGCTGGAAGTCTAGCTGGCTTTATCAACCCTCCCCCC
>PVIH01000733.1:0-128413 GCA_004025045.1 Sigmodon hispidus | reverse complement strand
AATTCCGTTCTCCCCAAACATACCCTATACATTAGATAAGGGGTGGCTGACCTCATCTTACAGACTTCAGTTGTGAAAGAACCCACAACTTCCCACTGGATTAAAAGGAAATGGTGGTATTTAAATCCTAACCTAATAACTCAATGCTGTTCCAGTGGCTCACTCCTTTGCCTTTTTTTTCTTTCTTTCTTTCTTCCTAATTCCAGTTTTCTAAAGTCATCTGGGAAGTAATAGATCACAGTTAACTACCCAGGCCTTTGTGCTGTGCTTTCAGAATGGGGTCTGATTTGTGGTCTGGCTGTAGTTCAGTATTATCCAACGCAAGGTTTATTTCATCAGCCCGGTATCAAAGCTTCCTCACTTTAGCCAGAAAGGAAAATAATAGCTTTAAGTTTCTCCCTGCTGTCAGGCAGCTGCTCAATAATGAGACTTGCGGTGCTTTAAAAAATGATTTTTCATGCTCTCCATAAAAAGCTAGAAATATAATCCTTTTATTGAGCACAGGCACTCGACTCTTCCTGTATAAAGACAAATCTTTTTCTATTTTCTAACAGCCTTCTCCTTTATATTACAAACTTCCACTGAACCCAGGGAGTACCTACTGTCAGGTCTACCTGGTTGTCTGACAAAGTCTATGATGGCCATGCCATTCCTCGAGGCTCTTCGGAATCGTTCTGGGTGGCCAGTTATGAAGAGGAAAGAAAAAGATGCCAGCGGTAACTAAAGTGATCAGTGAAGGAATGCCTGAAAAGAAAGAATCCTAGAGGGCTGGGGAGAGAGCAGCGTACCTGTGGTCCCACTGAGTCAGAGAAAGCTCCTGGGGCTCTCCAGCCAGCTAGCCTAGTCTAGTGAGTAAACTCTAAACACAGTCTCAAAAAAGGAAACGGAGTAATTAAGAAAGTCAACATCAATCTCTGGCATGTCTGCATGCACAATTCTAAACAGAAAAACCCCAGAATGAAAGGTCTTCTGTGGTATCACAGACAAGACAGGTTATCTAAGACCTTACCAAGGATTCATGCTTTCAAAAGCTCACTGCAGCATTGACGTGTGGTATTCACCTGCAACACCATGCAGGCTCAGGTCCCCAAATTCATGGGTGTTGTTTTGCTTTCTTGATGGCCTCTGAATGGCCCCGAGCAAATCACCTCACCACCCCTTACAGGAAGGAGAGCTACCCCACCAGCCATCACCCCGGCTCCCCTGGGAATGTAGCGCGGATTGCAGACAGGCCTGTGAAAATGAAAGATTAGTGCTATTGACTACTGTTACATGAAGAGATCAGTCCTGTGCTTTCCAGGGTTCAGATGAAGCCCAAGCTTTAGCACTTACTTCCTTTTCTTGACGTAATCACTTAAAAATGGAGACCGCTGCAGACTAGGTCCACTTTTCAGCTTTAAGCCTCTATTTGTACTTTTTAAAATAGTTTCACTTTTACCTCCTCTAAGCCAAAACTGCATCAACACAAATGCATCATTCTGAAATTCCTACCTGGACTGCAGAAAATAGAAGGTATTCTCATGAAAATGACAGCATACTTCAGTAGATAGCATGATGTCAAATCCCATGTCCTGAGTTTCAGAACAGAATGTTAGGGATAAACTTTTTCTATTTTAAATGAGTGAGTTTGTATTCCCAAGTCTACTACATGACAAGCTGATTCCTAAGACTCATTTTTATGAAAATGGAAAGAGCCATTTAAAAATAACAAAGCAGGGACTGGAGGGCTTGGCTCCCTGGTTAAAAGCACTGGCTGCTCTTACAGAAGATCCTGCTTCAATTCCCAGCACCAATATGGCAGCTCACAATTGTCCTAATTCCAAGGGATCTGATGCCCTCTTCTGGCCTCCTCAAACACCAGGCATGTTCAGACAAAATACCCATAAACATAAAACTTTTAAAAAAGCCAATCAACTTGAAGAAAACGAGGGCTTGCTCCAGCAATTAAGGCAATAATATTACCATGAATAGGTTAATGAGACTGAAGAGAAAATGTCCAAAGCACCAGACATACAGAGTACCAGTGTGCAGGGGTGCAGGTGAGGACTGCATTTTACAATGCTGGGATAAAGTAGCTACCTAAGTCCCACCCTTTCCCCTCACACAATGACTATATTCCAGGTGACATAAAGACCTAATGCAAAAGACAAAACTATAAAGCATTTTCTAACTATAAAGATTTTGTTAGAGAGATGGTACAGTGGTTATACTGTACAAATGTAATTCAGATCCCAGGACCACAGAACACTGGATAGTCTCATGCATGCTTGTAATCCCAGCACTGAAGAGCCAAGAGTTTACTGAATGATAGCCTAATGGAAAAACACGAACTCTGGATTCAGGGAAAGACCTGAATAATAGATAAATGTCATTAAGGAGGACATGACATGACACCCGATCACACACATAGGCATGTACACAAGCACACACTTCACTCCTCTGAAATGGAGTAACACATGGTTGTTAGTCAACATGCGGCCTAACATGTAGAGTGTAGTGGTTTGTGTAAGCAGGTACCCCATAAGCGCAGATATTGGAATGCTTGTTCCTCAGGTGGTGGAAGTGTTCAGAGAGGTTAAAGTGTGGTCTTGTTGGAAGAACGTCACTAGGGCAGCCTTTGGGTGTTCCAATCTCATCACATGTCCACCTCCCTAACTTCATGTCTGTAGTTAAGAATATGAGCGCTCAGCAGCCTGCTCTGGCCACCATGTCTGCCCCTTGCCGCCATTCTTCCCACCACCATGGACTCTTTATCTCTCTGAAACCATAACCCCAGATAAACTCTCCTTTAGGCTGCCCTGGTCACGGTGTTTATCACAGAAACAGAAAAGTAACTTAAGGAACCAACACCCTCTTCTGACTTCTGTGGACAATGCATACATGTGGTGCATACATGCAGACAGAACATCTATACACATAAGATAAAAATAAATCACTTAAAAGAAGACTATAAATTGGTAAGTTCAAGACAGGAAAAGATTTCTTTTAAGAAACCATATGCACTAAATATAAAAATTATAAAACCTCCACTAAATAAAAAAATTAGATCTGCCATTGTTTTTATCAATATATCATAAAAGGATGAAGTACCAAAAAATGCCGAGAATACTTATATTAAATATAACTAAACAAACAGAAATTTCTTTGATTAACAAAAATTAAATCCATGCATCTTGTGTATGTACCAGTAAGGAATCAGAGAACTAATAAAACACAATTTTAAAAATGGACAGTATGCAAATAGACAATATACAAAAAATTCTTCTGAAAAGAGCTAAGTGTGTGATGACACCTCTATGCCACTCCTAATTAGGGAATGCAAAATAAAACTGGTGTTACCATATGAAATGCCCCCACAGGTCCATGTGTTTGAATATTTGATCCCAGGTTGGGGCACTGTTTAGGATGGAAGAACCTATGGGAGGTGGAGCCTTGCTGGAGGAAGTGGTCACAGGGTGGGTTTTAAGGCTTTGACCCTGACTCCACTTCTTGCCATGACATGTGACTGACTGGCCTCACCGCTGCTGCCAGGGCCCCTGTCCCCATGATGGAATACGTCCCCTCTGGAACTGTAAACCACATAAACCCTTTCTCCCCAAAGCTGCCTTTTGTCAGTTTTATTTCACCACAGGAGAAAAGTAACAAATACAGCAAAGGAATACTTCAAATGCCAAATGTGAGCGAATGGAATTCTCTCATACCATCAAGAGGTGATGGCAGTATAAAATGCTAAAGACAGGCAGACATCATAACCCAATAGCTCCACTCCTGGATAACATCCTATAAAATGTATTCAAAGTCAGGCATGGTGGCATACATGTCTAATCCCAGCCGTGGGAAGGCAAAGACAGGCCTATCTCTATGAGTTCATGAGTTCAAGCCTGGTTTACACAGTGGGTTCCAGTCCAGGCAGGCTAGAGTAAGACTGTCTCAAAACAGTATCAAAATTGTTCAGATGTGCAGAGACTGTCTCACTGGTTTCAATGGCCCAAGTTCAAATGCTGTCAATCACAGAACAATCCACATACTAATGAAACAGCACATGACATATTAATCACAATGAAAATGAATTAACCACACCACCTGTCATGAATTCCCTAAGTTATGTTGAGTGGAAAGGCACAGAGCACAACAAAGAATGACTGAATCTTGGTAGAGTCCGAAGTGGACACACATAGATGGTAAATAAACAAGAGGATTCAGGAGACGATGCCACTGTCAAGGCAGAAGTGACTCCTTTGGGGAGGAGAGTGTTGAGAGGGGACCCACACATACATGGAGGTGGGGGGCTCCCAGGAGCTTCTCTGCTTCTGCTTTGATCAAACAGCTGTTGCCTTTATCCATTAAACTGGTCCTATTTTATATACTTTTTTGAAGGCTGTGTTTCACAAAACTTAAGGAGGACTTGTTCTACTGAGTAGTAATACCAATGAAAGCCATAATGATTAACAGTTTGAAAATATTAAGGGCCCAGAAATAGGCCCAAGACATAAAAGGCACTTTTATGAGACTGTCCTATCCCACTAAAGCAGCCTTGCTTCTGGTACTAAACCAGTTGTTAAACATTCTCCAAGAACTGACATGTAGCTCTTCCCTTACCCAGTATCCACAGGTAGATGAAATGTCAGAGGCCACACTGCTCTTTCACCCCAAGGCTGTGCAGTCTACAGAAGCTGATGTGTAAAAACAAAAATTAAAATTCCTTCCCAGTGAAAGATAACTATAAAAAATGAATAGAGACTGGAGGGATGGCTCAGCAGTTAAGATCCCATACAGCTCTTGCAAAAGATACCAGTTCTATTCCCAATACCCACAAATGTCTCTTGAGTTCAAAGCCACCTGGTCTATGTAGTGAGTTCCAGGATAGTCAGAGTTACATGGGGGTGGGGTAGGGGGAACAATAACATGGGCAAGACACACAATGAACAGGGGGACAAGGATGGGGACACCACAACGGTCACACAGTAGGAGGGCAGGGATGACAAAAAACAAGTTCTTTGAGGCACACAAGCAAAGGCAGACTCCTGGATAAAGCCAGGATAAACATCATGAGACAATAATAAAAGGCAAATGCCCCACTAAAAAATAATTGCATGACAAAGGATGAAAAGTCAGAGATTCATTCATAAAAATGGATAAGCCAAGGAAAATGGACAAATTCTCTAAAGGATTGCAAACACATGGATTCTCAGAACAAGTTCTTCAAAGAGTAGCTAGCAGTCACTATCCTAGTAAGTCAATAACATTAAAAACTTCAAACTTCATTAAGAAATATGTATTTTAAATGTAGCTCTTTTTAGTAATTATTCAGTTGCAAATGTCCTTTAAGTCTATTAACTTTATGTCGATTTTTAGGACTATAAATAACCTCTGTAGTGAAAAACATACATCAAGATCCTCAAACACTTACCTGCATTCTCACTTAGAAACTTCAATTCTAAGCTGTGCCTGATGATACAGGCCTATAATCCCAACTACTGCAGGTTGAAGCAGAAGAAAACAAAGTTCAAAGCCAACTTGAATAACTTGGTGAGACCTTGTATCAAAAATAAAGTCATTTGAGGCTGGTGATGTAAGTCAGTGGTAGAACACAGGCTAAGCCTATACTGGGTCCTCTGTTCAACACCCAGCATCATGGGAAAAAAATAAAGTTCATTTCTAGAAAAGGTCTGGGAATAAGCAAGAGGTAGTGATCTTTTGAGGTGATGGTCACATCGCTACCATCATCTAGTGAAATATGGAGTTGTTTGTTTTAAAAGCTATAAAGCAGCCATGAAAGGCATTTTGTGGCTGAGATCTGAAACATTTAATACAGGAAAATGTTTGCAAAGCAAGCTAAGAATATATATAAAATGACTGCACAGAAAAGGAAGTCAAGGTATGAACATTCAAATACTAACAGGTAGAATGGGTAGCTCACAGGGATTGACTGCATCTTCATATATGTGTATGGGCTCTCCTTTATCGACCTTCCAGAAACATTGATTTGTTCTACAGATAAAGAACATCAAACAATCTGTTCTGAAATCAGCTATTAGTAGTTTTAAACCACAGGTTCCATACAGTTCTTACAGCAGCCTTTCTTAGTGGGAGGGGTATGAAAAGTGCTTATTTAAGCTAGAAGCATCCACTAAGGAACCTTCACATATGCATCTGACCTTAATGTTTTCAGTCCAATTTCATAAACTTTTAAAGAAGAAAAATTCAAACAAGTAGCACAAAAATACAACCGTTAGCATGTGAAGTTGCTCTGATTGGTATTTTATTTCTTTACAGGTTCCACATAATAGACAAAAGCTTTTTGATAACATATTGTTATCTTTGCTGGAGATGATCATATGATCATTTTAAACAACACAAATGTGTACATACATGAGACTGAGGTTTTTGCAGCCTATAAACACCTCTTTGGGTTTAAAAAGGAAAAAAGCAATATACTGACAATTCAACTGTAACTCTTAGAAAAACACTAGTTTTCTTACCAAACATGACCGCCCTGTACAGGGTCCTATCATCCAATACAGCAATGAGCTTAAGCCAGGGGAAGCCAAGAACAGCTCCCCACACCAGCTCAGAAGACGCTCCCCATCCAGCACCTCCTTAAGCTGTTCCTATCTTCATCACAGAAAGATAGTAGTCACCCCAAGAGAAGACAGGAGCAGCAAACAAACACTTGTTGTAAAATGTGAGTGCCTTGCACAGTATTTCACACCAGCATCTTAGGAACTCCATGCAAGCATGCGTACCATTCTCTAGACGGCTTTCTCTATTTCTCAAGAAAGGGAACCAGGTCTTCCTAATTGATTTTAGGTGCCTGGGATAACAAAGTATTTCACCAGAAGGGATGTAAGCAATGCTATTTGATAAAAGTAAGAATAAGGAAAAAGCAGCTATCTTAAAGAAAAAAGATGTGCTCTACTCACACTAAAATATCAGACCAATGCACAACATACTGCAAAACTGTAATACAATATGGTCAAACACAATGTTCAAATATTAAACTGTTCAAGCACATGAAGATCATCTTCTGAAAGACAAACAGGGCTCTTTTTGTAGCTACCTTTGTGTAACTTTAAAACTGCTGTCCCTCAACAAGGTCTGACACTGATCTTGATACTTGTTAGAAAGTTCGCTATGAGGCAATGACAGCTCAACAGTCAGCTTTGGAGATTTTCCAGTGCTCATCTTCAGAATTCATCCGAGGACTGGGCATCATCTTCGTCCCTCACTTCTCGGTATCTCACTGAAGACTCCCCTTCTGGATTGTAGCTCTGCATTTTAATATTCAGTCTCTCTGCTAATTTCTGTGCTGCGAGCTTTGCCTGCATCTCCTTTAAAACAAAGAACAAAGCCCAAGTTATACATGCATGGCTCCCTTTACAATATTTCAATATGACGAGGGATAAAAAAAATTCCCACTGTCTCTGGCAATACAACGTTGACAAGCTGTGTCCTGCCAAACACAGGGTGATGTATCTGAGAGCTGTCACCTTGCTGCAGTTGATAGTGATTTCCATTAGCAAGGAATGCTGCAATCAAACAGCTTACCTCTGCACAAGAAACTGAAATCAGCTTAGCATTACGGCAGCTATGAACAGATACACTAAGTGTTGTGTATACACTGAGCCACCTGCTTATATTAGAAATCACCAATGTAATATGGTGCCGACATCTCCAATACATAAGACTTTCTTCTCTAGATTAAATCACGCTTTCTAGGTTTGAGCATACCTCAAGGGTACAAAAAGAGCCAAGACATTAATGCTGCACGCTGACTGCTCCTCCCATGCACACTGGTCCTCAATAAGTCAAGTCTTAAGGCAACCTATTTCAGAAGGGTTTAACCTAAAAATGTCTCAACAGGTATTATAAAACACCTAGAGACAATTCTCCAGCAAAGGATGCTCCTTGAGCACAGCATTTAGATCTGATTCTAACTCCAAAGTACTAAGAGAAAGAAACACAAAGGGCCATAAATCAGTCCATGCCAGATGAATGCTTAGGAAAAACCAAGCAGAGTCAAAGCTAGTTTGACTTCAGCAGATGCAGGCACCTGGCTAAAATCCAACTAAGCAATTCACGAGAGAGGCAATGGCCCTTTCGCAGAAACTCACAATCTAACTATAACTAATCTCCACATTTATTTCTCCCATCCTGCTAATCTGAACACAAAATTTATCTGAACACATTTTATTTATAGACAGGGTTTCACCATCTATCTGCTGTATAGACCAGGCTAGACTCAAACTCAAAGAGATCTATCTGCCTGCCTTTACCTCCCAACTGAGGTAATTAAAGTGACAGGATTAAAGGTATGTACCACCACACCTTAATATCTATTAAAAAAAAGTTTTATGCAAAACACAGCACTATATACTACTGATTAAGTCCCAAAATACAAAGGGCCTTTACTCACAAGGGCCAGAATGGTTTCAAGCACCCATCATCGGCTAGCAACCGAGCATGGTCTCCTGCCCTTCTGGGCTGGCCCCTGCACTGTATGAAATGGAACTGGAAACTGTCTCCCTAAGCAGGTCCCTGATGCATTCTTACCACTGAGAAACTGCCACATGAGACAGAAGCATATGCTGTCCCAGAAGCAGCAGATGGCTGATCTGTGTCTCTCCAATCCTTTCCCTGGGTCTATTGGTAAATTACTTCTGCGGTTTCCTATAGTTCTAGCAACTCTGTGTCTGAAAACTACTAGCACATCTCTCTAAATCCTTCTATTCAGCTAAAGTAAATTCTGACTCCTGAAGCAGCAGCCAACACAAACAAGAAAATTCAAGACTCCAGAATTACCTCATAATTCTGCTTCTGCTCTTTCTGCAGGGCCAGCGACTCTTCTATGGAGAGCAGCTGCGCGGGGAGGTGATGGAGTGGAAGGAGGCGCGCTGCTGTGATGTCATCAAGATGTTGCCTAGCCCTGCGTCGCCGCTCTTCTGAGGAAGCAGGAGACTCACCCTTCTGACAATGACTTGGTGAGTCACTCTGTGTGGGTAACCTGAAAATAGAAAAGCAGGCACAATCAAACCATGCACAGACAAAGATGGTCTTTAACCCAGGAGCAGTGCCTCTACAGGTTAATGGAATGACGTTAGCCCATGTTTGATGCTGACAATGGGTGACATACAAACCTGCCTTTCCCCCTCATACCTTATACTCCTTCCGTTCACTCAGAGAATACTTGTAAAGAGCTTAATGCCCAGTAAAGGGAAGTAAAGACAGCACTGCTTTCGTGGAATATAGGCACTAACAGACTGACTGATTCTGAAGGAAAGGGAGGGGCTGGAAGTTGAGGCTAGAGAGAGGGACCGACATTGTAGTGCTAGAGATGAGAACTTTTCCCTTCAAAGGTGATGATGAGATCAAGGAAAACCAGGTAGGGTTAGGGTTAGGGTTAGGGCATGGACAGGAGATGGTGGAGCGGCTAGGGATGGTGGTGTATGACATAGTGCTGTCACTATTCATGAATACGTAAGTCTCAAAATAAACTGGCATTCTACACTGTAAATGCTCCTGAGACATCACTGAACACCCAAGTGATCCTCTTTCATAGCTAACAACCATGTACATATGAAGTTCTGCAAAGTGAGCTATGAGCAGATGAGACAGTCTCCAGTACCCAGATAGTACACAAACGAAAAAAAGGTCAGAGGAACAAATCAGCACAGTGGTTCTCAACTCTCCTAATGCTGTGACCCTTTCTTTTAATATATATAGTTCATGTGGTGACCCCCAACCATAAAATTATTTCATTGCTACTTCATAACTGTAATTTTGCTGTTTTAAATCATAATGTAAATATGATATGCAGGATATGTGATGTGACTCCTGTCAAAGTGTCATTTGACCCCAAAGGGGTCATAACCTGTAGGTTGAGAACTGCTGCTAGCACCCCCTCATCTCACTGTGCTCAGTGCTCTGTCATACACAAGCCCTATACCACCTATCTGTTGCCAGATGCAGCCTCTCCTGGTTTCTTTCATGTACAAGCTGCCCTCACCTTCCCTATTCCTAGCTGTGACTGGGCCACCTTACTCTTTCTGACACACCTGGTCTTCAGTGTGACTTCCTAGAAGTAAAGACAGAGTGCTCGACACAGAAGATAAGACTCCTTCAACAAACACCATAACCAAAGGTTGCTTTTCTAGCTAAAAATTAATGAACTAGGACCTGGTTTTCTAAACAGAAGAAACCATGTAAGGTTAGAATAATAATCAGTGGAGTAAGTTTAAAGTCTCTGCAAGAACAAACATGATGCAGATCTTCTGAAGCTTTCTAAGAAAGCAGAGCAGCCACATAGCCCATGTCTGACGTCACCTATGTAAAGTGGGCACTTACTTACCCAGCAATATTCTCCGGCAGGCAGAGTTGGCCTAATTGCTACAAACACAATTCTTTACTCCTCAAAGAGCTCTTGTTTTTTCTGGTCATCTCAGAAACACTATAACAAAGAACTCAAAAGCAAGATTTTTTTCATTCTCCCCAAAACTATTTTTAGTTAAATTTAAAAAAAAAAACCTTTTAGCTTGCCTTTCCTGGAAACTACTATTGTGTAGTTTAACATTTCCTCCAAGTTTGGGAACCTTGAGTGGTCCTCTAGATTCCTCTTTAAGGAGCAAATCTTTAATTCACCGTGGCCCCACAGCTCCACTGTCTACCCATGGTGAACATACTTCATTTTGGTTTTTCCTGATGGACAGTCCATTAGTTCTTGCAATTGCTTCTCTCAGCTTACACAGCAAATGAGGGGGAACTGCATATTAGCAAATGGTACGGAAAGAAGCCATGATACATCTGCCCTCCCACTGTGTTTATTATGAAACATTGACTAAGTATCTTGAAACATACTACTCCCATCTGCCATTTAAAACTCTTTCAATGGTTTGCCTTCAAAACTAACTTTTTTCAAAAGCACTTCTCTAGTCTAACCATGCTAGTCTATTTTCACAGTATGTTCACTCCTGCTTACAAGCTCATCACACAGCACTCTCTGAATTGCACACACATAATAGGACAAGCCTGTTCCTTGACACTTACACATTGGTCTTAAACTTATGAGGAGGCGGCACTGGGTTTCTGGCTCGCATTTCTAGCACTTCCATGTAATGAGGCCTCTTAGGAGTCTCACTCTGGAGCCCCGGCACGTTCTCAGCAGTGGTGTTTTCTTCTGAGGGTTCACTCTGGTCTGCGATTGTAATCTTTTGCAACTTAGTGATAAACAGACTGTCAATGCTGCTAGAAATGCCTTCCGCTTGACTTGAAACAGGGCTTTGGGGGAGATGATTGTTAACTTCAGATGAGGAGCTAGGAGCTTCGCCTGGGTTCACTGTGCAGCCAGCCTTCAAAGTCTCTTCATTGCCTTTGTGAGTGAGACGTACAGGTCCTTGTGTTTCTGAGGTTGTTTTAGATGATTTGATGTCTACAGAGGAACAGTCAAGAACTAATGGTGAAGTATCAAGCATCAGGTCAGAGTTCTTGGCCTTGTCTATGTCAGTATCAACGCTTGTGGTTGCTTTTTGCCTTAGCTTACAGTCTACACTAACAGGATGAAACAGTCCACTTCTCCCTCTAACTTCTTCACGTTCTGCAATGGCAGCTTTCAGTTTGGCAACGGTGTCGGAGATCTTTTTACCTTTGTCGGGCAATTTGCAAATGAATTTTCTGTTGAATACAAAAAAGAAACCAATGTGTACACATTAGAGCCATATTTTTAAACATGAAAACACAGTATTTAAAAGGCAAAATTTAATCCTTGAAAAGCTGGCTTATTTTTAATCTTATTTTTATCTGGTCTAAGATAGGAACCAAACATAAAATTATTTTTACACCCACCCCACCTCCGATTAAGAAAGCCTTTTGAATGGGTAATTATTTCTTTGAACCAGAATTTCAGGAATAAAAGTTGTATCTTCCTAATCTAAAATCTGAATTTCTTCAAGCTCAGACACTGACTGCCCCATGAAAAATTTCAACACCTGACCACATGATGAGATGCAGTCAAAACTCAAGCTATAAAGAACACAGTATAAAATTACCTTTAAGTCATAAATAAGAAACAACTAAAATTCACGTTTAGATTTCAGTTTTAACTCTACACTATCTCTATACACACACACACACACACACACACACTCCAAGCTCCCTAAAAATATAAAATTCTGGTGGTCTTAAGCATTTAGAAAAACAAATACTCAACCTGTTCAATAAACATATGACAACCACTAATGGCTTTAAAAACATGGTCTCTGGGGATGAAGTCACCTCATATTGTTGCAATGAAACACAATTATATAAATGTATCAAATGAGAATACATATGAGAAAAAGACATTTACAGTATTGTATGGAAATGGGTTTCAAAGATAGGGCAACCTAATGGTTCCATCTTTGCACTGGAAACCTTGTATTTGAACATAAGCTATGGGAGGACAATACTTCAAATCCCTGGATGATTATTTAGAGCTATGGAAATTATAGGAGATTTTTAATATTTCCCTGTAAATTACCTGTATGTTTCCCATAATTTAAGTCTAAAATAACACAAAAATTATTTAATTTATTTATGTTTCAAATGCAGCTACTATAGTTTAATAAAGATGCTGGTGTAGAATTTTGGAAAAAAAAAAAAAAAACAACATGGTCTCTGAACCCTAATGAGGCTGAAGAATGTCTCTGTTGGGTCAAAGACACTATTTGAGATCTCTGTCCTAAAAGGCAGTACAGGTTTCCTAGAGGTCACATAATGGGATGATATCCCTCTCACAAAGGAAGATGACTTATGTGGTTTTGTGTTTAATCAGTAATATTTTGTGATAAATCAGTAATATTTCTAGATGTATTCTAGATACATAAACAGAAGCTTTTAGGGATGCCAGTAATCCTTGAAGAATATAAAAATGTCCTGAGATCAAAAGGTTAATTTATTGCTAATACGAACAACCCATTCTCTAAAAATCCAAACACTTCTCTCTGTCTCCAGTAGGAATCCCTCCTGCAAAGTGGTCACTGGTTTCTTTCACTCAGTGAAATTACCTTTCTGGTTCTTTCTCTTGGTTACATAACAGATGGAGAAGACCTTAGGTCCTCTATTCTTTCTGGTACTACACCACATTCATTTATCATTTTCAACAGTTTTAACACCTCTGCAACTGAGCTTCCTCTGCTCTATCAGTCTTCTCTCTCTTGAGCCTTGTACCCATTTCTCAGGATTCCAAAAGTTGGCTTTTAACTAACTAAACGCCTGCCATTACTCCCCTCAACTAAATACATCCTAAATAAAAAAATTAACCTTAAATCTATTCCTCTCCCAATTTTCTCATTACCCTTGATGACTCCCAGAAATTTCAGTCACCTGTTAACAACAAATATATATTTATCTCCAAATTATTTCACCAGTACTTAAGAAAAATCTCTCTGAAAATATCATCTTAGTGTCTCCTATCTCTTATTACTTCAATCCCGTTCTCAAACAATGCTGCCTTCAATAATAATAATCAGCCATCATCATCTACCCTACTACCTGAACCGAAACTTTCTAGGCCTAATCAGCCACTCTTTACAGCTCGCTCTCCATCTCCTTTGGTTTGGAAAAGAGAAGAGAGAATCAACACGTTCCGATCAAGAGGATTTCGTATCCAGGCTCTCTCACAGCGGTTGTGGGATCATGGAATCGAGCAGGCACTGCTGCCTAGAGAGAGCCAGCCAGCATGGAGGCATGGCCGCGCGCTGCACGGGCCTGACCAGCAGGCCTGACCACGCAAGGTCACCTTCGCCCGAAAGGCCGGTGGGGAGAGAGGCTGCTCCCGGATCCCGACCCCCGAGGGTCTACTCCTGGATCCTCGTCCCGATTTCGGCCACCGCGCCCCCCCCCCGCCCCCTCCCCGAGCCACTGCTTACTCGTTGCGCAAAAGTCTCTCCTGGCGCCTCAACCTCTCCCGCAGCTCCGCCGAACTCCGCTGCCCCAAGTCCTCGGGAGCTGGGGGCTCGAAGCCGCGGGGCAGCGAGAACATTGTGCACGGGCTGCGGC
Source organism: Sigmodon hispidus (assembly GCA_004025045.1). Taxonomy (NCBI): domain Eukaryota; kingdom Metazoa; phylum Chordata; class Mammalia; order Rodentia; family Cricetidae; genus Sigmodon; species Sigmodon hispidus. The sequence continues at coordinate 114,382 of PVIH01000733.1, read as the reverse complement.
TGGCGCGGCGGGCAGGGCTCCCCGGCGGGGTCCACGGCGGGCGCAGGCTCCGCGGCCGGCGGCGACTCTGGCGCGCGAGCGGGAGTCGCCATTTTCCCGGAAGAGCACGGCTTCTTCGAGCCGAATGGAGTTTTATTGAAATGCCGGAAACGGACAGGACCAGAAGCAGGGGGCGCCCGAGGAAGCACGCAGGGGCGGAAGTTACATCACCGCAGAAGCGTCTGGGTTTGGCGCGCTTTCTCTGGCGGTGTCTTTTGCTGTCCTGGCTTTTCTCCAGCGCTTTGAGAAAGTATAGGGCATTACTGTCAAAGACTTACTGACTCACTTCTAATCAGTAAACTATAGTAGAAGCAATAGAGTGTCACATCTAAAATTAAGCAATACAGTGTTTGAACAAACATATTACAGGGATTCCTGAATGAACAATAATCACAGTAAAAATAAATGACGTGGTTGTAGAGATCACACAGTGGTTAAGAGTGCATAGTGTTCTTACAAAGGACCAGAACATGCATACCAGCAGCCCTGTTGGGTAGCTCAGAATTGCCTTTAACTGCACCTCCAGGGCATCTCACAACCTTCTCTGGCTTCTGCAGGCACCTGATTTGTCTGTGCTCACATACACAATTTAAACATAATTTTAAAAATCTTTAAAAAATAATAGGTGACCAATATAACTAGCTATAATAAAATGCATATAATAAAAACAATATAGTTAGGCATGGTGATGTATGCCTTTAATTCCGACACTTAGGAGGCACAGTAGTCTGACCTCTGAATTCAAGACCATCCTGATCTACATAAGTGAGTTCCAGGCCAGCCAAGGCCATGTAGTCAGACCCTGTCTCAAAACAAACAAAACAATAAGATTTGAATATTTGGACAAGTCAGAATATTGGGAATTAGAAAAACTGACCATGTCTGAGATTCTTATACACTGCTAATGGGGGAGGGGGTTGTACAGTACAACCTTTTTAGAAAATAGTTTGATAATTTCTGAGTCTGGTTTTGTTTAGTGTAATGGTCTTGAGGTTTATCTATGCCAATGTTTCTTTATCTCGCTAAGTGATATATTGCTATGTAAGTTTGTTTATGCCAAATGTTATTTGACTTGTTTTCAGTTATTAATGATCATAAATCAGGTAACTGTCAACAGTTTTGTATAGGTGTTCATGTCAACATAAGCTTTCATTTCTCTAAGAGCATGCGTATTAGGCCATGTCATCAGAGGGAAAGAATGAAGAACAGCTCCACTCTATTGCCCTCTGCAGCCTGAGAAATTCCACTAATCTTTTAGGGACTTCAGTTCAGGCTATACCACCAGGGTTTGTAGCTCTAATGCAGAAAATACTCAGTATTAGCAGAGTAGAAGTCTAATAAAAATATTTTAGCATAGGCTTAATTAGGAGTGTTAAGAGAGGTGCTCATTTGGAATGTATGACATACCCAGATGTGGACATGGACTTCTCAAGGGAGAGTCACAGTTCACTGTTTCTACAATACTTATATATCATGGGTTTTGAAGTGGTTATATTTGTAGCATTGCTAAGAAATCTAAAAGAAACCACTGGTGTGGTTCCTGACTGTTACATCTCAGGAAGTCCATATATACACAAATGAACTCAAGGTGGGCTGTAGAAGGATATCTGGTGCTTAGATACAAATCAGCATTCTTTAAGAACTGTTTTATGGAGTTGTGTTTTCCATTGCCAGAAGGAGTATCTACCCACAGCTACTTGTCTTATTTATAATGTATGTGATGCCCTGGATAGTCTCAGTCTCTCTCTCTCTCTGTCTCTCTCTCTCTCTCTCTGTCTCTCTCTCTCTCTCTCTCTCTCTCTCTCTCTCTCTCTCTCTCTCCCTTGCCTCTAACAATCAATGGAGCAGTAATGTTGGAAGTTTCTGTACTGCACCCCCTCACTAGCACTGACAGATTACAATTGATACATTATAATTATAGACCAGAGGGATACGGGAAGGTAGGGCACCTTCACTGTAAACAAGGCTAACAGTCTTGGTTTGAGATCCTCAGAAAATGTGTAGGGTTGAAATAGGGTCAAACACATTCAGGACTTTAGGCTGTTTTGCTGCTATTTGAATACAAAGGTTCTCCATATGAAAGGAATATTATCTCTACCAGCAAGTTTGCTAGAGTTCTTGCTTCTCAGCTGGCAAGAGACTTCAGACTCTAGAGTGAGGGGATCCTTTCCCTTCCCATGTCCCCATAATTCCCCATCTTTCTATTTTGCCTCCATATGGGGCAAGTACATGTGTAACTTCTAGGAAGCCTCCAGGGTTCAGAAAGTATCCCTGCCATCTTTCTCTCCACAGCCATGTGTATCAGGTAGTTGTTCTGCCTCTTCATCATCAGTTGATTTGTGTTTCACTTTGCTTTTAAATTTTTAGCCATTAGCTCTTTACCCAAGTGCCTTGGCTTGGACACACTTAAGAAATAGCACAGAAATTGCACTAAGCATTTCTATGGTGTTGCTTTAGTTAATATCATCAACCTGATAGATTTGACAGACTTGTAGGCATGTTCATGAGGGAGTTGGGGGATTGAGTTAAATGAAGTAGGAGGAACCACATTAACTGTAGGCAGCACCATTGCATAGGCTGGGGTTTAGGGCTGAATAAAAAAGAGAGAGTGAATGAAGCACCCACAGTCAGCTTTCCCACTATTATCTGCTGCATCTTCAAAGTGTGAGCCCAAATAAACCTTTCCTTGAATTTACTGCTATCAGGTGTTCTTGTCACAACAACCAGAAACTAATAAAGGTGTGTGTGTGTGTGTGTGTGTGTGTGTGTGTGTGATCCTCTCTAGGAACAGTTGACATAATTCATAAAGACAGAGGGAATAGTAGAGATAGAGGATAGACCCAAAGTTAGCAGAGGTCATCAACAAGCATAAAACAAATTTAGTTTCTTCTGTGACTGACTTGATTTCCTCCCCAAAAAAATTCCATTGGGGAATAGAATATACTGAATGGTCAAACAAACCCAAATAGCAGCTATACCTAATGAATAATGAACTAAAAGTGACTTTTGAGCAATAATGGCTGCTATTCATACACCATTTCATACAAATCTCCTTGACAGTCAGCCCCCCAAGTTGCCCCCTCCACATCTGTAGTGGCCAAGATCTCCCCGGCTCCTCTTATCTACAGGTCACTCTCACCCTCTTCCATGTCACAGCCTCACCAATATGTGGAGGACACAGGAGGGGGAGCAGAGAACTAGAATTGAGGTCTGAGGAAAACAGTGAGAAAAGAAGAAAAAGATGTAATGAAAAAAGACACAGAAATGAGTGGACAAGTGCACACTATTTCAGAGAAACTTCTCAGGGGAATCTCTAGTGAGCGATCTAGAGAGCTCAGGGTCTGCTTACAGGCTGGTTCGTCACAGAGCAGAGAAGAAGGTGGGGGGTGAGGAGAAAACCGAGAAGGGACAGGTAATGAAATAGGAGGAGGACATGGCTACTCCTAAGGCATGGAGATTTTCATTGTTGATACAAGCAAGAAAGTAGGCAGAGGGAAGAGTCCAGGATGAACATGGTCCACAGGCTAAATGGTACCCTGAGTGGAGAGGGGGAGGGAGGGCAAGAGACCAAGAGAGCAGTGTAGACAAAATGGCTGAGATCTATAGAGATCAGACTGGGAAAAAGGAAGCAGAAGCTGCCCCTGGGAAAAAGAGGGTTAGGGTGTGGGGGTGTGGGGCTGAGAAGTGCTGAGTGAGACTTTTTAAGGGTTTAAGATCTAACATTCCAACCTTTTGTTGATGATAAGGGACAAATTAATCTCTTCTATAACTACTTCCTGCTAAAATTGGGGTATTGTTTTGGGAGCCCAGGAAGGCTGGAATGATGGTCAAAAGACTGAAATAGAAAGGCATGCAGCCTGTTTTACTCTTGCCTAGGCTCTGTGGGACCACCTGGGCCTAGGGAAGTATAGGTGCCTTTGGAGTTGTCTAGGATGCAGTTTAGGGTGGTCAGAAATTCCATGAGAATCACCTAAGGCTTGCATGTTCGAAGCAGTTCCCAGTCTTCTGCTTATTGGAAATCTGCTGGCACAGATATTGACTTGGAATGAAAGGTAAAGTTAAGGTAGTTTAGGGGAAAATTGGGGGTGTACACTTGAAACATAGTCTTGCTAGTTAAGGGAGGGTAGTCTCAAGATGAGGGAAAAGAGATTCCTCCCTCAGGAACAGGCAGGCTGGGAAACTTTTATCTAGTCTGTTTGACCTACAAAAGATAGATCCAAGTTGACTCCCTGAAGCTTACATGAATATTTTTAAGCTTACAGAAAGAGATAAAAGTTTTAGGTATATTAACATTACCATCATTTGTAATCTGCACTGAAATTCACATTGTAGAAAAATCAGTAAACTCACATCTTTGATCATAGTAAAAAACTTGGGGCCTCAAAACTGATTGTGGGTTAAAAACATTAACACTTTTTCCAGAGAGCTAGATTGGATAGAGACAGTTTTAGCATGAGTGAGAAGCACTTTTAAGTTGATACTTAGAAGACAATCAAAACAAATTTAAATTTTGGGGCTTATTTTATCAGAATGCCATTGGTCAATATTAAAGCTCTGCTCTTTTGAAGTCTTAGTATGACAATAAGTAGTTGTAGTAATTGGTTTCTGGCCCGGACTTTCAGGTCTAGACCAGAGATTTGACCGGCAGTCTGGCAGTCCCACAGAATCACAGAATCGCACAGATGCTTATATTAATTTTATGCTGATTGGCTTAGGGCCCAGGCATATAGGTTGCTAACTATTTACCCTTAAACTAACCCATCTTTCTTATCTTGTTCAGTCATACGGCTCGATATCTTTTCTCAGAGCAACATTTCAGCTTCTTTCCTCTTTGCTGCCACCTCCTCATTATGTTTCCATCGCATCTCTGTGGCATCTCTTCCCTGCTCTGAGATGTTCCCAGAGTTTTCTTAGTCTGGTAGCCCCATCTACACTTCCTGTCTGCCTTTGACTAATCAGCACTTTTATTAAATCAGTAGGCAGGACAATTATTTACAATAGAACAGAATACAATCCCACTACACATAGAAAGGGAAAGAAATCTGAAATGTTTTTTAAACCTATTTTGGGAGCTTATTTCTTTCAGAGTGAAGTTAGTCAGCAAGGTAAACTATGTTGGTCTTTCTCACTTGGAATCCTAGTAGCTCTACAGATCTGATGATTGGTCTTACATATGAAATTAACCAAGAAGGCAATTGTAGCCTTGGGGAAGGAGCTGGTATGTTTGTTGTTATTAAACTGAAAAGCTATTAGTGGACTTTAAAAAAAAATGCCATTGTACACAAGAACTCAAGGCTAGAACATAGCTAAATGACACAGTGCCTCACTTCTGTATTGATGGCCTCTGGCAGAATTGTGGGTGAGGAAAGAGTTGTTTTCTTTAAGGGTCTGACCACAGGGAGCTTAATTATGTTTCAGTAAGTAAATGAGCAGCATGAATGGGCATTTTTGTAAATGGGGAGATCATAAGAGTGGGTATGAATCTGAGAGGACTGATTGATAGCTGAGGTTGATGGGTGCATGATGTAAAATCACCAAACAATATATGTATATGTATTTGTATATATATACATATATATATATATATAGGTTCATGTATATATATGAACCTACAGTTAGCCTCCCTGTCAGTATCATCAGGGCTCCAAGAAGAATGCTACAAAGAATAAAATAAATTATAACATATAATAAAATATATAAATTATGTAATATAAATTACATACAAATGGCCTATGTATCAATTAAAATAACAGAGACTTACAGCTACCTGAGCAGATACCCTAGGCTTCTGTAGTCTCGATGGCTTCATTGGGGGCAGTGGTCAATCCTTGGCTGTTACACAGACCAGTATTAAATCTTTAGCTGTTGCACAGAACAGCATTGGCCTTCAGCTGTCAGACATAGAAGGTTTGAGAGACTTCCCTATGGAGAAGGAACCTGGGAAAACTGCTCACTTTGATGAGTGTACAGCAGTCAAAACCCAACAGTGTCCACAGTTTGGCCAGAGCCCTGGAGGCAGATGAGACAGTTTCTCCCAATAGTTACCATTATCACAACCAGGTGGAGTCATCTGTGCTCCATCATCTTTGGAGACCTTAGGGTTGCTGCCATATTCAGCAGAGTTCTATTCTAAGGAGTTTGAGGACCGTAATCTACTAGGTACATCTGAGTTAAATAAACTTTGCTTTTAGTTATTTGTTTTAGGCTAAACTTAAAAACACATACAAAAGGCTAAATAAAGCTTGTCTCTAAATGAATCACATAATAGTTCATACATTTTTTATAAGATTAGGATTTTACAGCTTTATCCCTAAGTTTGTGCCTTAAAAAGTGTTAAGCTGAAGATTTAATTGAAGATCCTTTAGCATCAAAATTAAACTTTAATTCATAAATGCAGTTCATAGGAAGTCTGGGAACTTTATTTTTCTGATTCTAATGTTGTTTCTCATCTACAATTTCTAGAAGCCTGGTGTTGAACACAGCTAGCAATATCATAAGAGGTTACACGTACATCTCCAAGTCAGCTTGTGTTAATTTGAGTAGACCTTAGGAACTTATAAAACTTGATCATATTTAATCATTCTAATCCAAGATATTTTAGAAATCTGCTGTTGTCTCCTTAGTCTAAAAGGGAGATGCAATGATAAAAGAGATCCGAAGGACTAAAGTCAGATGGCAGGTACCCTTTAACCTTAGTACAGATGGCTGCCAGCCACACAGTTCTTATGATCATGATAAGATCATCGGGTAAGACGGAAGCAAGTCACAGAGTTGCTATTTTAAAACATCTATTTTCCAACGAGTTGAATCCAAGTTTTATATATATATATATATATATATATTAAACAGAAGTTGAATCATATATATATATATATGTAGTATGTTGTAGAAAATTAAAATCACCTCTATATAGGTTTCTAACTATAAATCTTTTTGTTGTAAATTTTGAGCCAATTTTCATTACTAACTTTACAGATTCTTTAGCCCACCCAATGAACTTACAAATCTTATACAATAATGTTAAAAGATTTCTTGAGAGCAGAATAGAGAGAAACCATAGGGATAAAAATTTTCAAGAGTGGAATGTCAAAAAATCTTAGAGATAAGAGATCTAGGGTCATTTGCTTGTGCAGTGGCAGACGTTTTTACAATCTGCAAGAATATGGAACTTGAGTGTGCCGTCTTTGGCCATTGAGCTGTACTGAAGCCAAGACATTTACAGTAAGACAGTGAGGCTTTAATAAAACCTCTGAGTCTAAAGAAGGAATCTTGTCTGAGTAGAAAGGAAGAGGGTCACAAAACAAACTTTCCCACAGAAAGAGATTTCCAATAAGCTCCAAGAGAGAGCTGAAAGTCGGTGAGCAGTGTAAAAGAGAGAAAAGCCAGGACAAGCAAGAATTCCACCCAAGGAAAGGTTCCGATATTGTAGAGGCCATAAGGATGTGGAAAAGCTACTACAGGCTTATTAATAAATAGAGAGCTGCCCATGTGGTGAGGCCCTGGAAGGCATTGTAGGGGCCAGAAGCCAGAGAGAAAGAGAAATGGGGGGAGAGATACAGAGACAGAGTGACAGAAAGAGAGAGAGAGACTAGGTGTTGTGCACCCCAGAGGGCATAGTAGGGTTCATGAGCCAGGGAGACAAAGAGATGCCCAGATGATGGACATCCCAGAGGGCACAGTAGGGTTTATGAGCCAGGGAGACATAGAGATGCTCAGATGATGGGCATCCCAGAGGGTATAGTAGGGTTCATGAGCCAGGGAGACATAGAGATGCCCAGATGATGGGCATCCCAGAGGGGTATACAGGGAGACATAGAAATGCCCAGATGATGGGCATCCCAGAGGGTATACAGGGAGACATAGAGATGCCCAGATGATGGGCATCCCAGAGGGTATAGCTAGCAGGCTCTAGGAGCCAGAAAAAGGATACTTACTGAGTAGGCAAAGAGAGACAGATGGTTAGAGCGGGCAGAGGCAAGAAGCTGCTGAAGAGGCCTACTGTAGAATTTGGAAAATATGGCATGTGGCAGAAGCCAACAGAAACAAATGATCTGTACACACCATCGGAGAGTCAAATCTACAACGTGGCTTGGAGTCCCTTGGAGGGAGCTCATTTATGCCTCTCCCATGGTTTCAGCACCAGATAAATGAAAAAATGAAGTAAGAGAAGAAGGACATGGCTACTCCTAAAGTATGGAGATTTTCATTGTTCATATGAGGGAGAAGGCAGGCAGAGGGAAGTGTCCAGGCTGAACATGGCCTGCAGGCTAAATTGTACCATAAGAGAGAGGGAGGGCAAGAGTGGAGCCACTGAGTAAGGAGGCAGCAGGCCAAGAGACCAAGAGAGCAATGTAGCAAATGGCAGAGTTCTACAGAGATGAGACAGAAGGAAGGAGACAGATGCTGAGACCCTGGGAGGGAGAGGTTTGTTGGGAGGGGGGGTGCTGAGTGAGACTTGTCCTGGGTTTGAGGCTTAACAAGGAGAAGGAAGGGAGGGGACTTTTTGAGCCTGGGTGGTATTGCTAGGGATAACTAGGGAAATAAGGTGCATCTAAGAATGTCAGATGATTGACAAAACCTCTCTCATGGCCAACCATTGATGGAGATGGATACAGTGGGGAGGAGGAAACCGAATGTAGAGAAACTAGTTATTTTTATTCTAGGAGCCAAATTAGTTTGGGTATTGTTATTGTTTAACCAAATAGAAGAGCTTTATAGGATGACATGGTCGTGGCTAAGGGGATAGACTCAGAAAAGGAGGTAGAAATACTAAGGAGATCAGAACATAGAGTGCCCTAGGCTCATAGGAATTGGGGTAGAGTCATTTCTGGTCCAGCTCTAAAATCCCAAGCTTGTACAAAATGTTACATCTCCCTCAGCTAATTTCCCTGAGCTCTAGGACATTGAGCTGTTTTCCTCAGCTAACCCAGGGTTTGAGTTTGTAAAGTGCAGGCCATCCATGAGGAAAATAAATCCTTGCATTAGTTATCCAAACTGTTTGAGATGCAGGGCTGAATGCTCAGTTCCTATCTCCCTTTTTATCAGCAAATAGTAATTTAAAGCCATTTGCTGGGTTATGGTTCCTGGGCGGCAGCCTGAAGTCTATTAAAATTAATCCTGAAAGAAGTCCTTAGTTGCTTTCTCCAGGCCCTTCCAGGCCCCAGTTTACAGACAAGATGAACAGCCCACCCATCCCAGAGGGTCTGGGAGAGGAAGCACATTAAAATGGCTGCCTGCGTCTTTGTTTGCTCAGCTGCTCAGACAAACTAGAACTAAGGGAAATGGGATTAATTAAGGGGCAGTTACCCATGGGGGAGAAACACAAGGCCTCTGGTGAGAAAAATCTCAACTAAATAAGTTTCAAGTCAGAGGAAGGAATTCTTTTTCTCTTCAGACCTTTGCAAGGTTGAGTGCTGTTCAGTGAAGAATTGTTCACTCAAGCCCACCACTGTGTTTTAAGAGCTGGACAGTGAGGGAAGAGATAGTCTGGGGTGAGGGATTACCAAACGTATGGCTTTTTGAGTTTTCATTTAATTTTACTTTTTAATGAGAAAGTTTACGAGTGATTCTTAGTTAAGTAACATGGCCATTTATGAATAGTAAATGCTGACAAAAAAAAATTTTATGAATAAACTCATAAACCAGAAATAAAAATATCCTTAAACATGTTCATGGCCTTCTCTTTGGTACAGACCATATAGATATTCTAGTTCTGTCTCTTCCAATTCAGGTCAGAACGTGTTAAGGAAGATTTTAACAGCTTTCTCCTTCCTTTGTGGTATTTTACTTTCTTTCGATACACTGGCTGAAATCCCACCAATAAAAAGACAATTTGGTTAACAAAGATTTTTTTTTCCCTTTGAGGCCTTAGAGCCTTTTGGAAAGCCTGCAGACTGTCAGTCATCTGCATACAAACATGCATTAATTCCAAATGACTTGCTCATAAAAGCTCAGCAGAGATAATGACCTACAGTATAAGAGTGGGATGTAATGGGAGAGGAGAGAAAATGGAGAGAACTTGGAGCACTTCAAGAAGGGCAAACCAGAGAGCATCACAGGGCAGAGTTTGGGGTAGCAGGTTAACCCCAGGGGTTCTTACCCCGAGAACTGGGAGCAGGCAGGCACAGGGAAGTATAAGGGTAGTTAAGACCAGGCTTTGCTTAGAAGGCATTCGAGTTGCTGGATTGCAGAGCCCTTGTATGTGAAGGACTCCAATGAGTGTTGTTTGGTTTCATAAAATATCTAGTACATTTTGTATCATAAGTCTAGCTATAAAAACTATTTTAGGGCTGGAGAGATGTCTCAATATTTAAGAGCACTGGCTGCTTTTCCAGAGGACCGAGTTTGCTTTCCAGTGCCCATATGGCAACTAACAACTATCTATAACTCGAGTTCCAGAGGATCCAATGCTATCTTCTGGACTCTTTGGGCTCCAAGCATGGATATCCATCCATACACACATGTAGTGGGATTGTGTTGTATTCCATTGTAAATAATTGTCCCACCTACTGGTTGAATAAAAATGCTGATTGGCCGAAGGCAGGCAGGAAGTGTGGGTGGGGCTACCAAACTAAGAAAACTCTGGGAACAGGAAGAGCAGAGCAGAGATGCCACAGGAAGCCAGAGAGGCACCACAGAGACATCACAATGAGATGCCAGGAAAAGCAGAGGAAAGAAGTTGAAATGCTATTCTGATCAAAGGTACCACACCACATGGCTAAGCAAGATAAAATCATGGGTTAGTTTAAGATGAAAGAGCTAGCAAGTTATATATGCCTGGGCCCCAGGTCAATCAGCATAAAATGAATATAAGTGTCTGTGTGATTCTGTGGGACTGTGGGACTGCAGGTCAGCGAGTTAGAACCTCAGGGCTAGGCCCAAAAGTCTGGGCCAGAAACTTTATACAACACATACATACATACATACATACATACATACATACATACATACATACAGACGTACATACATGCAGGGAAAACATTCATACTCATAAAGTAAAAATAAATAAATCTGAAAATGTTATTTAAGTAAAGAAATAAGATCAAACAAGGATATACACGGATAAAAAATATGACTTTATTCATAATAAAAAAATAAATTTTCAAAAAAAGAAGAAATAAGATCAAGTAAACTACATTGGTGGTTCCTTTCTGCTGCAGTTTGCACACAGAGAAAAAAGGGTAAGGGTGGTAGTTAGCAAAGTCTCTATGGTAAGAAGCCTTCCTGCCAGGCTCACAGGCAGACTGTGGTTCCCAGGGTGACTGCTAACAAGTGGGTCTTCATTGTGGCCACATCTATAGCTCTTTTAAAAAATATTTATTTTGCTGGGCAGTGGTGGTGCATACCTTTAGTCCTAGCACTTGGTAGGCAAAGACAGGCAGATCTCTGTGAGTTTGAGGTCAGCCTGGTCTACAAAGTGAGTTCCAGAACAGTCAGAGCTGTTACACAGAGAAATCCTGTCTTGAAAAAAAAATACATATATAAAAAATTTGATTAAAAATCTATCTATCTGTATTAATTAGGTGTACATGTATGGCATACACATGGGTTAGGGTGTGGCTAAGGAATCCAGAAGAAGGTGTCGGATCCCCTGGAGCCAGAGTTACAAGCTTTTGTAAACCCCTAACATGGATGCTGGAACCCAAACTTGAATCTTCTCTAAAAGTAGCACCTTCCTAAGCAGGAAGCCATTGCTCTACCCACATCTGTTCTCCTCGGATGGAGATCAGAGGCCAGTGAGATAAAGAGACTGGTGATCCCTTGCTCTAGGCCCATCTTTTCACCATCCCTGGCCAGAATCCTGTCTGTCACCATTACATGAAAGAGAAAAGCTCCAAACCATGCCAAGAGTTGAAAAAGAGAAAGAATATGGGATGCCTACTAAATAGTCAGCCAGAAAATTGCTCAGGAAAAAACAGAAAACAGAAACTTCCCCAAATGGGAAAGACATGGCACAAGGTAATCCAGACAGGAGACTGAAGACAGTTTTGAGAAAATCAATCTTAGGCCAGCAAGACTGCTCAGTGGGTGCAAGCCTGCAGACCTGAGTTCAATTCCTGGGACCCACATGGAGGTGGAATGAGGGAACCAATTCCACAGTGGTCCTCTGACACTCATTATGAGAGAGAGAGACAGAGAGAGAGAGCGCACTAGGGCAGACACAATTTATAAGTACAACTTCAGAAGCAAGAGTTTGCATACCATCAACTTCTCCCTCAGCCTCAGTTTCCTCCCATTTAAAAGGAAGGTGTGGAGTTATCCTCCAGCAGGCCTCTCAAACTGTACAATTCTAAGATGGTTAATCTTACAACACATTCTTTGGCAACATCTGCATCTATTTAAGCTCATAAATGTTGAGAAGAAATGCTTGGTATGTTGTAAAACCAGGAAGCAGGTATCCCCTTTAAATAAACACTCCTCCAGAGCTGATGAAGTCCCAGGTTTATCAGCCGTGTCACATCCCAAAGTCATCCATATCTTATGGGACTGGACAATGTTTTCCATCACCTAGAATTCTTGAGCGTAATTTGATTTTCATATCTAGGGGATGACAGCTTTGAGTAGTTTAAGATTATTTATAGGGTTAAAAATTCAAAATTTTTCAAAATAGCAGAAGACAAGCAAAGTATAATAAATGGTGTGGGAGGGATGCCGCTTAGAACGGGCTGAAGAGAGGGGTCATTTTGAAGGAATAAACAGTTTCTCCCCTCTCTCTCTCTCTCTGTCTCTCTCTCTCTCTCTGTCTCTGTCTCTCTCTCTCTCTCTCTGTTTCTCTCTCTCTCTCTCTCTCTCTCTCTCTCTCTCTCTCTCTCTGTTTTTGCTTTTAATAACAGTAAGATCCAGGGTTTGGTGTGGCTATATGGAGTTCCTAGGGCCTTGTCAAAATCCAGTACACCTCTTTGCCTCTCTGAAGACCAGACAGGAGCAGGGCATCACAGTCCTTGGGAGACTCCAGGGCCAGCTGTTTGAAGGCGAGGATCTTACCCCCAACCTTGAGGATGTGACTTTGGGCTGCTTGACCTCAGTGCACACACCTTCAGCTTGGGCACTTCCAGAATCCGCACATCATTAGTATTGCCCTCACAACCAGTTATTTCGTTCTCCCAGCCAGGAAACCTCATCTTTCGGATCATCGGGGACAGAGGTAGGAAGTTAGTGCAATTCATAAATAACTTTTAGGTACAACCGGATTGAAGGTGGAGTTGGTTCCTCTAGTCAGACCCTGCAGAGCTTGACCCGCAGCCGTGGGGAGATGAGATGTCCTAGCTCTCTGGCTTCTTGTTATGGCAGATGCCAACGCTCATGATGGCTCCTCCTGCTTGGCCAGATCTAGAAAGCAACACCTTCTTGATAACAATAAGAAAGGAGACAGTTAATATGAGCCAAGGGTTTGTGGTTACAAATTGTGGGTTTTCTGCACATATTCAATCTCCAGATGGACCCACAGTGATTACTCTGTGGTTACTGAGTGTGTACAGCTCCTCCAAAGGACCTGCATTCTGCTCCCAGCACCCATATCAGGCATTTTATAACTGTCTGTATTTTAGATCCAGGGGATCTGATAATCTCATCCTACACCGATATCTGAATTCATGTGCACATACCTACACAGAGATATGCACAAGACACACAAATAGAAATAAAATAAATCTTAAGGAAAGAAAAGAGTTGGGTTTAGGATGAATATGTCCTTACAGTCTGGGAACACATCTTTCCAAATTCCACCAGCCACTCACTCCATTGTCCTGCACTTTTCTTCCTTGTGTGGGAGGATCCTTGAATTTAGAGCATCTATATTGGGATATGTTAATCAAACAGTTTTCTGAGAGGCTGTAATATCACAGAAACTTCTAGATTATCAATACAATATCTATGCTTATTACTGGAAAATGATCTTTGCCTCAGAAATCTTAAAGTTTTATAAAGCTTTCGTGTTTTAAGAGCTATTACAGGGCCAGTAAGAACCCAGCAGGTAAAAGTGCGAGCCACACAAACCTACCAGCCCGAATTCAATCCCAGCACCAGGTCAAGGTTAAAGAATTTACATCACAGGTTGTCTTCTGACTGTCACACACATACTGTAGCATACCTACCCCTCAATAATAATAATAAATAATTGCATTTTAAAAAGAATCATTGCACATGCCCAGTTTGGTGGTATACATATAACAATGCATTCCCAGTGCTTCTTCAGTGAGCTAGAAGGCAAGAATGGTAGAGTTAGCTGAACCTGGAGGCTAGCAAGCACAGACTGGCTTAGAGCAGAGATGGATAGGGAGACCCTGCATCAATAGTGTGGACTGTGAAAACTAAACGCTATCCTTTGACATCCACATTTGTGCCATGGCACACATGTTCTCTCTCTCTCTCTCTCTCTCTCTCTCTCTCTCTCTCTCTCTCTCTCTCTCCTCCTCCTCCTCCTCCTCCTCCTCTTTCTCCTCCTCTCTCTCTCCCTTCCCCTCCTTCCCTCTCTCAGAGAGAGAGAGAGAGAGAGATCCATCTGCCTGTCTCCTGAGAGCTGGAATTAAAGGCATGTGCCACTCCCCACCTTCCACCCCACGCCCCTCCTCCAGATTATAAACTTTGTCAAGATAACTTTTTAGTATCATTTTAGAAACTGAATTCTAATTCCTTTTGTAAATAGAGTCTTGGGCTTTGGAGGGCAGCACCAGATTATTTTATAACCTGACAGCTAAATGCCCTGTCTAATGTCCAGTCTCACCACTTCAAATAATCAGTGTTTGCAACCAGCTCAATGACATATCGATACCATTTACAAAACTTGCTTCAACACTCTACTTGGTAACAAAAGCTGTTTTTAAAACTTCAAAGAAGGGTGCTGCTAGGATGTCTCATCGGCTAAGAGCACTGGCTGCACTGCAGAGGTCCTGAGTTCAATTCCCAGTAAGCACTCGGAGGCTCACAACCATCTCTAGTGGGATCTGATGCCCTCTTCTGGCATAAAAGTGAACATACAGAACAGAGCACTCTTACCTTAAACAAAAACTTCAAAGTAGAAATCTTTATGATTACTGCGAAAAGAACATCTTTAATACCAAGTCTAATACTCTAAATTTCATATTGAAGATTTTGTAAAAAGAAAAACAAAACAATAACAAGTGGTCAATTTGAGACAACTCTATATTCCTTTTCCTGAGCTCTCCAAAAGTTTTCAAATACATCTGTGGGTACCGTAAAGAACTTTTATTTTAGGGTAGGGCTACAAAATGATCAGCTAAGTTGTTTTCAGTCTGAATATGTTTTGTTTAGAATGTGGCAAGTTAAGAGGAAAAGAGAGAATTAATATTTGCAAGACATCATTAATCTCCAGAAAGAGCCCTGGACAGCCCACCCCGCCCCCGCCCCGGCTCTCATTTCAGAACTAACCCAGTTTTCTGTTATTTGGCTCTGAAAAGTCTTAAATCTGTAACAAGAGACTGACTTCCTGTTCTCAAGAGTATGCCTGCCAACAAAAACATTTACAAGAAAAGCCCCAGGGCCAAAAAATTGCCTACTAATTATTTCTCAGCCCCCCCCACCCCTAATTCAGGAAGGTGAATGCTGTAAACGCTGTATCTTAAAACTCTGAAGTATGTGTTGAAAAATTAAGAGAAAGCCCACAAGAACTGTTTGCTGCTTGCTTATATTTTATTACATTCAAATTACATCAGTTTTATGGCCCTTGGGCACAGATGATGGGTTTTTTTATATGCAATATTTTATTCAGAATTCCACAAAGATTATACTATATAGTTATCAAAATACCCACTGGAAGTTCTTTCCCGTTACTTTCCCAAGTGAGGAAGCAGCAGTCTTGACAGCCTGAAGCTGCCCTGAGTTCCTGCCAGACGGCGGCGTGTGCCCTAGCTGGACTGACAGGCTTGAGGGCTAGGTGTTCCTGGTGGTCTGTCCATCCAGAGTGAGCCCTGACAGCATGCTAGCAGCCCCTGTGTAAGAATGCACAGACTGGGAAACCGGTGTGCACATGCAGGAGACTTAGAACAGTGACAGTTTTGGAAAGGATTGGAGAGTAGATGCCACCTGATCTCATGGCCTGTAACAAAGCTACTGTCATCAGGTGCCAATCCAGGCAACAGGCTCAAAACAATGGGACCAAGAGCACAGAAATAAACTCAGTCCTCTGTAGCCAGCTGAGGCTCATGAATTGTGCAAGGGAAAGGCAATGGAAAATGAGTTGTGTTTCAACAACTGTGCCAGACAATCAGATACACATGCAAAAGAACAGGGGGGGGGGAGGGGAAGGAGGAGACAGAGGCTGCAGGAAGGAAAGAAAAGAAAAAACCAGGCCCTGTTTTGAGGACTTCAAGGTATACTTTACACCAGGTTTTAGCTAATTTTGCCCCGAGTTACCCCAAGGCTTCAGCAGCTGTCTCTTTCTGACCTCTCCATTTAGAAACATATTAGTCTTCTCTTTTCATCTCTAACAGAATCCACTTCTTGGGATTCTTATCTTTGGGTCTGAGGAAGAGAAAGCTTGCTTTTTACCCATCTGCTTAACTGACCACATCTCCTCTCACCAGGAGTTGGATGTGGCTTATTCCCTAAAATTTCATTTGCTAGAATCTTGGTGTGGTGCTGCGGAGAGAGCTGAGATCCTCAGGGGAGGGAAGCCTGATGGAAGATGGTTACATCATTGAGGATGCCATCTGTAGAAGTGATGGATATATTCTTGTAAGACCCTTTCGTTGCTAGGCGAGCAGATTGCCATGAAATTAGTGGGGCTAGCCTCAGTATCTCCCCAACTTCCTGTTGAATTTTGTGGTAGCTTCCTCTCCCATATGCCCCTACCATGTTATCATACATCCACAATAGATCCCAACAAAGTGTTGCATCACTGAGCATCAGGTCCTGGATCCCAGGGAGACTGGATTCTTCTGAGCTCTTTCTTGGTTCCCAGAAGCTACTGAGACTCTCCCTGGTCTCCAAGAGAACACAACTCATAAATGCAAGATTTTGAGCTTAGTTATCCAAGGGCAATGTCCTGCAGGAAATGTTCTTACTGTCTTTTAGAAGGATAGTCTGCCAAAGGCAAGAAATTCTTCATATATTTCATTTCTCATTGCTCATGTTGGCAGAGGGGTCAGGAAGTCACATCCTTCTAGTCCTGATGAGTTTCAGTGCATACAAATTTCCACAGAACAAATTAGACCTTGTACACTGAAAGATTTAAGGCTTGCATACCATCGGGGCTGGCAATTCTTCTTCAAGGAATTTAACCTGAGAAAACAATTACGAGAATGTCCAAGGGCGTGTGCAGAAGATGGATTGCTTAGGAAAGAATAAAGACAACCTTTGAAATTCCAGCGTGGCAGGATAGGTTAATTGAATCATGGTGCTTGAATGAAATAGAATCCAATTAATTATATTTTTAAAAAATGGTGGAGCTGGAGAGAGGGCTCAGCAGTTAAGAGTATCTGCTACTCACTCATAAGGAGCTGAGTCCAGCACCCATATCAGGCAACTCACAACTAATTCCATTTCCAAGGCCCTCTTCTGGCCTCTGTAGGCATCTGCACTCATATATGTGCATATGCTAACACATGCACACACACACACACACACACACACCTTTTTACAAAGGTACAATGGTGCAAGGGTTAGAGACGTGGCTCAACTGATTGGCAATTGCCTAGCAGCCACAAAGCCCCCCTCCATCCCAACACTGCATAACTGGACAGTGAGGTGCACACCTGTAAACCCAGCACTGAGAGGCTAATGCAGGAGGATCAGAAGTTCAAGGTCATGTGTGGCTACACAAGAGCTTAAGGCTGCGTTAAGATTCATAGAATTTTGGTCTCAAAAAAATAAATAATGATGCAGATTTTATATGCTATGTACACATAAACTTTAACTGCATTAAAACAAACTGCTTATGAAAGATGTAGTGATATTGGCTGGCATCTGGTAAGTATACCAGCTATGTACCAACTACTATTCTACAACTTGCCCAAGGACTAGCTTAGTCATTCTTCACACCAACCCCACAGGGAAGAAACTGCCTGTCCTGTTTCACAGGGGCTCTGGTGAGTCACGTGACTTGCATAGGCGCACACAAGGGAGTACACTCAGGCAGCTGGACCTCAGAGCCTATATTCTTAAAATCCACATGATTCTACTTCTCTATAAAAAGTCATATGTATTTTGAAAATGAAACAAGTGTGTTTTTGTGTGTTTTTGAGAATGCTAGGGAGGACTAATATGAAAATACTAATTTGAAGCACCATAAAAATTCATTCATTTTTCCAAAAAATCCCCTCACATATATTGTTCTTTATTCTGGTGAAGTAAATTTATTGGGTTAATATTAAATCCTGCTCCTCCTCCATTCTGTTCAGTACTCATGCTCCCGGTGGGAATATGGGCCCACACCTGCCATGATGTACAGAAGTCAGAGACAATTTTCTAAAAAGGGTTCTCTCCTTCTACCTTGCTTTTGAGGCAGAGTCTCTTTTTCTTTGTGCTTGCTGTAGACTCCAGACTGTCTGGCCTGAAAGCTTCCAGATGATTCTCCCATCTCTCTGCCTCTCCTCTCTCCATACAAGCCACCAGGGATCATTGAGTCATCAGGCCTACTTATACAGCAAGTGCCTTTACGGGCTGAGCCATTTCACTGGGCTTCCCTAGATCAACCAACGACCTAAAAGGCTTGTGTCAATTTTTCAGTCTGCACATGCAGCAACTCTCTGTACCTATCTTCATGGACAGTTAAGCACAAAGGCCCTGGCAGCAGAATGGCCCCTTAAACATATCTGCCTGCCTCCCTGCCTCCCTGCTTTTCTGTTTATGCTTGTTCTAAAAGGACAAGGGATTGTGCGGTTGTTTGCAGATGGTTTTCATCGCCATCGCCTTTGGGCGCATTAAAACCAGTTTGGCTTTCTTTGAACCATTGCCTTTCACTTTGAACCCTCTTCCAGTTTCTCCAGGAATGCTGACTCCAAGGATGACCTGCCTCTCCCTGTGGTTCAGCTTTTACATCTGTTGTCCTGAAAGCCTCTGCTAGAGACACTCCTTGATTTCCAGAAGGCAGAGTTCCTTGATACCAGTGAGGGCTACCCAGGAGCCAACAACCCTTTAAAACACACCTAGAGCCACAGCAGTTGTGAATTTCATTTCCACTTACATCAGCCTGTGTGTTGTTGTGACCGTTCAACATTAGAGGAGATGTCCTTTACAGAGCTTTCACACCTAAGACCCTTCAGCAAAAATTTAAACACAATTTTAACTACAAAACATATACTTTGGGTAATATCTCAGGTAGTAAAATAAAGTATTTTCTGTGCAACCATGGCATCTGAGGTTGATCTCCCAGAATCCATGTAAAAACAAACAAACAAAACAACTAGGCATAGTGGTGTGCACTTGTAATTTCAGCACTGGGGTGGGGTTGAGGGAAAGATCCATGAGGCTCTCTGGGACCAAGTCTGTACTACTAGGCATGGTCCAGGCCAATCAGAGATTCTGTCTCACAAAACAATAAAGTAGGTGGTACATGAGAAAGGATACTTGAGTTTGTTCTCTGGTTTGTGTGTGTGTGACATGCATACAAGTATGTACAAATGTGTACGTACATACACATACATGCACACACATGCATATATGTGTATATACCCAGAGACACACATGAACATGTATATACACACACACACCTTTACACTTTCTCCTGACTCAGGGTGATTTATTCAATGGAATTACTTTGTTCTCTTGCTTTTTTTCCAAACTAGATGAAGGAAGACCATTAAGGGAGGGATAATTTCAAAATTTTATTTCTCTATTTTCTATTTTTATATGTCTAAGTGTGTGCATCAGATCCCCTGACACTGGAGTTGCAGGCAGTTGTGAGCTGCCAAGCAGATGCTGGAGCAGAACCTAGTTCCTCTGCGAGAGCAGCAGGTGCAGTTAAGCAATCTCTCCCGGCCTGGAGAGTTATTTTTAAAAGGAAGATCTAATTCTTCTGTGCTCATGAATATATCATACTCTTCTCAGAAGGTGTATTAATAAAATGTGTTTCAGGATATGAGAAGAAATACAACCCTTACACCTCACCATTCTCCTGTGGATCAGCTGATGGGGGACTATTGGTCTCTGACCCTGACACCATTCCATAGCCTGGTCTGCTTAGTGTCTATCCATTCTACACAGACACAAATGAAACAGAACGGAGACAACATTAGAACAAAATAAAGGCATTTATTAAATATATGTGATGTGGGCTTTAATATCAAAGTAGAGCGTGCACAAAAAGAATCCTCATCTGTGTAACAAAGTATCAATTGTTACTTAAACATGGAATGACTAAATGCCACAACTTACAAAATTCTTTTTTTAAGTTGAAGTGAGAAATAAAAGAATCACAGCTTGAATAAATATAGTGATCTCAGGTGGTCCAGCAAAGGCATAAGGCACACATTACAACAAGGAATCAGTGAATCAGACTGTGGCTACTCTGACACACACAAGTCTCTAAACATGGCTGCCACAACTAGGCACACAGTCTCCTGGCCAGAGGAAAAGCAATGCATGCTAGGAATCTTCCCTTCCAAGTTCAAGTTTTTCCAGCTGCCCATGCTACCTCTGCACAGGCTTCTCCATTCGAAAATACTGCTGCTAATACTTTATGGGTAAACAAAACTTTATGCTGTGACAAACACGGAATCTCTAATTAATGCCCCTTTCCCTCCAAACAAAAACTGAATAAAATAAAAAAGACTGTGAAACCTGGACTTCAACATCCAGGTGGGGGAAGAAATGATGACTCTGTAGAGCAGGGTTGGACAGGTGTCTGAACTACAGACCTTACGTCCACTCTCTTGCTTGTTCTTTCTGCCTCCACTTGCCTGAAGTTCCCATTCTGGCTTACACCATGTCTACGAGGAAGCAATCATCACCCTCTTCAGACTTTTTAAGTCATAGGGTTCCAGGGCCTTTCAGCATCTGCAAGAAGCATGTTGACTCTGAGTGCTTAAGTCAGCGTTTTCTTTGAGGTTAATTCCAGGACTCTTGTGTATGGGGTATAATTCCTGGAAGGCATCGTGATTTCACGGGTCCTGCCTGTTGGGCTGAGAAATGAGAAAAAGAAGGAGAGGAGAATGAGATAAAAACCCCCACATGCTTCATACAGTAAGAACTCAGTACTGAAAAATAAAAATGTGGTGATTAATAATGCAGTTGAGTATTTGCAATGGACTGAATATTGTGTCCCTGCAAATTCAGAGCTGAACCCATAGAAGAATGGCATCAGCGGCTGTAAAGACCAGGAGGGTGGGGCCCTTATGAGCAGGATTAGTGCCCTTACAAAAGGTCTCAGAGAGCTTCAAGTGAGGACACAGGAAAGGCACTGTCTATGAACCAGAAAGCATATTCTAACCAGATAGAGTCTGTTGGGGCACTGGGCTTAGGCCTCCTGGCCTCCACCATGAGAAGTAAATTTGCTTGCCCTTTAGCATCCAATTCATTTTGACCAAATATGTAACTACATTTCCCAGCCTCCTTTGCAATTAGGTGGACCATGTTACTGAATGGGCAGAAATGAGTCACACCATTTGAAGTTTAAATGGTACATCCACAGGCATTATCTTGCATGTTCACCTTCTCTGCTATGTAGAGGTTTGGGTGGGCATGTGGCTCTGGCCGGCCTTGCCCTTCTCCTTATTTCCTCTGCCTTGCCAAGAACCATTGGATTACACTCCTAAAGCTGCCACCAAGGTCTATTCCCTTATTTGGCCACTTCCTCCTCCTAAGTCCAACAGTCAAAAGCTCCCTTTGGTTCACTGAAGTAACTTGCCCAGTTAAAAGTAAACACCTCATCCTAACATGGGCTTTCCCACTTTACCTTTATGAATTCGCCACGTCCATCTCTTCTATATCCAAAGGCAGTCCTTTGCCCCCTCCCTCTTTTCCCTGTCTCTTTCTCCTTCATCTCCTTTGCCATAACACCAAGCCCATAACACATACCTCCCCCTTTTCCTCCTCTTAAATATTACACCAGCAAGACCATTTGCTGCTGTTTCTCTGCCTGAGTCAGGAAGCAGCCACTTTTACTTGCCATCCCCACTTATAAAGTATCTCTCTATGAAAACAGGTGTTTGGGTATGGTCTGTGCCTAATCTTGGGCCTAAGAGGGAACCCCCGCTTTTCAGGAGTCCCCTTCAGGGAGGATGGGTCTAAGGAAGTCATTGGTAGAGAATCCTAGAACCCTGAATGCCTGTGTAGAGTGAGGCTCATTTTGACCTGCCTAGAACTGTGATATGGAGCTATGGGGGTGAGCCACTGAGGCTTGAAGGTAACCAGTTACATTCTTTACCACAACAGCACAATGACCAAATACACAGGGAGCATAACAGGTAACTGCCTCAACACTAACGTCCCATGTCGTTACTCACAAAGTAGTATGGGCTGTGTCAGATCTTACACACTGTATTTCTCCCTCTAGAAGACAATTACGTAGTGATTTACTTCAAAATTTAAACTTTCCATCCTAGAGGGAAGCTTATTAAGACATGGGACATAAGGAAAAAACAGGATGTTCTAAGGAGAGGTGAAACACTCCATCCTGCAGGGTAGCTCCTTAATCTTAGGAAGTAAACAACACCAGAGCTTTAGGAAGTCCCTGAAACTGACCAGATCCAGTCCTTCCCCAAGCATATATGAGCAAAGAGTAAAGACGGTTGAAAGACACTCACAGATCAGTTGAACTTCCTATGAGAAGCAGAGACCAAAGCCAGGAGTGGTGGTGCACACTTTTAATCTCAGCAGATCTCTGCAAGTTCAAAGCCAGCCTAGTCTACATAGCAAGTTCCAGGCTAGCCAGAGCTATATAATGAGCTTCTGTTTCTAAAATAAAATAAATAAAATAAAGATTGTGGGGGGAGGAGGAGGAGACCATAAAAAGCTCAGACCAACTGAACTACATGGAAAGGACACTCTCCAACCTGTTGAGCAGCCTTCAGGCTGTACAGTGTACTCCAGCTTCCTTGAGTTGTCACCCATGCTGGTGTGGGCTCTTGGTGATATAACTATCCTCAGATCATTTCTGCTCCTGTAAGTAACCCCAATAAAACTCACTGGTTCACTAAGTTGGACTTTCATGGTACCCTTACTTTGATCTGTTACTGGCACTCTATCTGTTCACGTCTCCCCAGGTACAGTGCCACACAACAGAGACCCAATATGTCTTTCCCATACACACTGAAATGACAGTTGCCGGGGCTCTGACACACTAGTGACAGTGTCTCCTATCACACTGATTTGCACCTGTGTCCATTGCTAGGTCTGATTTCCTTGAGAGAGAAAAGCATGTCTCCCTCATCTTTGCGACCTCCACAGTTCACAAAGGTTGAGCATGGCGACTTCAGTTCACACACACATAAAGATGGAAACCAGAGTGGGTTTGAGGAGGGGACAGTCATAGTGACAATGCCCACAGGCAGGACTCTCTGGGGTGTGGCATTTCAAGAAGTCCCTGGTGACCTGGCAGATTAGAGGAACAGCGGGGGCAGAAACCAGATGGCCTTGTGTGCCAACTCCTATGAAAATTCCATGCTACAGAAATGGTCTCCTGTGACAATATCCTAAAAGCTCATAAAACGCAGAAATATTTATAAAGGTGAACCTTCTGGGTTTCAAAAACAGGCACTCATATCCCAACCTTTCAAAAATGTAAAGGGAGGGGGCATTTTATTAAGCTGATCACTAGGAAACAACAGGACTTCAAGAGAATAAGTAATTTGCTTGTTTTCTGGAATGCAGTTGGGATCCTGCTAACCTTTTACAAATCCACAGAGAAACAGTTTCCCTGGAGGCGGGGAGCACCAGCAGAACCAAAAAACAAAGCTTGAGCAAAGGGCTACTTTATATTTTGATCTCTACAAGAGAAATGTGAAAATGCAAGCCTCCAAAGCACTTATTATGTGCAGGGCACTAACTGCAATGGGGAATATCTGCCACCAAATTGCACCTACTAAGATATAATTGAGGGGGTTAGAGATGGCTCAGCAGTTAAGAACACTTGCTATGCCTGCCGAAGGCCCAGGCTCAGGTCCCAGCACCTACGTGGTGATTTAACAATTAATAACTCCAGTTCCAGGGGATCTGATGCCCTCTTCTGGCCTCCATAGGTACCAAACATGTATATGATGCACATACATGCAGGCAAAACACTCATACACATAAAATAAAGTAAACGTATCAAAAAAGATAAAGGTAAATCTAATTTAAAATTTTGAAAAAAAAAAGCATAATGAGAGTTTATCTGAAACCATGCTTCAAATCATTAAGGTGAAAAAAGGGGAAAAATCTCATTTCTGATTTTTATTTTTCTCTGTACTCAGAGGCCAGATGATCTTAACTAATTCTCAATGACTGATATGTATCATACTTTTCAAACTGAATTCATTCTTAAAAAAACAAAGTGGTGTTTAAAACTCCTGTGCTCATGGGGAGTTACACCTGTGTTTTCATTCATGATAAGATAGATCCTTGCTCTCTAGAAATAAATGCCACTCAAAGAAGAGACAGAGAAGAAGAAAGACAGGGAACTAGAGATAAGGAGAGAAGATGTCTGTCAGTCTGTCAGGCAGGCCAGATAGAGGAGGGAAAGAGAATTTCTGAGGCCCTAAGAATGGAAAGTGATACCTAGGTAATGGAGCCCACCAGCAGAGCAACTATGCCCGAGATACAACGCTACCCCAGATCACAGGGGGAAATAGGGGAAACAGCCACAGATTATGGACACACAAGTTCTCTGGCTGGGTGCTCTGTGTTTATTGGCTGTCCACTTGGAAGCAAGCTTTTGGGGTGCTGTACAGGAATATCCTCCCAGGCAAATAGCCACCATCTTCATGAGTTGGCACATGGTCATCACAACTGGGCTGGCTGACTATTGGCTTCCTTGGGTGGGGTGGGGGAGCAGGAGAATCATAGGCCCTTCACCTGAGTATCCAACCATTTTTCCTAACCAGCTGTATTCAACTTTCCTGATTGATAGTGTCCTCAGGGTCTTGGGTGTCCTCAGGGTCTTGGGGTAGGGCTGGAGGATGAAGGGAGAACCAGAAGAAGGTGGTTCTCTCTGTGTGGCTACAAGGAAGCCATCATATATGCTGGGTGATATCTTTCTAGTGTTGCTGCCTGGGGTCACCCATGCTCCTATCAGTAACCCCTCTCCCATCTCCGTAAGTAAGCCCCATAAACTCACTGGTTCCCTGGGGAAACTCTGGTGGAACAGAACTTTGGATTGCCATCGGGACCTTACAACAAAGAAGGTTAGATGTGACCTAGTGCCCTAACCCTAGCAGAGAAAATTCTCCAGATAGGACTGACTGCCAAATCTTCTCTTCTTCCTTTCTTTAATTTTGTTTTTGTTTTAAAAACAAGTCTCACTATTTCGCCTCACTATAATCCTCCTACCTCAGCCTCCCCAGTCAAATTTTTTTTTTCAAGGCAAGGAAACAGAAACTCAAAGAATTCAGGATTTTCTCAAAGCCTCATGAAAGGCAAGTGGCAGATCCAACACAGATCAGGGTCTAACACACAAGCAGGCATCTTAACTACTTCTAAGAACTGACTTTGGAGAGGAGGCTGGCACACTTAGCCTGGAAATGATCTGTAGAGGACAATCAAACAGAGGACAGAGGCTGGAATGGATGAGGACTTGTGTTCCAGAAAGTCTCAGCCGGGAGAGAGAGGGAGGGAGGGAGACAAGGGATAGAGGACTGGCCAGGAGGGCAGAGAGAGAGTTGGGGAAGGAACATCTTACAATAGTAAGAGGCAAGCATTGCTCTGCCTAGGAACAATGCTGAAGCCGTTCGATGTTCAGAGCTGTTGAATGCTCTAGGGAGATGGTATGGCACAGGGACGGATTGAATGCCTATTCCACAGCACTGTTCTGAGCATATCTCAACGAGATGTGACTAGGAAAAAGAACAAGACCTTCTGCTCAGATGCTTGATGACAAATCCAAGCTGCAAAGCATGGGCCAGTGTCTCTTCTAAGCCCTCTACTCAATGAACAAACTGCATTATAACATAGGTCAGCTGCCTAAATCCTCACTTGATGTAGACCTCGCTTATTCACCCCAAAAATGTTTTATTAAACATCAACTAAATACCATAGTCTACCGTCTGAATGCTTGCCTTCCAAAGAGGTCTAGGATCAAAAGCTTGGGCCCTACTGTGGCACTGCTAGGTGGACCCATAGGAGGTGTGGCCTCACAGGAAAGTCTCAGGTAATGTGTGTGTTGGGGGTGGGTGTTGTCCTTCAAGGGGGTTGTGGAACCTTAGCCTCAGTTATTTTATTTGTTTTCTGGATCATGGTATAAACAATTTTTACTCTACCATGCAGCGCCCTCACCAAAAGATTTTGAGATAAACTGAGTCAACACAATACACGTTTCTCTTTCTAATTTGCCTCAGGTATTTCACTACAATAACAATCAGGTGACCGATACCCTAGGCCAGGGAGAGGAACCCTGGATCCCCATTTACAGGCAATCACAACTCTGGCAGGAAAGGGGCAGTGTGAAGGGATGCTTTATCAGAGGGGGTTAGTGCCTTACGACTAAAGAAGAGGCCACTGCAATTTTTTTTTTTTTTTGCTTGCCCCAGTTGTGAGTTAGACTCTAGGAGCAGCAGCAGGTGTGAGAGGTGAGTGAGTGAGCTGGAGGGCTGCTGCTTCCCACAGGGAGCACCTGCAGTGCCTGGAACACACAGCATCCTTCCTGTGTCTCTGCTGACATGGCATTCATTACTCCCTGGCCCTCCACTCTTTGATACAGTGTCTGGAGGATCAGAAGCCACTGAGGATTTAACTGAAGAGGCCCATTGACTAGGCTACCAGTTAATGATAACTATCTATAAAATTAACAAAATCAACTTAGCAAACCCAAATTCATTTATACAGGATCCAATGTTTTACATCTAAAAATCAAAATTTTGGCTGAGTTAATAGTATCAGTGGCTATTTAAACCACTATTTGTGAGTATGTGTATATGTATGCATATGCCTGTGTCTGTTTGTATATGAGTACTGGACTTGCAGAGGCCAAGTGAGGATGCTGGAGCCCTTGGAGCGGGATTTAGATGTGGTTGTAAGTCACCCAGTGTGTGTGCTAGGAACCAAACTCCAGTCCTCTGCTAAAACAGTGAGTGCTCTTAACTTCTGAACCAACTCTCCAGGCCCATAATAGCTATTTTTTTATTAAGTCATCTGCTTTATACATATCTTCACCTAATCTTCACAGCAACACAGTGAAATTCAAAGTTATCATCCTCCTTCCCATTTTGAGGATGAGTATGTCTAAGTTTCAGAAAGATTCATCAACCTGCTCAAAGTTGAAGTGAGCTAGCAGTTGGCAGGGCATGGCACCCAGATGCCCTAACTGTTTAACCTGGCTACACTGTTGAACTCTTTGTGGCTAGGGAATGAACAAAACACTTCTGTGTAATGCTAAATTCAATTATTTCTGATTAAAAAAAATTATGGGGGCTGGAGAGATGGCTCAGCAGTTAAGAGCACCGTCTGCTCTTCCTGAGGACCCGGGTTCGATTCCCAGCACCCACATGGCAGCTAACAACTGTCTGTAGTTCCAGTTCCAGGCAAACACCAAGGCAAATATTTAAATAAATAAAGTGTTTTTTTTAAAAAAAAAATTATGGAGAAGGTGTGTGGTGGTTTGAATGTAATTGGCCCCCATCAGCTCACAGGGAGCGGCACTATTAGGAGATGTAGCTTTGTTTGAATGAATGTGGCCTTGTTGGAAGAAGTGTGTCACTGTGGAGGCAAGCTTTGAGTTCTCCTATACTCAGGATATGGCCAGTGTCTCAGTTCGCTTCCTGCTGCCTGCAGATCAAGATGGAGAACTCTCAGCTCGTTCTCCAGCACCATGTCTGCCTGTATTGGCCACCATGCTTCCTGCCATGATGATAACAGACTCTGAAGTGTAAGCCATTCAATTAATTTTTTTTATGAAAGTTGCTGTGGTCAAGGTGTCTCTTCACAGCAATAAGACAAGGAGGCTGTATAAAAAAACATTCAGAGTCAGGTCACTTGGGAGGTGCAGGCAGGAAGCTGAGGAGGTGAAGGTCTTCCTCAGTTACATCATGAGCTCTAGGCCAGCATGGAATACATAATCACCTGTCTCAAAGAAACCAATATATAAATAAGTAAAAGTTTATTTAAAGTATAAAAAAAATCTGAAAAAAATATCCTGGAATATTTTACTTTTTAGATGTAAGTTTAAAGTCCATGTAAGAAGAAGACTTTGTCAGAACACATTTAACACAGCTTGGCATCTTCTCCTTTTCTCTTCCTTCCTTGTGTGTCTATATGTGTACGGGCATGTGGGTACTAAGGTGCCATGGAGATCAGAGGCTCCTTTACCTCATGGGGCTTGGATCAAACTCAGGTCCTCGGGTCTGGTGGTAAGCACAAGCCATCTCACCAGCCCAGCAACCCTCAACTTACTGAGTCATTTCTGGTTATAAATGGCTAGTCTTCCCTCTGGCTGCACAGCTTCCAGTGAGTTGCTTCTTTACCTCTGGATTTCCAATTTGTTTCCTTTGAAATGCTGAATGCATCTAGACTATGGGGTTCTGATCTGTTTTCACCCATGGGCCTCTATTTGAGTCTTACTTAGAATCGAGTGCTGGGTTGGGTTAGTTGATGCTAAGAAGGTTGTGGGGAGGGAGGATGTTCCTCAGCTAGCACCTCACTAATCCTCCTCCCTCAGCATCCCTAAGGTCTCCTCAGAAGCCTTTCTAAGAAGCCAAGTAGAAGCCCAGCCTGGGGACCACTCAGAAGCTTTTGTCTCCTCACCCCTATGACCTGGGGGTGCTTTTCACATAGTAGGTACTTCATAAATATTTGAGAGGAAACGGGTGAAATATTGTTTTGCCCTTTCGGAAATGTGGTTATGTAGTTTTCATTTCCTATGCTGACTGACCTAAGCAGTTAAACCACAGCAATGGATCCTGAGGGAAACCCAAATGTTACATTTATGGAAAAGCTGCCTTTCGATTCTGACATGCCTTCCAGGTTCACCGTGGCCATAAGTTAAGGGTCTGTCAGCACTTCCATTATGAAAACTGTTTTGTGGTTTCATAACGTAGCCATAAAAGTTTGCCTCCGGCTGTCCTTGGGTATACAAATTGAAAAGCTTGTTTTAAGCCAAAATGTGGGAATCAGAAAACAAACAATTTATTGGTTTCAGACATGGTTTTGTGCCCGTCTTGGCCAAACAAGATTTATGATGTGGAGAATTAGAGTGATCTGAGACATTGGTCTCTGAGAAGCCTGAGAATGAAGGAAAATGGCCAAATTACTCATGTTTCTAAAAGGGTCTCCGAACACAATCATTCATTCTCTGGGGTATATTTTCATCTACTAAATTGTGTCATATGTTGATGAGATGCTGGGTCTACTTTATGTACTTTAATTTTTTTAAGCATTTTCTGCTAATTATATTAGAATGGTAAAAACTGCCTTGTTTACCTAGAAATCAGGAAATTGGCAAAGAAAGTTCAACAGGGCAGCTGGTAAGTTCTTTGACAATGGCAAATGGCTGGATTTAATCAACAAGAACCCATCATCGGTCACAGATTTAAAAGTAGGAAAATGAGGTCTCACTGTACCACATTAGTGATGCTGGAGACTTGGTAAAGCTGCTTGCTGTCTTTACAAACTCATAGGCCAAGGCTTCAGCAAAGAAAGAACCTGTAGATGCCAGGCTACAGGTGGTCAACAGGATCAGACCCCGCCATTTCACACCCCAGACGGGCAATCAGCTGGTCAGTCCAGATGTAACTATTAGAGGTCACATGTTTTCTGGATCACTGTTTTCTGGCATAGCGCAGCACAGCACATGCCTATACGTAAGTCCTTTTTCTCTCTCATGATACCAGGACTTGCCGCTTCATGACTTTGATGCTCTACATCACAAGCCACAGGGCATTAATAACCATGTTATATACAGAGTCACCTCTTCTTGGCTGAGCACAGTTGAGCACCTAGCCATGACAAGTCTGTATCAGTTAGGGCAGGGCACTAAATCATAGGCTCATTTGTGACTCAGGAAGACACAGATTTCATTGTGGGGAGCAGCTGAACAATTAACAGGTCAGCCCTCTAGCCTGGTAACAAAACTGGATGGTCAGAGATAGAGTTAAAGTCTGTCTTAGGGTTATCATTGCTGTGATGAAACCCACTGACCAAAGCTACTTGGAAAGAGAAGAGTTTATTTGGCTTCCACTTCCACATCACTGTTCATCATTAAAAGATGTCAGGACAGGAACTCAAACAGGGCCAGAACCTGGAGGTAGGAGCTGGTGCAGAGGCCATGGAGGATGCTGCTTACTGGCTTGCTCAGCCTGATTTCTTATAGAACCAAGGACCACCAGTCAAGAGGTAGCACCACCCACAATGGGCTGAGCATTCCCTATCAATCACTAACTAAGAAAATGACTGATAGGCTTGCCTAGGCAGATCATCTGGAGACATTTTCTCATCTGAGGCTCCTTCCTCTCAGATGACTCTAGCTTGTGTCAAGCTGAAGTAAAACTAGCCAGCACATGGTCTAAGAAGATCATTATGACGAACCAGATTCAATCCAGACGTCTGAATATATTGTCCCTCATTTGGAAGCTCCCTCTGAAGGGACCCAGAACACCCCTCTAACATGGTAATTAATGTTTTCCTACAGCTTGTCCTCTCTTCCATATGCTACTCTGGGACAGGAACCAATGTCATTTCTCTCTGCAACCTAACCGGCTGCCACAGTTCGCTGAGTGAATGAATGAATGAATGGGAGTGAGCGAAGGTATGCAGTAGCTGATAGTTATGGCTGCCTCAGTCTCTTTAACTGCCTCCTCTATCCCACACAATTCCTCTGCCTACTCAGATGCTCTTAGCTCTAGAGTTGTATCTCTCATAGGAAAAATTTGATGCTGTGCATCACAGCCCAGTAAAATATTTTCGTTAAGTCAAAGATTTCTGTCAGAAAAACAGGAAATTCCCAAATACCTGGGTAGAAGATCACAGCCTACTCCAACTTCTCTGGTCTCCACTTCAGCCTTGGGCTGGGTTTCTGTCAAATAGTCCAACCTGCTTTGTAGTTCATTGTTCTAGAAATGGGAGGAAAGGGGTTTTAGTAAGTAAAGCCTGCAGAACCGACATCCATCTCAAGATACGTTTTCAGAGTTGGTGTTGAAGATCTACACAGATTCCATCATTACGCAAAGTTCTTCAGGTGTACATACACATGCACATCAAGTTGTGCATAAATGAAAATAATACACGTTGGCCCATAGTAGCATAATCTGCTTTCTTTTCAATCAGCAGTTTGTGTAAGGATGGTGAGATGGCTCAGTAGGTAAAGGTGACGACGTCTACCAAGGCTGGTAACCTGAATTTGAACCCCAGGACCCACATGGTACAGGAGAACCAACTCCCACAGGCTGTCCTCTTGCCTCCTTATGAACTCTCTTGCATGTTTGTGCACACACACACACACACATACGCACATGTACACGTGCATGCATGTATTCCAGATATCGCCTCAAATTTACTAGATTTCTATCCGTGTCAACACACTATGTTAATGAATTCCATGTATTCCATTGTATGGATGCTCAGTATATATTTAGTTAGTCTCATACAATGGGCAGTTAGATATTTATCGCATTTTTGACATTATAAATACAGCCCAACTCAACTTTTTAACACTCCCTTACTAAGCTGTAAAATGAGTAAGTCTATTAATTTAATTTAGTGGGAAAAGCCTCTATAACTGGGTAATTAGTATTTCATAGGTGTGGAAAAATTCAGAATCTCAAACATATAAACTAGAATGAGCTCCTTGGGATTAAAATTAGCATTCTGTATACTTTTCATGGTTTTTTCTTTTCTTTTCTTTTCTTTTTTTTTTTTTTTTAAGCTGGAGCCAAACATTGCATAAGCTGATGATTAGATGCCCAGGAATTGGAAATGTGCCCCATGGGGAAAATGAAGGACAAAGGGGCAAGGTAGGTGAGGATGGGGCTGGCTCAGCTCCCCTCTAGATCCAGGGGACCCAGTACCCTCTTCTAGCTTCCAAGGGGTGTCAGATCCCCTGGAGCCGAAGTTACAGACAGTTGAGAACAGTGTGACATCAGTGCTAGGAACCGAACCGAGTCCTCTGTAAGAGTAGCAAATGTTCTCAACTGAGGAGCCATCTCTCCAACTTCTTAATTGATTTGTTTTGTTTTTTAACTTTTTTGGGGGGGTAATGATAGACTCAATTTTAAAACCATAAAGGTCCTACCTATTTTCTTGGCTGGAGTCTTTAAACTTGATATATAACACATGCAAGATAAAATTTACTGAATAAATGTATAAATCATTTATACACATAAAAATAAATAAATTCCCCCTTTTAAGGGAAAGATTAACAAAAAGTCCCAGGGAAACAGAAGCTGAAATGCTGTGGGTTGCTCCCCAGTGGCTCCCCTCTGAAACAGTGTCAGAGAGCTGCTGTGTGAAAACTTGTTCTGCACGAGGTTTCTGGAAATGACATAAAGAAAGAGAATGTGCTCATGACGCCGTCGAAAATGGTAAGAGCTATGGCAGACCCACAGTTCCACTGTGTCGCCCAATCTTTAGAATGAAAGAGGTGCTGGCTTGTGGGGACAGGGCACGCTCTCTTGTACGCTCCTACTAAAATGAAAGAGAAAAGCAAAAGAGGCCTTTCTTGCTGGCAACTCCAGCCCGCATGGCCTGTTCCCTTCCAGTGCAAAGACTTTAATCCTGAAGGTTTCTCGGAATCCCAGGGTGAGGATATACCACTGGGGGCATAAAAGATGAGTTACAAATTTCCCTGGGCTGGTATGCAGGGAAAAGTGAACAAGTGGCCAATAAATGTTTTGTTTAATTTCATAGGGATTTTGTGTATAATATCAAATACCCCTGGGGGGACAGGAATTAAAAGTTAATATTCAGGAAAATTGGATGAAATCAGCTAAAAGAGTAATGGGTAACTTCTGCACATCAGAAGGCAAGGGGAGGCAGCAAACAGTTTTTAAAGACACACAGCCCAGTGTACAGCCCTGCAGATCTTGGTCTTGCTGGGGCACAGATAAGTGAGCAGAACAATGTGATAACATTATAAAAATATCCAAAGTATTAGAGTGACTGCCGAGGGATCGCTCTCAGTGGGGAGAGGAGATGAGCACCCATCCATGCTGGGTACCTGTGGTTTCAGCTCCAGGATATCTGATGCCCTCTTCTGGCCATGAAAGGGAGTGTTAAACCACCAAGAGAAGAAAACATCAGAGCAGGATGAAATCCCCAATTGTGTAGCGGTCTCTAGCAGACCTCAGAGCCATGTTCATGAAGGGGGAACTAAAAGCTGAGTAGGAAAGGAGTGGATGGAGCCATTACCCATCACAGGCACAGCAGGAAGTAGCTGGGTCCAAGCAAACTCATTTTAAGGGGAAAATCTTTATGACTCTGTAGAACAATGAGATGCATGCTAAACCTGTGGTTCTCAATCTGTGGGTCACAACCTCCTAGGGTCAACCAACCCTTTCACAGGGGTTGTCTAAGACCATTGGAAAACACCGATGTTTACATTACAATTTTTAAGAGTAACAAAATTACCGTTATGAAGTAACAAGGAAATTCATTTCATGGTTGGTGCTCACCACAACATGAGGAAGTGTATTAAAGTGTGGCAGCATTAGGAAGGTTGAGAACCACTGATCTAAAGTCTCTACATTAAAGGATTCACAATGCCTGGCTTAGACTCCAGTGCTACACAGCATATGAAAAGTCAGGAAGATATGACCTGTCCTTGGGGGGACAGGGATGGACAGACAATAGTCCTGATGTGACTCAGATACTAGACTTTGCAGGTAAGGATTTGAATGTATCCATTGTAACTATGACCAAGAGATAATTAAAAAATATATAAATTTTTGAAGTAGTAAATAATGAAATAGTAAAGAAAAAAGAAAAAATAGCCATGAAAGATTCAACTGGGAATTTTAGACTAGAGAAGTACAACACTTAAAATTATTTTTGTTGTTGTTATTTTCTCACATAGATTTAGGGAAAGCGGGGGGGGGGGGGGGGGGGGGGGGGGGGAGGCGCAAAGGAAAGAACCAGAAACATCTATAGATGCATTAATAGAAATCATCCAATTAAAATAAGTTATGGCTGGAGAGATGGCTCAGTGGGTGAAGTGTTTGCGTTGTACACAAGAAGACCTGAGTGTGGTCCCTAGAACCCACATAAAAAAGGCCAGTGCTAGGAAGTCGATATGGGAGAAGCCTGGAAGCCCAGCCAGATAATCCACCAAATCAGTGAGATCAAGGATCATTGAAAATGCCTGCCTTAAAAGGTCAAATAAGGTGGAGAAGTTGGCGGAAGACATACAATGTAGGCATCTGGCCTTCCCGAAATGTGCATGCGCGAGCACACACACACACACACACACACACACACACACACACACAGAGTTAAAAACAGAGCTTCATGGAACTTGCTGCAGTTGTTAAAGGGTTAATGGTGCTGCTGGAACCACAGAAAATACAGTGAAAAAAACAAAGGAGGCAAAATTAGAACCAGCAAGACAGAGCAAACTTCCAATCCCAACACACTGGGGGCAGAGACAGGGAATCAGAAGTTCAAGATCATCCCCAGCTACATGAATTGGAAGCCATCCTGGGCTACAGAAGACCCTGCCTCAAAGAGAAAAGAGTAGGAAATAGTCCAAAATCATCTTACAACAGAAAAGTAGAGTATCTATAAGACTGCTAACATTTTGTTGATTTTTAAACTAGGAATCATTTGTAAGAATATGTAGCTTATTGGGTATGAATGTATGCCTGTTTATAGCACTGCTGTACTAAGCTGGAAAGAATAACATAAAGAAGTGAGGGCCAGCTGAAATGAGATGACTGAACTATGCAGAAGCTCCTAGGGCTGAGAGGCAATGTGCAGGCTCTCCTGCTTTCAAACACCACCACCTTGTGTTTGTCTGTGTAACAATTACCACTGGATGGGCAGCGTGGTTTGTACACCTTCCAGGAAGAAGGAACCTGGCATAGTCCCTCTAGGCATATGGGGGAAATTCACACACACACACACACACACACACACACACACACACACACACACACACACACACGAACACAAGCAGCAGTTACCTCCTCTCCCAGCCCCTCAGGCCGAGGGAAGCCAGTGGCCAGGCATTGACCCAGATAGCTAGACAAGACCATGTCCAGTAAAATGCAAGTGGGGAGCCATGTACCAGGTGCTGCAGCCACAACAACCCCCAGGAAACTTAATGAGAGTCCTAACAGTGTTCCCCAGACACACAGAGAGGCATGCATCCTGTAGTGTGTATGTTAAGGGCAGGCAGGAAGGACACAAGCCAGACTTTGGATTCATTTCCTGTGACTCTTCAAAGTAAGTTCAAGATTTTCAGCAAAGAAAAACAGAATCCAGTCCAGAAGGCTTACTTAGCCACTCATTGAAGACCAGGCCTCTAATTTTACTTTAGGACATTCTTTTTAAGATTCCTTCCCTTTTATTTTATGTGCATTAGTGTTTGCCTGCATGTCTAAATTCACAGTGTGTGTGCCTGGTGCCCAGGGAAGACAGAAGTGGGTGCTGAATGCCCTGGAATTGGAGTTATAGACAGTGTAGCCACCATGTAGGTTCAGGAAATTGAACCTGTGTCCTCTGCAAGTACAGCAGCTGCCTTTAATTGCTGCAGCCCATCATTTTGAGAATACTTTAAAAATTATTTTTACTACCTCTCCCCCCCCACCCCACGCCTACCTCTGTCTCTCTCTGTGTATATGAATGTGAAAATGTGAACCTCTGGTGTGTCACAAGACAATGTGCATGATCAGTTCTTTCCTTCTACAATATGGGCCCAAGAGAAGCATTTTTACTTATTGAGCTTTCAAAGATTTTAAATTTTAATTTATGAACATTATATATGTCTGCATGTATATATGCATATGTGCATGTGGGTGGCCAAGAAGACCAGAAGAGGGCATCAGACCCTTTGGAGCTGGAGTTACTGGTAGCTATGAGTCACCTGATGTGGGTGCTGGGAACTGAACTACTGCCCTCTGCAAGTGCAGCATATTCTCTATAGTGCTTTGGGATGTCTATATGCTGTGAATAAAGGACTGTTTTGGCCATGGCAGACACCATAGAAGAAGCAGGCCGGGAAATCAGAGAATAGGTAGGAGGAGGAGGGTGGAGAGAGGGAGATCCATCCAGCCACCAAAGAAGAAGCATGTAAGGAACACAGGTGAGCCATGGGCCATGTGGCAGAACAGATTAATGGAAATGGGTTAAATTAAGATGAAAGAGCTAGCTAGTAATGTGCCTGAGACACAGGCCAAACAGCATGAAATTAATATAAGCATCTGAGTCATTTTGGGTGAAAAGCGGCTCAGGCAGGTCTGGACTGCAGGTCTGTGGGTCTGGACCACCAGCGGGATGGAGCCAGAAACCTCATACTACACTGAGCTATCTCTCCAGACCCAGAACATTGTTTTAAATGTCAGAAATAAGAAGTGGAATGTCTCTTCTCCAGAAGATGGGTAAACAAAAAATTGCTTAGGAGGGTCAGAATCTAGCCTCCCATCAGACACATGCACCTTTTAAGATTGCAACCCAACACTGTCATCTGCAAAGTTCAAGTTTGAGAAGCATGCCATTAAATGACAAAGATAATAACAAAATAAATCTCAATTTTTGTATGTGTGTTGATATATGTACAGCTGCCTATGTGCGCATGCGGAGGAGAGATTTCAGCTTCAGTTGTCATTTCCCAGCACTATCAGTCTTGCTTTTTTGAGATACAGTCTCACATGGACCTGGAGCTCACTAAGTAAAGTAAGCTGGTTGGACAGAGCCCTAGGGGTCACCTGTCCCAGAGCATGTCACCACTCCCAGCCTGTTACAGGGGTTCTGGGGGTTGCATTAGGTCCTTCTTGCAAGGCACCTACTTTCCCAAATGAGCTTTCTCCCTCTAATGCTGTAAGGAAACACATCATCATTCACAGCTACCCTCAGCTGTGTGCAACAGAAGCATGATGAACCTGCCCGAGTCTTATATGATGTCAAAGAGTGAAGAACTAGATGTATACAGTTAACTCTCGTGAGTCAGCTCTGGGTCATCACTTTGCATGCCTCACAGACCAGAGAACACTACAGGACTAAGCAAAGATGTGTCTAAGAACCAGGGCTTTTCCATCACCTACCTATTTTAGCAACAGAAAACTGCTTATAAGTAAAGGATGAAAAATTGTTATGATATGGCAGCAAGCTGAGTCTGAGAAATGCCTTTTGTTCAAAGGCAAAATTAATATACAATATATGAGGTGTACTATTAGATGTTGTTATATCAGCATTTAAGATCATTTTATAATAGAAAAGGTGATTATAATGTAATTAATATTTTGATCTAGAAAGCTTTTCTAAAGCAATGTGCTTTATTGTATATTAGTTACATGCCTGTCTATAACAAGTGAACTGAGAGTTAACTCACTCAGACCACCACAACCCACAGGACAGTTCAGAATTATTAGTCACACATCTGTTGAGTGTTCACTGGTGTTAGCAATCACACACAGCCAGCAAGGAACATGTTGGCAGAGTGTGTGTGTGTGTGTGTGTGTGTGTGTGTGTGTGTGTGTGTGTGTGTGTAAAAAAGCTGGGCATCATCGGATATGCCTGAAATCCCAACTCTGGAGACAGGAGGACCTGTGGGTCTCACTGGCCAGCCTAACTTACTTGCTACATTCCATGCCAGTGAGAAATCCTGTCTCAAAAAAGGTAGACAGTCCTCCCAAAGAATGACATCTGATGATGTTATTCTTCTAGCTTACACACACACACACACACACACACACACACACACACACACACAATACTGAAATAAGCTAAACAGCCTTAAGAAGGTAAAAAATAAAGATATAAAGAGTTAAATTTGTGATATTTAATATTTTAGAGTACTTAAGTCCAACTGCATTGAAATATTTTCATGTGAGCTTATTTTATATGCTTGTCTGCTGCTTAAGGTCAATGTGGAAAGTGGTCAAGAGCAACTGACAGTATTTGTCCTGGATTTAAATAATTTAAGGAAGGTTAATGAGCTTTATAATCAGGGTCTCAATGCTTAAGGAAGACTGGATTGGAGTCCCAGTCTTGTTCCGAGACAGGGCATAGTTGACACTGTGGGGCCCTCAGGCACTCTCTGATGCTCATGGCCTCCTGACACACATCACCTCAACATTCTTCACCTGGGATGGATTCACTGTAATCTTGTCTAGGTGGCCAAATGGCCAGAACCCCAGAGGCAGACCCCAGGCACTGTCTGCTGAGGATCAGTGAATGCTCAGTCTGCTGGAGATAATCAAGCTAGTTCCATTTCATATCCCAGAGACCCCAAGTACCATGAACCTCAGCTGCCCACAGAAGTCAGATTCCTTTCCCAGCCTCAACTCCCCATTCTATACTGGAGACTTCAAGAATCACCTCCTATCCACATCTCAGCAGCCAAACCATGAGCTGAGCTGAATCACCTGAACATTCAACAAAGCATATATTTGCAAGCCCTCAGTATGTACAATACTCCTCTGGACACCTAGTGGTCTACTGGAAAGCTAGGCCGTGCCACAGACAGAAACAAGATGGGGGACCCTCTGGGGTGAGCTTCTGTCTGTCAGCATCTCATCTCCATCTTCTGAAAACTCCTCTCTGGACACATAGACCTCTTCCAGGGGAGGCAGCACATACCTGTAACTCTGTTATTAGAAGTGGGGACAGAAAAGCAAGTGTTCAAGGTCACCCTTGGCTACATACAGAGTTTGGGGCCAGCCTGGGATACTCATGTAGTGATATGTTGTACATTTAATAAAAATGGTCTAAAATATCAGAGCCAAGCCATGAGAGTCAGGGAGTGATGACCCGTGCTTTTAATCCCATCACTGAGGAGGCAGAGATCTCTGTGACTGGAGTCTGGATCTTGGTGACTTCAAGGCCTAACAGAGCCAAACAGTGGTGGCACACACCTTTAATTCTAGCTCTGGGAAAGTTGAATCAGGAAGTGAGATAGCAGGGTGGAGACAGAGGAGGGAGGGGTTCAGGTTCCCCCGGCACTGTCTCCTCTGAAGAGGGAGGCTTGGAGTCAGAGGATTCGTGGAGGCAGGCCTGAGGAGTTGGCTGGATGAGAAGTAGCTGTGGTTTCTTTCTCTACCTCTCTGATATTTCAGCTTTTCTTCAGTATCTGTCTCTGGGTTTTTATTATAATATCAAATAGAATTTGGGCAATATACTTGAGATACTGTCTTTTAAAAAAAATGCTGGTGCTGGGTTCAGTGACCAAGGAGGAAAAGGCAGGAGTAAAAACAGAAAAATATCCATTCACCCAGCTTTAAGACACTGAGATTCCCTCTGCTGCACTAGAACAAAGGGTTTCTATCTGGGTTCATTTGAACCTGTGTAAAGCAATAAACAGACCCTCATGCATTTGCATAAAAAAAAAGACACCGAGACTTATGAGTCTTGAACCTGATACCAGGTCCCTAGAAGCCATGAAGGCCCTGGTTATGGCAAACATAGGCAGTGCCTCCATCAAAGTAAACGACCTGATAACCATGCCTGCAGGCATGTA
Source organism: Sigmodon hispidus (assembly GCA_004025045.1). Lineage (NCBI taxonomy): Eukaryota > Metazoa > Chordata > Mammalia > Rodentia > Cricetidae > Sigmodon > Sigmodon hispidus. The sequence goes on along the minus strand of PVIH01000733.1, from coordinate 74,658 downwards.
GCAAGGAGGGAGGCTCTAGATTCAGACTCACAATCTCTATTGTAGGTATGAAATTCAGTCCCTTATAGAATTTATTCAGAGGTCAGCCCTTTCAATAATCTAAGTGCAGAGCACTCAGCATGCCAGACATTTCCTTATGGTTTTGGTTGAGAGCCTAGCCTTTAACGGCTGGTCCATCTTTTCAGCCCATGCCAGGCATTTCCTATGTGCTCCCTCGGGACTGTCAGGCACTGTCCCACACAGGTCTATTCCTTTATAGGGATAAGAGACCTTCCTGATCAATAAGCAGCCGCCTGTTTTCCCAGGATAGCTGATTCCACTCTTTGTGCCTGTTACACAGAACCTATAGAAAGGAACCAGCAATGCCCAGCACACACTGGACACTCAGCAAATGCCATTGGCTTCACTCTTGTATCCTAGGCTGTCTCATGGGGGAAGGGCCACAGAGAGGGACAAGAACAAAGACAGGTGCTTGGCAACCCTGCTCTTCACAGAGCCAAAGATGACAAAGGCTGGATGCCAAACTCTTAATAAAGAGCCCACAGGGAAATGGATTTCAGCTCCTTCTATTAATACACAGCCTTCTAAAATTCTTTCAACTCATAATTTCTTTCCCTGGAACTGCCACAAAATCCCCTAAATGCCTTTCAAAAGGCCAGAGGCAAGACTATTGAAGCAACTCCAACTTGCAAGTGAAACTAAGTCACCTCTAAGCACGTTTACTTGAAGTAGCAGAAAACTGCTATTTCAGTTTTGGATTGGGACTCTGATCCCCAGCCAGAGCTCTGGGTTTTCCTCGGCTGGGTGAGGCCACCCCCTTTGCCACCTCTTTTTCTATTTCACACGGAAACCACAAGAAAATTGTGTGAGGGACATATGTGTAGATCATTCGCGAATTATAAAGCCCTATATACCTGTGAGGGCCTGTGAGTACTGACGGTGTATTGGACTTGCTGGGAGAATTCTTAAGGAAGACACGCTATTTGAAAGCGCAGCCCAGAGTAGCAGGCTGGTGTGTGGAAGGGGCCAGGGTAGAGAAAAAAGAGCTGTCAGGGCTCCTTTGCAGAGCTGGCAGTTAACCTTCAGTCAATTTTATAAGGCCAGGAAATAGCCATATTTTTAATTAAGTGTCCACAGCAGGATCAGCGACATAAAATTTAATGGCAGGGAAGACACCAACTTGAGAGAGCCGCAGCCTCTTACCTCTCCTTCCAGGAAAGAGATTTTTTCTAAAAGCTGTAATATTAGGAGTTGCTTCTGTTGCACTTTTTTCTTTAATGATTCAATCTAGAAAGAGACAAGAGGAAAACTGTCAGACAAAATGCAGAACTATAGGACTGCAAGGTAATCAGTGGGCAGAAATACTTTTGCTTGTTTACATAGAACCTATGTACCTATGTGCAGATTCCTTCATTTACTGTTGTTTTTTTTTTTTTTTTCTTTTGAGGCAGGGTGGGTCTCATGTAGCTCAGGCTGGTCTTCAATTGCTATATAGCTGGACATGACCTTGAATCTCTGATCTTTTTGCCCCCACCTCCTGAAAGCTGGGATTTCAGGTGTGTACCACCACATCTGTTTTATGGTGTGCTGGGGATTGAACTTGGGGCTTTGTGCAGGTTCGGTAAGCATTCTACCTACTGAATTACATTCCAGCCCTTCTATATGGATTCTCTGTTTCCTGGATCACAGCTGGCCTGAGAATCTCTGACAAGGGGGGTGGGAGGGACGGGGTTTGGTTTGTTAAGTCAACCTCTCCACAGATGTTCTGTTTGTAATACTCTCTTACAGTTCAGGGAGTGTGTTTCAGGACAGACACAAACAAGTCAACAGTAGATTAATCATGTAGCTGGACTGAAGAAGCACAGAAGCACCTATATTTCAAACATTGGCTACTTTTCTCAATATATTTGTATCTAACCAACCAGGTGCCAAAAGACATTGGCTACTTCTTTTAATGCATTTGTATCTCACCAACCAGGTCTCAAAAGTTTGTTGCAGGGTAAGGATCACTAAAATTATTCCAGGAATTCAGAGGGCTAAGGACTCATGAGGACTGCGGCAGGCAGAGCTGGGGTTCACTGTTGGATTTGTGACACCTGTACCATCATGTAACACACCCTAGCCTCTTCTTGGCTTTTCTTTCAGGCTTTGCTTCCTGGGACAGAGCAGAGGATCTCCAAAAACAAGGACCGGGATACATTGTGCCATGTCATGTCTTGAACAAAGGTGAGATCAGTATGCAGACTCAATGGGACGCTACCTTTCCAACAAGCTTGTATATTGGGGGCATTAGGACATTTATTCATAAAAAATCCCTTAGTGCAAAGTAGAGAATTATCATGGGAGAGAACCAGGTGACATCTGGAAAAGCATATGCATGTTGATCATTTGATCCAGAAATACTACTTCTAGGCATATATCCCAAGGATATATTGGGAAATTATAAATAATTTGAACATATGAGTTTTGGCTTTAGAAAACATAAAGCCAATTCCATCAATAAAAGGTAGTTGAACAATCTATACTATACCCTGCCAGTGAAGGTCTAGGCAATCTTTAAAAATAAGAATCTCTTACATGCTGATATGAGAAACTTTTTTAAAATTAATTTTATGTTGTATGGGTATTTTGGCTGAAATATATGTATTTGCATCACATTTGTGGACTCTCTAAAGAAGCCAGAAGAGAATATCAGATCCTCTGGGACTGCAGTTACAAAAGGTGAACTGCCACAGGATGCTGAGAATCAAACCTGAGTCCTCTGCAAGATAAGCCAGTGACCCTAACTGCTGAGCCATGTCTCCAGTCCCAACTTTAGAAATGTAAGAATGTGTGTGGCAGCTGGAACAAACAGCAGGAAAAAGATACTCTGAAAAATTGTATTACACCCTGGTACTAACTGAGAGTAAGGAACTGTCGTTTTGTTAAGTGTGATGGCAGTGTTATGATTATCGTAGAACAAGTGCACATTTTAGACAGGAACTGTGTATTGTACAGAAAACTTACATACATGAGCTAGGATTTGCTTTCATGTGGAACATGGAAGAGGAGAAAAGGGAGTAAGGAAACCCACTGTGGCTCGATGGGTCATTTGTTGAACCTGTAATGAGCCTAGTGGACTTCACTGATCATCGCTTTGTGTTGGGCGAAATGGGCACTTACTTATTCATTTGAGACGAGTCTCTATCCCAGGCTGACCTCAGGCTCTCTGTGCAGCTTATAACCTCACACACTTGACCCTGCTAGGATTACAGCCTGCACCAGCACACTTAGTTTTATGCTGTGCTGGGGATCAAACCCAGGACCCCCTGCATACCAGATGATCATTCTGTCAACTGACCTATATCCTTGGCCTGCATTTGACAGTTTTATTATAAGATATTTTAAATTTCATGTGATATCAAGATATATCACCCTCTAGGAAGAAAAGCTAGCTGTATAAAATAGAACCGGATAAACATACTTAAGGTTTTTAATAACTAAAGAAGTTAAAGAGAGTAACAAGTTACCTTAATACCTCTGAAATTTGCCCCAAAGTAGTGCCTGAAGAGGCCAATGTTGGCAAGCTTGGAAGGGACAGACACCCATATGTTGCAGGTGGCACTGTAAATTAGAATGACCCTTCAGGCAATTTAGCAATAAATATTAAGAGCCATAAAGCTGCTCAGACCCTTTGACCCACTAATCTTACTCTTGGGAATTTGTCCTAAGGATATAACTCAAACCCAGGAAAAAGGCTGCGTGTAGAAAGATGTTCTTGCCTCCATTATTTATAATAGAGAGAAAATGGAAATAACCTTAATGCCTCGCACTAAAGGAACTGGCCATAAATTACAAGATACCAGCATGATAGAGTGTATGACATAGACGTTAGAAACAAGCACACTGCAGAGCGGGAACATGTTTATAAAAAGCCTCCAGGGACAGCAAAACAAAAGTTTACCCAAGTGAAATAAAAGTCATTGAGGGGATTAAGGAAGAGAAATAGTTCTTATGTTGATATAGGATTGTCGGTTCAAAGCAAGGGGGGGGCGGGATGTGTAATTTTCTCCATTTTGTATAGGAATGGCTTACAAAAATTACTCCCCACAATGCTCTTTTGCCTTTCCTTCCTTCAGTGTTGAGATGTTGTGTCACTATACAAATGTATGTGTTTGCACACGTATTCATGTACATGTGTGTGCATATATATGTGGAGGCCTGAGGCTGACAAGTGTATCTTCCTGTTACCTTCCACCACATGTTTTGAGAAATTATCTCTCACTGATTGCACTGGACGGTTGCCCAGGGAGCTTCCTGTCTTCTGCCCATCTCGTCCTCGCTGGGACTACAGGTACAGTCTACCATGACCAGCTTTTTGTGGTTTTGGGAATTTGAACTCGTGTCCTCAGGCTTTCAAGGCAAGTGACTTATCAACTGGGTCATCTCCCCAGCCCTTAAAATATTTTAAATTAACTTTTAGTTATTTTTGTTGTTATATTTTTTCCTTTTGGTGGTACTGGGTATTGAACCCAGGGCATTGTACATGCTAAGTAGACAGTCTACCACTGAGCTATGCCCCCAGCCCTAAAATGACTCATGGCAGCCAAAATAATCCCTGGAATTCACTGTAGGGCCTGAGATGGTAAGGAGAAAAATTCTATCAAATAACATAAAGAGTGATTCCAAACACCTTAGCCTTCTGCCTCTGCCTCTGAAGGACTCCTGAATGGCTTGGAAGTCAAAGAAACAGCTGTGGTTTTCTCTGAACACTAAAATCAGGCTGCAGAAAGCAGCATGACCTTGGAACATGAGGATCTCATGGGAAGACACAGACCATCCTGCTGACTACTACCCTTAGATTCTGGTTTTAAGATGACATCATTTTCCATATCTGTGGGTTCTGCATTCTCAGATTCAAACTATAGGCCAGAAATAGTTTTTAGGTGTCTGGGTTAAGTGTGTAAAGACTTGTTTTTCTCTTGCTAATATTTTTATATAATATAGTATAAAAACTATTCACATAGTATTGCTATTTTACTATATTTTTGTTATTTATTATATTTTATTCCAAGTAATCTTAAGGAAAGAGATGTATACAGACTCTACACAATTTCCTGAAAGACCTGGAAATTCTCAGATTTTTGATCTCCATGGAATATTCTAGAATCAGACATTCACAGCAGCAATGACTATAAATCAATCCACAGCAAAGGCATCAGAAGGCATGTTAGAGAATGTTCTGGGAGCTTTTTGTTTTTGAGAAAGGCTGATGTCACTCTGAGGAGGCATCTGGTTGGGAGGAGGACGGAGGAATGGTGCGGAGGATTCTGGGATTTTAGCAAACGTTCCTGATGCAATGGTAACACTGTTAAGTGAACATTCCTCACATGTAGCCAAACCAGTTTTATTCAGTGCTGGAGATCAAACCTAGGGCTATTTGTATGCTGGGTGAGCATTCTCCCAACTGTGCTACACCTCAGCCCCTCTTTTCTGTCACTGGTTTTTGAAACAGGGCCTCACACAGCTAAGGCAGGCAAGGAGCACTCTCTGATACCAAAGACCTTGAACTCTTTCTAATCCTACCCAACCCCTGAGTGCTGAGAGCACGGGCCTGCTCTACCACCCAGACTGTCTGTGACTTCCTGAGGCATCCCAGTGTGTAACTTGACCCTCAGGAAGTTCAATTATTCTTCAGAAAATCCTCATTAAGGTCTGTCTGTCACCAGCTGGCAGTTAATGATTCAGAAGACTGGGTTCAAGTCAGCACGTTAACAAGTGAGAAGTCAGAGCTCTTGCTTTCCTGGGTGACTTCTACCAGACCTGATCTTGTTATACTAGCTGCATTTAAATGCCACACTGAGGTCCAGTCCTGGTCCCCTGCATATAATCTTACCCAGCATCTTTAAATTGAGGCTAAAATGATGCATTCTAACTCTTAATTCCATCAGCATGGCTCTCCCTGAACAGATGACTTACAGTAATGAGATCTTGCAGGATGCCAAGTGTCTAAGCCTTCAGCCTGATTTGGTGTTTAAAAGGAAAGGGAAGGGGTGGAGAGATGACTCTAGCAGAGGACCAGGATTCAGTTTTCAGCACCCAAATTGGGTGGCTCACAACTGCCTGGAATTCCAGTTCCAGGGAATCCAACGCCCTCTTCTGGCCTCTGTGGGTACTGCACACAGTGGGTATACATAAGTTTTAAGTTTTTTTTTTTTTTTAAAGAGAAAGGAAATGACAGTTATAATTTGTTGTAACTGGTAATTGATTTTCTCCTCTGTAGCAAAAGTTAAGCTAAGTAGTTATTCTTAAGCATGGCGACATACTAGCATTGCCTGGGGAGGCAGGGGGGCTAGCAATCTGTTAGGTTTTTATTTTGTTTTGTTTTATGAGATGCTTTGGAAACATTACTGTAGTGAAAGAATTTCTCCCAATTTGCCTCAAAAAGAGTCACCAACCAGGCCAAGAAGAAATCATACAAAAATTTAGGCACAGAGTTGAGGAGACTATGTAGCTGACAGACTATGTCAGGTCAGTCAGTCAGGTAGTTACAAGGCTGAGTTGGATCCTCAAAGTATGCATTTAAAAACTCAGGCATAGTGGTGAGCCCTGTGCTTGGAAGCAGGAACTAGCAGATTCCTGGGGTTTGGTGACCCATAAGCCCCGCACAATCAATAAGCTGGAGGCCAGTGAAAGACTCTGTCTCAATAAACAAACAAATAAAAGTGGATGACTCATAAGAAATAATTCTGAAAGTAGAGGCTGCACTACTTTAAGGATGCACACAGAGAGATACACCCATATATCACCCACCCAACTACCCACCCATCCACCCACTTACACACACACACACATACCCCACATACCACATGCACACACCCCACTCACTTTTGTTAAAATATATATATATATATATATATATATATATATATATATATATATATATTCTTTAGGTATTTTCTTATCCTAGCTGGGAAATAATAATATATGTGGGAAATGCCTCATTAAAGAGGAAGCATATGAAGCACAGTGCATGCCAGATTCCCACCAGCTAGATGACACATCCCAGAGCCGTGTATACAACCAGTTTCCCTTCTTCCTCGAATCTGTACTGACAGTCATGTCAATTACTGGTGGTCACACCAGGTGGTGGTGGTGGTGGTGGTGGTGGTGCACTCCTTTAATCCCAGCACTTAGAAGGCAGAGGCAGGCAGATCTCCATGAGCTCGAGGCCAGCCTGGTCTACAAGACAGTCAAGGCTACACAGAAACCCTGTCTCAAGCCACACTATACAAAACCAAAAACTAACAACAACAAAAAGCCCAACAGGGGCTGGAGATAGGGCTTACTTAGTAGATTGTTCTCCTATCATACATGAAACCCTGGGTTCGATCACCAGCACCTCATAAAACTGGGTGGTGTTGCACACCTGTAATCTCTATATTTGAGCACTAATCAGCAGGAGGATATAAAATTCAAGGTCAGCTTCAGCTACGTAGTACATCTGAGGCTATTCTGACAGACATGAGTCAACCTCAGCCAACAACCAGAGTCAAGGGTGAGTACAGAGGCTCACACCTGTAATTCCAGCACTCAGGAGGCCAAGGCAGGGGAACAGGCACATAGTCCAGACCAGCAGAGGCCACACAGTGAATTCTAGACCAACCTAAACTATAGTGTAAAGTCCCATTATAAACAAAGGAACAAGCATCCTGGTCACAGGTCTTATACTGAGACAAAGACAAACCAGCTATGATAGTGACGGAGTTAGGTTTGAGTGAAAATCTTATAAAGGAGAGGTGGCAAATGGAGAAAATACTGAAATAATGAGAGCTCAATGCCTGGGGTTCTGACCCAAGCAAATAGAACTTCTTAGGGAATTACTGGTCAACAACTGCCTTAAGAAATGAAACCGGGGCTGGAGAGATGGCTCAGCGGTTAAGAGCACTGTCTGCTCTTCCAGAGGACCCGGGTTCGATTCCCAGCACCCACATGGCAGCTAACAACTGTCTGTAGTTCCAGTTCCAGGCAAACACCAAGGCAAATAAATAAATAAATAAATAAAATAAAGTTTTTTTTAAAAAAATAAATGAAACCAAATTTAATCAGAAGCTGAAATCAAATTTAATCAAAAGCCAAAAACAAGCCTATAATTAGGAGCACCAATCAGAAGCAAGTACTGGACCAGAATCGACCAATGAACCTTTATCTAGGGTCTTCAGAGACCAGAAACTGCCAACTAACTTCTAAGGAGGCACTTTCTAATTTAAACACACACACACACACACACACACACACACACACACACACACTCACACTCGCTTACTTTAGTTTTAAATGTAGTTCAAGGTTTCATGAGTCCCAGGCTGGCTTTGACCTCCCAAGTAACTGAGAATGGCCTTGAACTTGATCCCCGCCTCCACTTAAAGAGAGTACCACCATGTCTGGGGATTAAATCAAGGACTTCATGTGCACTAGGCAGACAGTCTAGGAACCGAGTTACATTCCCAGCCCTCAATATTTTCTTTACCTCAGACACACCTTGTGAAAATTTCTCCCTTGTTCCCCATGTGACGTCCCAGACTGACACCTGTGCACAATGCTGCCCGATTCATGAATGGGGTGAAACAGTTCTGCATGGTGCTCATGAATGGCTGTTTTCTCAGAGCTAAAAACAAGCCAAAACAACACCAAGACTCACACTGATTCAACTGTTTAAACTCTTGTAATAGGAAGAAGCTAGGCTAAGTTTGTAACATTTCCGTCTGTTTCCTTTAAAAATTTGTTTTATTGTATGTATGCTTTCATTTTAGGAGTAGCCACAAGGCCTACAGGCACATGCATTCAAGATCAGGACTGAAGGGCTGTGAGGGCACTAATGTTAATGAAGAAGTCACCTGTCACCACAACACACGGCTGTGTTATAGCTTCCTCCCCGAGGATCCCCACCACCACCAAGACTATCTACTTAAACTTTGATCACTTTCTTTTTAAAACATCTGTCAAAGATGTGTAAATGCTATTTCATGTTTCTAGATGCTGAGAAATTGAATTTTGGGTCAAAATAAAGTAACACAAAACTTTATTATGAGTCCCTATAGCTTTGTCATGGAAAATATATATTGTCATAGTATCTGAAAACTTAAAATTTCTACAAGGAACTAGCTCAGATCCTCAATACTTTTTTCAGAATGTATTTATTTTTCATGTGTATGTGCCTGCATGCGCTTTATGTACAGCACATGCATGCGGGTACTCTTTGAGTCCAGAAGAGGATATAGGATCCCTTGGAACTTGAGTTATAGGCAATTGTAAGTGCTGGGAACTGAACCCTGACTCTATGTAAAAGCAGCAAGTGTTCTTCACTGAGCCATATCTTTCCTCCCCTAACCAATACTCTTTTCAAAACCACTAGGAATCCACTGAGTCAGGAATCTTACAGAACAAGGATAAACAGGGCAGGATAAAACTTCTAGAATTCATTCAAACTTCCACCTCTTGGTTTTGCTTCCTCTTGTCCTCTTCTCTGTTTTCAACCCCATGTCTTACTCCATGATCTGTCCCTCAGCAAAGCAGGGATCATGTTTGATTTCCTATGCCACACCATGAAAACATCAACATAAGCAGCATTTCACACCCTTCTCCTGAAGGGTTTGGTTTGGCACAAATCCCCATTGTGGGATTATGTTGTTACATAGCTTAATAAAAATGCTGATTGGCTGAAGGTAGACAGGAAGTGTGGGTGGAGCTACTAGACTGAAAAGATCTCTGGGAATAGGAAGAGCAGAGCACAGATGCCACAGAGAAGCCAGAGAGACACCCCGATGAGATGGACATGAGATTCAGAGAACAACTATGTTCTGAGAAAAGGTACTGAGCTACATGGCTGAACAGGATAAGAATCATGGGTTAGTTTAAGAGTAAAGAGTTAGCTAGCTTTATGCCTGGGCCCTAGACTGATCAGCACAAAATTAATGTAAGTGTCTGTGTGTTTCTGTGGAACTGTGGGTCAGAACTTCACGGCAAGCCTGGAAAGGCCAGACCAGAAACCAAATACTACACCCCATGATTCTAGTTTAGTTTTGGGGTGTTGTCATACTTTCAATTTTGTTTTGGCTTGGTTTATTTGCAATGCTGAGGATCAAACCTGGGGCCCTGAGTACCAAGTCATACTACCAGTAAAGCTATACCTCTATACCTTTTCATTATAAATTTAAACTTCATTCTCTTGATTAAAAAAAAAAAGCCATCACCAAAATGTAAAAATAAAAATAAACCTTAGCCTCCTTTTCAATATAATAATGCACAGAGCATGACAAGATCAGACCATGTCCTACACTAACACAGCCTAGAAAAATGGCTTCATGAGGATGAAGAGGAGGGCACATTACCTCATGGGAGGGGATGAATCAAGGCCTCGACCAAATGAAACTGAAAATTGCTAAATGAAGCTCTGAGTGGAGAAAATGAAAAATCAATGGAAGCCCAGAGGAGATAGGCACATTTTTCATCTTCATGGAGCTTCAGTACATAGTGGAAATCCACTTTCAATTAATGCGTCTTGTGGCATTCAGCCAGACTGGATACGAACAGGGTGCATATTTTAATCAATTTTTTCTATTAAGTTTGAAGTAATATATAACAATAGAACTATGCTAGTCAAAAGGATCAGTTGAAATGGGCCTCTGAGCTAAGATAATCTTATTTGGTTTGATTTCCACCTTAGATTGATGAGAACTCAACTTCTCAGAGTAGAACAGCATGCAGATCCTCCTGGGTACCTAAGAGTGACTTAGATGTCAGGGGAGAATGCATACATTGGCTTCCCAGTGCTAATGCATCCATTGGGAAGGAAGGAAGACATGTACTGGGTACCAGGCCTTGGATGGCTAGGTTCATGATGCTCACAAATATCCCTAAGTGGTTATCACCTTCAGCAAGGAACCACAGTTCAAGATGCTGGAAAGAGCCAAGATCTCAGTTATAGCCTCTCTAATGCTGAGACCTGAGCTCTTTTATCCACATCCTGCTGTTAGGGGATTCTTCTGCTACCACCCTCCTGAGGACCATACCTTAGCATTGTGGCAGTGGCCTGGGAAAAGATGTGGGATTTGCCCTTACAAAGGGCCTGTTGAGAATGTCCAGTGTGGTCTGTGTGTGTTCCATGTTGTATGTGTGGATGTGGGTGTACATGCAGAGGGTGAAGCCAGATGTCTAGATCTCACCAATTAAGCTAGACTGACTGGTCTACAAGTTCAAGGGACCTTCCTCTGCTTGTCTAGTGCTGCCACATTTGTGTCAGTGCTGGGGATTTGAACTCGGGTCCTCGTTCTTTCATGACAAGCACTTTGCCAACTGAGCCCTCTCTCAGGAGTAGCCCCCCCCCATATTATTTTCTGAGACAGGTTAGCTGAGGGTGACCTCAAACTTCAAATGTTCCTGACTCCATCTACCAAGTTCTGGGACTGAAGGCCACGGTATGTGCCACTGCACCCAGAAGGGCCTCAATTCTTTAAACTGCCCCTTTTAGCTCCCCAGAGGCAAGTGGGATGGATAAAAAAGGCAATAACCTGCTTGTCTATTCATGAGATTTCCTGGATATATGTAATTTCAGAAGAACACCCCGGATGCTGATGGGAGTATCTGGGAAAAAGGCTGCCCCAGAGCAAGACAATGCTCATCTCTCCTCAGCTGGCACAAAACCGAAGCTAAAAAGTAGTCCTTTTAAAAATATCCTTAAAGTTAACTGCTATTAACCCAACATCTCGACACCATTCTGAGACTCAGGCCCAATCAGCAGGAGGAGCCACTGAGCAATCTCGAGTGGTAATAACCCTGTTCTTGGCTCAGAGCCCACCACCCACCACAATGGTTCTCAACCCACATCTTCCTGCCTCTTCATTTACAGCTCCCTCATCTAATCCAGTCAAACTAGGTCCATGCCTGGGCTCACCCCACATTTTCTGGTCTTCATATTTTTTGTTTTATTTATTCTATATCTTATCTGACATGACCTCTTCTACCCACTCAATTCCTGACTAGAAAAGTTCAGCCCATCCTGCAAGATGCTATCAGACACTGCCTCCTCCCTGCAGACTGTCCACCCACAGGAGAATTAGTTCACACTAGGAGGCACTGTGGTCATAAAGCACTGGGCACACATGCTGTGGGTCAGTCCATACCTCTGGGACAGGTACTGTCGTGACTAGTCTCATTTTATTGAAAAGGAATCAGAATCTTGGAAAAGATAAAGAATTTGTGAATACAAAGTCTAGTCAGAAGCAGAGGCAGGGGCAAGGCCATATTTCATTTCCTCAGAGTAGTATAGGATAAAATGTCCAACTTCTGTATTCTCAGAAATGATCCTTTCAAAAATATATATTCAGAACACCTAAACTTAGGGATATTTTGAAAGGGCCATTTGAAAGGAGCATGGCTTAGGACTGGGTACATCTCTTAGCACACTCTCCCTCACCTGTGCTAAGTTTAAAGGTCATTCAGGGAGTCCCTTGGGAGCAGGCGCTCGTGCCCATGTCTATACTTGCTTCACATATGGTACTTCTTATGTGTTTGCTGATGATCTCTGCAGAAAGAGCTATCAGTAGGTTGGACCTGGCTCTCCTCCCTCCCCACGTCCAACCCCTAAGTCTAAAGACTGGGCTTTCTTTCATATAGACTCTGGCAGAGGGGGAGGACATAGATATTCAGAGATTCAGGGAGAAAGAACTCCAGCTTGACAAAGGAGACAAGAAAAAAAAATCAGTGGATAATGACGTTGAAAAACAAGCTTCGCATGAGCCAGAAAGAGAGTGACCCCTGACCACACCAGAGACACAAAAATAAATCCCAGATGGCTTAGCCTTTATTTGTCCAAAAATAATATTTATTGAGCACCTACTGGATACCAGTGACCATTCTAGATATTAGGATTACAGTCATGAATGAAACAGGCCAAAGCCCCTGCCCACACAGAGCTTCCATTCTAGACAGGAAAGAGAGTCAGAAACAAAACAAACAGAAGAACAGACGGCAAAGGCAAAACACACCAAACACAGGGTAAGTGCTGGACACAAAAACAGGAAGGGAGGGACAGACATGTGGCTCTCAATAAAAGACAGCAGTGACAAACAAAATTCTAACATTCCTATAGAAAAATCACAAACAAGGTGTACAACATAGTGGAAAAATGAATAACTATAACCCCAGAAAAACTCAGTATTTGTATAACGGATGCCACAAACATACCACTGACTGGCAGCTAAAATCATCACAAGCTTTTTTCAATAAAATTATCCATACCAGCAACACAAAGAGTTCATACAAATTATAGGGGGGGGGCAGGGTAAAGGAATTGATTTAAAAACTCAGTGAAAGACATGAACATTAGTTCACAAAGGAGAAGCTTGGTCAGTCAGCTAAGGACACCATATTGCCTCCCAATCCACAGTGGGCATTCACCAGGCTGATAAAGGTTATACATTAAATGCACTATGACCTGCCTGTGCTCTTCGGATTTTTCTTCTAGAATACACAGGGAGGAAAGGCTGACCCAACTAAATTATTTGTGATGTCTCTAAAAAATTTCATAATGGAGACAAAGTATTAAGATTTTAATAAAATAAAGTGACTAAACTGTGTTAACCACTAGAATTTGAAACAATAACATTTTCACTGGTTATAAATATAAATCCTGCCTCAAGTTGAACAGTACCTCCTTTGGCTGGGGTGGAGAGTGGCCAGGAGACAAGATACAGCCTTAGGAGTCCAGGCAAAGGGTCCACATAAAAGCCTGGGGCTATACAGTGACTAAGGATTTGAACATGAGTCAGGTTTGGTAGCAATTAAAGTGAAGTTGACACCATGCCAATCTAGGTAGGAAGACAGAAAGCTAAACACAGGACTATAAGTTGAAGCAAAGGACCCAGATCTAAGAAGATCACCAATTAGCCTACAACCAGGGTCAGAACAGAGGAAGCAGCATTCAGGACACATGAGGAGAGCGGTGTTGGCACTCTGGGCACCTCACCATCTGCTCCACAGAGCAAGACAGTTCTGGCTTTGAGGGTCTGACCATAGCCCAAGAGAAAAGAAACTTCACACAGATGAAAGCATACCACACCACACCGGAAGAAAGATTCACCCAGGATGCACCACACCACACCGGAAGAGAGATTCACCCAGGATGCACCTTCTCTGGAGTTCAAGGCCACTCCCTTAGATCCTGTGATTTCACCTCCTGAAACTGGCCAATGATTCGTTCCAGAGTCCCTAGGAACAGTGCAGGTAAGTGACCCCCTGGGGTGGGTCATGAGAGGACAAGGGACTTTGACTCCAGCTCTCCACAAGCCCCTACAGAGTAGATGGGGTCCAACTTTAAAAGGGACCCACACCCAGGTTCATGCCACCAAGAGCTCTTTTCAGGTGAGGCATGGTCTTCCCTGCTCCCCCCTTTCGTGACAAGCTAGGCCGGGATTGACAAGAACACCAATTTGAAAGAACAAAGACAAACTGACAAGACAGCATGCCCTCCCTCAACACACTTTCCCACTAAAAACAAAGCAAAACAGGGAGAAATGCCAAGGTCAGACGGATACTCACTTCATCACCACGGCCCCGTGCCGCCCGTTAGCTCCCAGCAACCCTTGCTGTGTTTTGGTGAAGTAACAAGGCACTGGCTATCAACAAAGGCCTCTATGAAGACAAACCATGTGCAAAGCATGCTTCACTCGCATCACAGCCACACATTTTACTTAGCCATATTTCGCTTTTCATTGGGTATTCCTGCTTTTCCTGAAGTTGGTTGAACCGTGTCTATTTAGGCAAGATGTCCAGAAGGACGGACGCAAACTGAACTTTCTTTATACAAGAGGGACAGATGAACTGACAATGATGTGGACAGTAATTCAGAAAGGATACCCAGAGGGCCATCTCCGAAAATGAGGGCCACCATATACAAGTATAACCAAACTACCAGGACATTTGACCAAATGGACATTTTCAGGAGTGTGATCCAGTGAGGCACGCCTCCTCCCCAGAGCGCTGACATGCTTCGCCTCTCTTCCCTTCTCCTTAGCGGGCATCTTCTGCGACTGTTCCATCTGGCACTTTCTGAGTCATTTTTAACAGTCTTTCTCAGTGTTGTTCTCCCTTTGATGTCTAGAAGCCCAAGTTTCTAAAAAAGATATCCCGTGGATCTCTGAGGTCTCTTAGATCTGTAGTTTGAGGCTGTACGTGTTGAGGCTACAGTCTGAGAGTGTTTTCACAATTGAGGGCCCACAGAGTCAAGGTTTCCTTTGATTAGCATATCTTCCCTGCTCCTCCAGGGCTCAGCACAGAGAAACACCGCCTCTTCCCCGAAGAGTGTACAAGTATTCTTCTAATCACACCCAGTAAGAAGGGTCCATCTCTGCTTCTATGCAGAGCAGGCTAGCATCTTATCATCTTCCAAAAAGCCGGAAACTAAATGTGGAGAAGAGCTCGTGCGACATGATCTGGGGACAGTTCAATTGAGTGGTTAGGGTCAAGGGTTCAGGACCAATGCTCCTTCCCTGACCTCCATGGACCTAATTACCAGCTATGGAAAGTACTGGGGACACAGGGCATTTCCCCAAAGGACCCTTTTGCATTGCACATCTCAGCACACCCACCACACAACAGTTCTGAAATGAATTGTATGCCAGCAAATAGCTAAACCATGTAAAACAGAAGATCTTTGAGAGACAGAAAATGTAACTGTCCTACTCAAGAGCCTGATGCGGGATATAGCTCAGCTGGCAGAATGCTTGTCTAGCATGCATGAGGCCCTGGGTTCAATCCGGCAGTACACACACTGGGGATAATGATACACACACTTAATCCCAGAATGTGGGAGGTAAAGGCAGAAGGATCTGAAGGTTAAGGTCATCGTTGGCAATATAGTAAGTTTGAGGCTAGCCTGGATAATGAGACCCTACCCCCCCCCAAAAAAAAAGAAAGAAAGAAAGAAGTAATTTGATGGGGAAGCTGGAGAGTGGCACCCAGCATAGAAAAGAAGAGAGGCATGCCCAAAGATTCAGTTTGGTCCCCAAGGCTCCCACAGAAAAGGCCAGCCTCATACCAGATAGAGCAGTAACATTAGTAGTAACTAGTATTCATTAGATATTTTTCATATTGTCCCAATGAATAATATATATGTAATAATGTAATAAATTATATGTATAATGTAATAAATAATATCTGTAATAATATATATGTGTATGTATGTATATATGTGTGCATATATATACATATATATATAATTTGAGCCCACAAAATCCTCTCAGGAAGACATTCTTATTAATTCTATTTCACAGAAAGGAAAATGAATACATTTTCAAAGTCCTACAACTGGTACACACAGGTCTGCCCAATTCTAAAGTTCAAGTTTATTAGTATCTTCTGGGTTACTACTCAGGCTATGTCCATAAAGATCTCTGACTGGAGGAGGCGTGTGGACTCAGGGCCTGCTGGAGGTCAGTTTGGAAGCCTTCTCTGGACAGAAGGGAAACCGCTCTGCCAACTGAACAAAGAGCCAGGAATTCTACGCTTCATCTCAGAAAAGCTATTCTCTATCTGCTCCCCTGAGGGGACTTGCCTCCTTGAGGCCATGGCCCTGACATTCTTCAAAGCGTCTGAGGTGATGAGGTGGGACTTCCAAAGCCATTTCATGAAAACTACAGACATGTCCTGCTTTGGCTTTTGTATGAAAGGTGGGCCCTGCTAATAAAGCCGCTGCATCTGGTTGTTCGCTGAAGGGCTGCAGTGTAGGGCAGAAAGCCGCTCTTTCAACCCATTTTGGGACAAGTCCATGAACATAGACAGGAAAAGCTCACACATACACACAGGGCAAGCCCATGAATACACATAGTCTTTATTTTCTGTTCAACAACTGACCTCACCTTCCACTGACAAAGCCTTCCAGGCAGGCCCACAATCCACAATCCACAGGCCTCATGAAGCATGTACAATAGCTATGAATGTGGCTCAACACCAAACTGTAAACTTACTTAACACAGGATGAGATTCTCTCTTTCTCTCTCTCTCCCTCTCTCTCTCTCCCTCTTCTTCTCCCTCTCTCCCCCTCCCTCTCTCCCTCTCTGCCCCCCCCCTGTTCTTGAACATACACTTTATAGATGACAATGTTGTGCTGTGATGTGAACATGCTAAGCACACCTGTGATCTGGGCATTACTATATTGTGGATGCCAATAGCTCCTATTGCATGTTATGCTGCCACAGAACCCTTCAAGAACCCAGAACCTCGGACCAGCAGGAAGAGATGGCCCACATTTTAAACTCCCTGCCCTTGTCCCTGGTTGCTGTTCCCCTGGTTTCCTTTGATGACCCTTCTCCGGGGACACTGCCAGCTTTCCACCCTGGATACAGGAGCTTCTAAAGTAGGCTGGCCAGACAGTCTGACAACATGAAACTCTACAAGGAAAGCCAGTCTGCTATGTACTACATACACACCACACACACACACACACACACACACACACACACACACACACACACAAGATCCCAGTACCCATCCTGCATCTACCAACGTCTGCCAGCTTTGGAGGTTTTCTAAGCTCCCCACCACCATCAGGTGATCCTAGTACCCAGCCAGGTGGCAAAGCAGAAAAGCAAGTATTATTTCTATCTTCTCACTTTAACCAAACAGCTGTGTGGGGGGATAGGGAGATGATGGTCCAGTGGATAAAGACCTGAATTCAGATCCCCAGCCTCCTCATAAATAGTACAGTGGTTGTAGTGGCTGCCTGTAATCCTAATGGCTGGGAAGTAGAGCAAGTTGGCTGGCTAGACCAGCTGTCAATGAGCTCTTGGGTCAGTGGCAGACCCTGCCTTAGTAAATACAGTGAAGGATGATCCAGAAAGACATCTGATATCAACCTCTGGCCTCCACATGCACACATGTGCTCATACACATGCAAGCACACAGACCGAATGAGTGTCATCATAAAAAGAGTGGGCAATAAAAGAAAAATGTTTAATAGTCATCCTGGAAAACAGTTAAAGAGCACACGATTGGCCTTACTACATGGTACAAGACCTTCCTGTTCCACACAACAGAAGCCGAAAGACAGCCAAAGCTGGGATAATCACTTTTATTTTGATTGCTACTCTTAAAAGTGATAGTCATGTCAGGGAGTGGTGGTGCATGCAATTTTAATCCCAACACTTGGGACGCAGAAGCTCGTGAATCCCAAGTTCGAGGCCAGCCTGGTCTATATAGTGTGTTGCAGGACAGCCAGAGCTACACAGAGAAACCCTGTCTCAAAAGCAAAAAAAAATCCTACTGAAGGAGTGAAAATACGCTGCTTAACACAAAGGAATTTTAAGAGACTCAGTGGTGACAGTTGGATGTTCGGGGCTGATAAATAAAGTTCACAAAGCTGTCATAGCCAAAGTAGAACCCAAAAGTGTCAGGGAGACATCACCAAGGAGTCCCAGCCTTGGGGAAGGTGACAAGACACAGACAAGCTTGTAGACTTCAAGGGAAAGAGGGCAAACATCCTTGGCAGTGGCTGTACCTACAAGCTGCCCCTAGCTCAAATGAGCCTCTCCCTCTGGGTACCAGGTGTTGACAGATAAAAATATCCTTCTCCACTGAAGCGGGAATTCAGCATTCCGTGATGACTAATTCAGTATATAGTTTTCAAAATGAGGCCCAAGTGACCTGGGGTGATTGAGTCGTGACTTTGTTGATTTCATTACAGAGAACTGAGGTTTCCACAAAAAGCCACACCTATGCTACAGATTCTACAAGGCTGGATGACTGACGAGAACCTGCTGATGGTGGAGAGTAGGAATGTTGCAGATCCAGAGCCAAATTATCTTAGGCTAGTATTAATTGCTCAGCTGTCTCTGACCTAATATTCTTGTGACTACCATGTGAAACCTTCTGAGATATATTAACTTAACAGACAATTAGCTTTCAACAACCCCACAGCTAAGGGTGTCAGGCAGCCCCTGAGACTTCTAGCAGAGAGTCCCCTGCCTGCCCAATGCTCCTAACAATAGATATGAAAAGTCCCTTGATGTATGACTTTCTTTTGTTCTGTAACTATAAAGACTTCACAAAACTGTTACCCCCATTAGAACATGGCATTTGGAGTACCCTGAATACATGTTGTCTAGAAAGTCATACATCAAGGGACTTTTCATATCTATTGTTAGGAGCATTGGGCAGGCAGGGGACTCTCTGCTAGAAGTCTAGGCTGTGGCCCTTCATATCTGGCTCCAGAATGAGCTATCTCTTATTACCTTTGAGGTGAGAGCTATGTTTTTGTATGAACTCTCTTTATATAAGGACAAAGCTGAGATCACAGTAACAGATACAGCATGAGTGCATTTGCACACACAAATAAGAAATAATAAAATAAAGAACAATGTCAAATTCAGATTTCCACCCACTATCCCTGCAGATCACATGGGAACCAGGAGCAGCACCAGCAAACTCCAGACTCGCCCTCTCACTTTGTGAGGGATGCACCTGAGATCTGGGGCTTATTTACTCGGAATAGCCAGTATCAGAAATGCTGCCCATATTCTCCTCAATGAGAGCGCCACCCAGTGGCTCTGGCCTGGCCTTGCACCAGAAAAACACTCCCCTCTTCCACAAACCCTTTTCTAAGAGCCCATTCAGCTCCAGCACCTCTTTGGCTATGTCCTCAGCCACCCAACACCCTTTTCCACTCCTGCCTGGCGGTTCCTCTCAACACACTCACTTGTCCACATTACACTTCCACATTTCTAACTTTAAACAATATAAGTGCCCACAATAATTAAGATTTTTAAAAACTACTCTTTTTCTATAGGTGTGACTGCATTGTTCTGGACAAACTTGATTATTTTTACTTCCTGGTTTAAAGATCTTAAATTCAGAATATAGACTTTAAAAAAAATCTCCTTTTGTTGTTAAAACCCAGGAAGCTGGTAGGTAGTACTATGCCGTTCACAGTGCTGTCCTGATGTGTGGGCCATTTCGTTCCACTGACTGATGGTCCACACTCAATTCGAGAAGCTTGTGTGGGAAATGTGAAATAAAAAGCCTCGATATCAGTCTTTGCACACTTTCCTGTTTAAAAACACACCCACACACAAAGGCTCAGCCCTCTGTATTCATGAGGGAGGTCCACCATGTAGGATGTGGATTCAACCACCTTCAAATTAAAAAATATTTGAGAAAATAAAACTACATCTGTGCGATTTTTCTCCTCCTCGTTATCCTCTAAACAATACAGAAAAACAATTTACATTGTGTTCTGTATTGTAAGTAATCTAGAATAATTTAAAATACACAGACGGGAGACTGGGGAACTCCAAGGGATCTGATGCCCTTTGCTGGATAAAACAAACAGTGAACTCATACGACACCAACACACACACTACAAGTAAATCTTTTTAAAAAATAAAATACATAGGAGGACTATATCTGTAGTGATGTATACAAGGCCATTTTATGTATGATACTCAAGCATCCAAAAATGTTGGGGTCCTTAGAAGGTTCTAGAACAAAATTCCTCAGCTACTGAGAGCCAAGCGTGTGTGTGTGTGTGTGTGTGTGTGTGTGTGTGTGTGTGTGTGTGTGTTCCTTCACTTCCTCTAATTAAGAATATACTCTGGAAATATGTTATAAAGTGCAGAGTTCTGAACTTATCCGAAAGCGCCTTTTTAAAAAGAAACTCTGACTTAGGTGTCAGTAACAACTCCTTATAGACAAAGGTTTAATTGACTCAAAAGCCCAATCAACCCAAGGTTTACTCAGAACTTCTCTAGTACTAGACATGAGCAATGCATACCCCTGCTGAGGGGAAAAGGGAATGTAGCCCCAGTTAGAATCACACTAAAGCATCAGCTCTGCCTCCAACTCTGAATGTGGGAACTCAGAGGTAGAGGTTTGCTTTGACAACCAAGGTCCTTCAGGATGACAGACGCCTTCCCTTGGCAAACACACTTCTGCCCATGCTGGGGTGGGATGGGACCTCGCCCATCACGTCACAGACGGTGCTCCCACATGCGTTGTCAGTGCAGCCTGGCTCCTCCCAGCACCTGTTACCCTAGTCTCTGGATGTCATAGAAAACTCAACACAGTGTGACTGACTGCTCATTTGGAGACAAGATTTTATCTACAGTGAATGTTTATTCTAGACCCAATAAAGCAAAGTATCCCTCCCTGACCTTACTCCTACCACAGGAATACCCAGCATTTCCTAGACTGCTAAAGTGGATAGGCTTTTAATTTCATCTATCATGGATATAATTTACTGAAAGTGGCTAAATACTTTATAGTATACTCTAAATATTAATGATCCATTAAAAAATAGTCATAGAGCTGGGGAGACCCTCAACTGGTAAATGTGTTTTTCTTGTAAGTAGGAGAATCAGAATTTAATTCCAGAACCTACGGAAAAGGCTAGATGTGGTGGTATAGGCTAAGTGTTGTAGTACAGGCTAGGTGTTGTAGTACAGGCTAGGTGTTGTAGTACAAGCTAGGTGTGGTGGTACACAGTTTTAATCTCAGCCCCAGGGAAGTGAAGACATGAGGATGCCTGGGGCCTACTGGCCAGCCAGAATGGCCTAATCGGCAAGCCTCAGGCCAGTGAGAGACCCTGTCTCCAGGAATAAAGCGAATGGTACCTGAGGCAAGACACAAGGTTGTCTCCTGATCTCCACACACATGTACACACACGGAACATGTATGTATATGAGCACACACATACACAGATATACATAAAATAGACACATTTTAAAATAGCGATTATAAGCAAAATAGTTTTTCCTGTCTTTTTTTGCCAACCAAGCTTTGAATTCACTTGACTTTACTCTTCAAGTTAAAGAATTAGACCCTAGATCCTCTTATAGCCCTTACTGATATATTCCTACAACAGTTACTACTGTTACTTTATATTTAATTTTTTTCTACCAATTTTTAAAATTAAGTAAGAAACATCTACAATGACACGTGGTTACACTTGGATTTTCTTCTACTGAGTATCACAAGAAAGGGGGCA
The DNA here is from genome assembly GCA_004025045.1 of Sigmodon hispidus. Lineage (NCBI taxonomy): Eukaryota > Metazoa > Chordata > Mammalia > Rodentia > Cricetidae > Sigmodon > Sigmodon hispidus. The sequence continues at coordinate 52,643 of PVIH01000733.1, read as the reverse complement.
GATTACAATAAAGCAAGTCAAAAAATATTTCTTTTTCTTCTTAGAGAACTAAATATTCAGCCTACCTGCTTTTCTTCTTATTTAGAAAAAAATAGAATGATTAAGAAAAAAAAACCCAGCAGACTAAATATGTATCTTTTCATATTACACAGGAGAGGAAGGAGGTCGAAGAAAGAGAAGATGGAGAAACAATAGAGAGAGAGGACACAGGAAGCAGAGCATTGTGGGAAGGGATGAAAGAGCAGAGCCGAGGACAGCCACGAGCAGAGAAAGGGCACAGCAGCTGTTGCAGGAGTGGGTGGGCTCGGGAGGTGCACAGAAACCTGAGCTTAGGTCATTTCTGACATCTTTAGTCCCCTAACTACAGGACTTACATGTGGTGGCACTGTCTGACCCTGAAGAGTGTTTGCACTGTGAACTTTAGTTGGCCAACACTTTGGTCTAGAGAAAACCATCCTTAAAGGGAATAACCATTGGTCCACACAGCACACAAGAGGAGCTGTCACTCTAGGGTGTGATGACGGCGGCCTGGGCAAAGTCACATGGGAGCTAGCATGGTATCTTTCCCCCACCACAGGAGGCTGTCCTGGGTCCCAGGCTTCTGTGAGGGCTTACCTCTTCAACCATCTGCTTGACTTTCTTCTGCTGACAATGCACCATGTCATCTAGGTGTCTGATGCGCTCTCGGAGGCTGGCTGATGCCTCCTCCAGCTGCTGGTACCTAAGGGAGAAAAGAGATCTCTGAGTCCTGACTCAGAACAGCCCCTGGCAGCAGAGAACACCACAGCATTGTAAAAACAAAAACTCAAGTCATACTCTCTTCTCTGTGGACTCCAGGGATCGACTTAGAATCGATATCACCCCAGAAAGAGCACAGATGTTCTTCAGGTCCCCTCCTCAAGTTTCACTCTATATCATGATACATCTGTACTTGCTGGAACAGAATGAGTTTTCCTCCACTGACAGGCACGAGAGGATTTGTGCTTGGGGTTAATCATACTGGGACACACACTCAGTGCTATTAGTTAGGGGACAGAGAAGGGGAGTCTAAGAACCTGGTGAAGCCCTTGAAGTCAGGGATGGAGCCCAGAAAACCTGCAGCCAGCACTGCTGTGTCCATCACTTACTGAACAAACAGGGCACACATGGAAAGCCTGCTGCATCACCGCTGCACACAGAACAGTACTGAGCTTTCTGTCTTTGCTTGGCTCAAAGCAACCAAAAGGAGCTAGCAGATGACTGTATGTCATGAGAGGAGGATGCTGGAGGAAGTGTTGTATCTCCAGCCCATTTCCCAGCAATACCAGGTCCCTCATCAGCACCAAAGTTGAAACTAGTGAGGACCGCTACAACTTTGGAAACTCTCAAGTTACAGGAGAAGGGGCCAGTGAGATGGCTCAGTGGGTATAGGGGCTTTCATCTAAGACTGGTGACATGAGTTTGAGTCCACACATGGCCCCTTATGACCAAAGGAAAGAATTCGATGCTGAGAGCAGTCTTCTGACCTCCACACTCATGTCATGGAACAGCTGTAAAATGTACACATACCTGCATGACAAATAAACATAATAATTTTTTTAATTGAGGAAAACGAGGATTTTGGGGGGGTTTTTGTTTGTTTGTTTGTTTGTTTGTTTGCAGAGCACATACTATGTAGCAGTCAGTAGGTCAGTTTCCTCACAATGTGAATCAAAGGGATAACCATCTGATCAACATTCCTCAATTAGAAAAGAGTTTCCATCCGACAGGCCAAGAGCTCAGGGGTCAGGTAACTTTTCCAAGTGCTCTAATCATCTCAGTCTTGCTTTGTTTCCTCTCTGTCTTTTGATTTCTAGAAAAGACCACATATGACTCCTGTATTTTCCATCCAGGGTTTCACAAGCTCATGGCCAAAAGGCAATGCAAAGCTTGGAAACATTAAAATTAATTTCCAGGACAAACAATATCAGTCACAGCTGATGCATTATCTCATTAACAAAGTGCATCCTGTGCAGCTCAGGGTCATGAGCACATGTGACTGTATGGTCACGTTTTTGTGTGACAGCATACGTGTTTGTGGCCATCTTTGGTGTGTCCTGCTGAATTGACAGCCAGCCTTGGGCAGTGAGATGTATCTAGATGCTCCTGAAGGAACTGGATCCACACTGGGTACTCTCAGCCAATGCCATACTTACACAGGTTGGTGCTGAGTGAGGACCACATGAATGAAAACACAAGAGTCAAGCGAGCTAGCCAAAACAGGGCACATGGGGTTGGGGAGATGGCTCAGTGGGTAGGAGGACTTAGTGGGCCAGCGTGAAGACCTGGCTTCAAATCCCCAATACCCATGTAAGAAGCTGAGCATAGCTGTGGGGTAGAGTGCTGTAGTGGGGGAGATAGAAGGATGACCAGGGCTTGCGGGCTTTTAGCCTAGCTCCAGGTTCACTGAGAGACCCTAGATCATGGAACAAGGTAGAAAGTGATAAGAGGAAGACACCAGACATCTTCCTCTGTGTGCATGAGCGTATGTGCGCATGGACACACACACACACACACACACACACACACACACACACACATTCATCTCTGAGTTGCTGCAAGTCCAAGGCCAGCTCGCCTTACCTGTCCTTGTCAGAATCTGCAGTCTCTCCTGACATTTCTGTTTCATGCTCAAGGAGCTGGAGCTGGAGCTGATGCCGTTCCTAAAATGGATCCAGATGAAGACAGACAGAAGATAAACATCAGACACATGCAGCTTTGCTGTGTCCAAGTCTGCACATCATTCCTTGGGTTTCACACATCTACTAGCCCAGAGCTCAAAACACAAAGGGGCCCAATGTATAGACATACTAATAGACAAAACACCCTAATCAAATCATATGAACACCAGCCCGGCTCACATGTCTTATAAAAATTTATATTTCTTTGCTCTCTTTTTTCTTTTCTTTTTTTTAAAGACAGAGTCTCTCTGTATAACTCTGTCTATACTAGAACTTACTTTTTAGACTAAGCTGGCCTTGAACTCAGAGATCCACCTACCTCTGCCTCCTGAGTGCTGGGATTAAAGGAGTGAGCCAACACCACTTATCTTAAAAACTTATATTTCTAACTAATGGTAATCAGTGTCAAAAATCAGTGGCCTATGCATTGTACAGATCCTGATTGTTTTCCAAATCATCCATCAGAGAGGCTTTGAAATTCTGGCAATACCCTATGGATCAACCCAGTCATGTTTACACAGGGGTAGTCATTTATAAGACATATATTATGGTCATTATGGCCATAACAATGGTTCCCTGCACACACAAAATAGTTTAGGGTTTGTCCTTTATAAACACAATATCTCACACAGAAAAGGGAACTTTGCAAGCATGGTTAATGATCTGGAGAGTCTCATAGGTAGAGTTACACTCATACTAGAAAGGCAGGTGATTTAAAATCAAGGCACTAGAAAGATAGCACAGCTGACTCTGATGCCTGCTAGGGTCTGGGCCACAAGCCAAGTAGTACAGGTGGGTGCCCAGGAGTTAGAAAAGGCAAGAAAATAGACTTTGTCTTACAACTTCCAAAAACCTTCCAACATCTTCATTCTGGGACTTCTCACCTCCAGAAAAGAAATTATATTTTCAGCAATTTATTTCAATAGTAATAAGAAACATAGGTGTGTCAAGCTATATGCTTCATATGCTTTGCTGAATATATAAGCATTGTGTGTAAATTTAAGCTTGCCCAACTCAGTAAGGATTTTTACAATTACTTCTTTGAAAAGAAAAAGTAGGAAAAATAAAAGTAGGCACAGTGTCTGTCATCACTGGAATGGTAGTAGACATACTTTATAGATATTAATATAGCAAAATCCCTTAAAGCACGTTTGTGGAGCCCTGCGGGCTATAGTGGGGGGTTGCTTTGAGCGCTCCCCTGAGAAGCGCTGTGTCTCACTTCTATGCTCAGCAATTCTACCCAAAACGCTGGAAAAGTTACACAGGCTCTAAACCCAAATGGTGAGATTCTGTCTTGGGGAAAGAGGGAACATGAGTGGAAAGGAACCTGTCGCCATCACATCAGAGGTTCAAAAGCCTGGGTGGTAAGCCAGTAAGGGGAGGCCAGAGGCCCATTCTCAGCTCTATCTGAAGCTTAGACGGGGCCTTGCTCCATCATTAGCCTGGGGGGCCCTTGGTGCTAATGACCTCATGTCCATGGTGGGCCAGTGCTATTGGCCACTTCAGCATAACTAGAGAGCTGGTTTTCAGAAACCAGACCCAGCTTTAGACTTCAACTCCAGCAGTCAGCTGGCAGCTGCTCAATGTCACCAGGCTTTCTCTTCTCCTTCCTTCTCGTCTTTTCCATTTCCTGCCTCATTTCTGCACCACCGCCCAAGACTGGCTTGTCAACCCTTTAAGCCCCAACCCCATTCATTGTCAGGCTGTTTACCACACACAGATGAGTTTGCCTCCTCATCTCAGTCAGGTCCCAGGTGTGTCATGGAAAAGTCAACCTGTCCCAGACACATGCCCCATTAACAAGAGGGGCGGGGTGCTCAGAGGAGCCTCCGAATACATTGCCTCATCAGGTTAAATGAAGAGAACCCACAAAGCTAGTTGCTGCAATATTGATCTGCAGAAAGAATTTTACAGGTGATACTTTTTAAAAAATGTATCAAAATAATTTTGATGGGCTGGGCCAGGGTTTGCCTAACATGCACGAGGCCATGGGTTTGATTGTCGGCACTACAAAAACAAACAATAACAGAAGTAGTTACCAGAGAGGAAGACAAGAACTTTGTTCAACTCCCTTCTGTGTTCTCTGAGAAGGGGGGCAGCGCTGAGTGGAGTCAGTACTGAGCCTTCTGACTCTTTAGGTGGGTCTTCAAGGGAACTGTGGGGCTGGGGGGTGAGGGACCAGGCGGGGGAGCATCTGTTACCTTCTCCATCCGCTCAATCAGTCTGTCCAGCTCCCCAATCCTCTGGTCTTTCTCCTCCAGGCTGAGTTCAGCTGCTTCCATCTTTTTATTGGCTTCTTCGATTGCTTTTAGAAAGCTATTGGTTTCTTCCTGCAAAGGGCACACACTCTCTTCAGCAAGACCCGGATACTCAAGTGACTCACTGGGTCATGATCTCCCTGTGAAAGCGTGACCTGGGGCCCATGTTTCTCACACAGATTGACCTTGATCGTCATCAGTCTGGTTTCACCTCTGAACAAAGCATGTCATGTAGCTATTCTTATTTAACTTTATTGAAGATTTTAATTTTGTGGGAGTGGGATATGGGTGCCAGGGTACATGTGTGGAGGTCAGAAGTATGGCGTGACAGGATAGCCTTCTAATATCTGTTCTCTCCTTCCACCGTGTGGGCTTGGGGATCAGCTCAGCTTATCGCCTTGGCAGTAAGCATCTTTACCCAGATGTGCAGCATTGTTACCCACTGAGCACTCTCCTGCAGCTTTTCAGTGGGCCTACAGAGCTCTCTCCTGAAAGTGTGGAGGCTAACACAGGGCCACAGGGGTGAGTACTCTGAAAAGCTGCTGGACAATGGCCTAGACTAAATGGCAAGCTCCAAGCTCAGTGAACAACTCTGTTTCAAAATGAATAATGAAGAAGGTGTAGAATGGCAAAGACACACTGCCAGCATCAAGCTCTTGCCTCTACAAGTGCATGCATGAGCAAGGATGCCTGTATACACTGTATACACAATGCATGTAACACACACACACACACACACACACACACACACACACACACACACACGAAAGAGTGAGTGAGTGAGTGAATGAATGAATCCTGATTCCTCTTCACATCCAACCTCATGGCTTCCTTGGAGGACAAACCCTTCCTATTAAACCTGCCAGCCCCAGCTTGTGTATTCTGTTTGAAGTGCTGCACGCACCAGGAGCACCTCCTTCTCTGCGCTGTGTTTCCGCTGAGCCTCCTGAAGTTTCTCCTCATATTGGCTGTACAGCTTCCTCGTCATCTCCCGCATCACCTCAGCGTTGGCTTCTTGAGATGACTCCACCTGCAAAATGCCTCATTGCAGAACCTCAGCCTGCACCTTGTCTCTCTAGTGTGTCTACACACAGAGGTCAGAGCATGGCTCCCATGGGTCCGCAGTAGACAGGAGCAGAGCACACACCAAGGATAGATGACGCTGTACACTAAGTTATTTAGGATGGTTGGGGCAAGATGTTTGGGAGAGCGAATCTTTCAGGTCACTTCTCCAGGCTGGGGAGATGGGCTCAGTTAGTAAAGGTTTTCCAGAACCCATGTGAAGAGAAAAAAAAAGAAAGGAAGGATGAAAGAAAGAAAGGAAGGAAGGAGAGAGAGAAAGAGAGAGAGAGGGAGAGAGAGAAATGAATAGCCAGGCATGGTGGCTCACATTTGCAACTCCTAACACTGAGTAGACAGACAGGTAGACAATCCAAGGGGTCACTGACCAGCCAGTTATAAACAGCAAGTCTCAGGTCCCAGTGAGAGACTGTGTCTTTAAAAGATAAAATGGACAGCTCCTGAGCAATTACACTTGTAGTTGACCTCTGACCTACAACCATACATATACCATGTGCATCCACACACATGCATCTATGTGCACATGCATGCACAAATTATTTTAAAGATCCCATTCATTGCACTGATCAAGTACATCTCTAAGACAGGCCTCATTAAGCACAAATAAGAAATATGTACTCCTTGGGCTGGAGAGATGGCTCGGAGGTTAAGAGCACTGGCTGTTCTTCCAGAGGTCCTAGTTCAATTCCCAGCAACCACATGGTGGCTCACAACCATCTATAATGAGATCAGGTGCCTCCTTCTGGCCTGTAGGGATACATGTAGACAGAACCCCGCATACATAATAAATATATAAATTAAAAAAAGAAAGAAAGGAAAGAAATATGCACTCATCTTTCCCACCCTGCATGCTTTCCAAACTCTTGTCTTTGGAAGCATCTTGGCCTAGTGGGGGCCACTGGGCTGGGAGTCTTTAGTGACCAGCCAGAGCAGGTGCAGCTTGAGAGAGTCTTGGGAGCTGGGGTGGGTGGGGCTCCAGGAAAGCTATCTCCTTTCTGACCTTCAGTAAGGACCTTATACCACTGACCTGATGCTGCTGCAGGTGTGGCCTTGCCCGCCCCCGCCCCCGTCAGGCTTCTGCTTATATAAGATGTCTGAACATTTAAGCACCTCACCCTGGGGGAAAGGGAGGTGCCCTTTAGCCTTAATAAGTTGCACAGTGTTTACTTCAAGAGGTGACAAGACTCTTTTGACATCCTTGAATGTTCATCTCTGGGTAAGAGTTAGCACTGAGAAGCCACAGAATGGAAATTCACAAACAAAAGTTATCATTAGCTTAGAGTGTGGGCTTAGCCCACATTCCATTTCTAACTGCACAGGTGTCAGAGAAAAGGGCGCTCTCTGCCTGAGGCCTGCTCACGCTGCATTCCAGTCAAGTGAGGCATCTTGAGTCACTACTTTTAATTTGAAGGATAAGACAAAGGGAAGTGGTCAGGGTCAAACACAACATCGGCCCCTAAAACAGGCCACTATAGACTGGATACAAGGGATCTGAACTGATAGGCTATCTTGTCATACCCGGTGACATACCACCCCAGAGCAAACAGGAAAACAGAACAGACCCAAACAGGAGGTGCTGAGTAAGTGCTTGTGGAATGAATAGGTACATGAAGGTTTAATTCAGAAACTTCTGACTTCTCCTTTTTAATTTTCAAAATAACTCCTAATGAGAAACAGAATGTATAAAACTGAGAAAGAAAGAAAAAGAAAAAAGACTGACCTAGCAGTTGTGAGCACTTTCTGATCTTCCAGAGAACCTGAGTTCCCTTCCCAATTCCCACATCAGGTGGCTTTAGCTCTGAAGGCTCTGATGCCCTCTTCTGGCCTCTGTGGGCACTGCACTCAGGTGCACAAACCCACACTTAAAGACACATACATATATACATGATTAAAAATAATAACAACAAAAAGAGTTGCCTTATTTGGAGGGAAAGCAGAGAAGGGCTGAGGTATCCTGCCCAAGCTTGACCCCAGGGTGGCTGTAACAGCAGGACCCCAGAGAAGAACAACAGAGAGTCTATAAGGCACAATGGCAGATGGGAAGGGCACTGCCAGATGGTTTTCCTAACTGAAAACTTAGCAGCTCCACTCTTCGCTAGCATACTCTGGCTTAGGCAACAAGTTACACATGATCTGCAGAGCAGCTTAAGGCTGCACAGAACACAACGTGGAAACCACAGTCTTGGAGGAGGGGCTCAGGAGGCCACACCCCTTCTTGAGCATCTGTAGGCAGTTGACAGTGGCCGGGAGAGAGACATTATTTTCAGTGGTATAGCCATTGGTAAATTCCTCATGACGCCTTAAATAATCTCTCCCACATACTCCTGTAAGAAAGCCTAAGTACACTCACGTGCACAAAAAGACAAACAAGCCAAAGGAAGACTAGCTGGGGTAAGGAAGGTGATAAATGAGAGTGGAGGTGACAAGAGAGAATAATGAGGGGTGGGTGTGATCAAAATACACACATCCATGTAGGAAAACGTCATAAGGAAGCCATTATTATGTAATAAGTGCTTTTTAGAAACTTAAAATTAAAACTACCACAGGCTTCAGTGAAAACTTTGGGAAGGCTCCCCGATGCTCTCAGAGTTTTAGAAGCTCATCTTAGATCTTCACATAACTCAGTGGTCAAGAGGGACAGATCTGTGTGTGTGTGTGTGTGTGTGTGTGTGTGTGTGTGTGTGTGTGTGTGTGTAGGGCAAGGGCAGTCCTTAGGACTTTAAAGAGCATATATATGCTCAGGAGTTTATTCTAGACCCAGGAAGCATTAACACTGGCCTTCCCAATAATATAACCACAATGTCACCAGGGCTCTTAGGAGGACACTGCAGGCTAAGAAAGGCATGCCCCCAAGGGCAGCACCCTTTGTGCACCCCAACTCTAGGCAGGGACTCGTGAGCAGACACCTTGGCACCTTCAGACCATGCCTGTGGGTAAGGAAGGCTAATGAGAAAGAGAGTGGGGGAAACACAGGTGAAGCATGACAGAGAGACCAGAGAGAGGTCGGCGGGAACAAGGCGGATTGTTTTACTTTTATTTTCAGCAGCTGGTTTTCCATTTGAGCAGCCTCTAACTGCCTCTGCTTCTCCCGAAGCTTGTCCATGGATGCTTCATAGGTCTGCTGCAAATGTCTGATTTGATCCTTGATGTTGCTGTTTTCCAAAGTCACATCCACAAGGGTTTTCTATATGGGTGAAAAGTAAAAAGCCAGATGTAGTGATGTGAGAACACAGAGCATCCTCATCCTATTCTGTGTCATGCTATAGCGGCTCCCAGGTAGGGATCAGGGATTCCCACAGTGGTTATGGCCTGTCCCACTGTGGTTTAGTGGACCACAGCTTTCTCTATGATCCCCAATGGCTGAGAACTATTAGACTTGCCATGGATTAGGACGGAAAGATAAATTAAACGGATTCTTTCTCCAGGAAAATGCTCATAATACTATCGTTTCACATGGCGGGGCAGGTTTAAAACACAGGCCAATCCTATTCATAAATCCAAACCCACACTAGCTTTCACTACGTAACAGGATTGAGATTTGTTTCTACTTTGTTGTTTTCCTGTCTTTTCCATATTTCCACAATGAAATAAAGAAACAAAGCGTTTTATAGAATAGAGATAAAGTTAACTTTGTCTGACAAGTGTCAAGAACCTGTTAAGGGAGTTCAGACGGTAGAGGGCTTAGTGGATGTGCTGGAGAGTCAGCTTGGCACAAGCCAGGGTCAGCTAGGAAAAGGTAATCTCTATTGAGAAAATGCCTTTACCAGACTGGCCTGTGGGCAAGTCTGTGGCGAATTTTTCTTAAATGATGATTGAGTGAGGATGTGCAGTTCACTGTGGACTGTGCTGCCCCTGTGCAGATGGTTCTGGGTTATATAAGGAAGCAGGCTGAGCAAGCCAGTAAGCAGTGCTCCTCCACAGCCTCTGCATCAGCTCCTGACTCCAGGTTCCTGCCCTGACTTCTTTCAATGATGGGCTGTGAGGTGGAAGGGTAAGGTGAATAAACCCTTTCCTCCCTAAGTTGCTTTTGGACAGGATGTTCTATCACAAAGGTAAAAAGCAAACTAGGAAACCTGGGATGCACACAGTCCAGGGTTCCACTCCTACCACTGCACACATGATGTGTGGTGGCTCAGGCCTGCAGTCTTAGCACTTAACAAGTAGAGTCAGGAAGGTCAAACTCAAGGTCATCTTGGCCTACACATATGACCGATGGTGTAATCTTCTAGTTGTGTGGCTCTGTTGGCAGCCCAGGATTAAGAGACTAAGAGTCCTTGGGTTAGGGATAGCTCTGTTCTAATAAGTGACCTATAAGACAAATGCCTAGATTGTTAACTAAAGAGCATATAAGAAGAATTTGCCTAAAAACATACTGTTTTTTCTGGGGAGAGAAACTTAGAGCCATAGTGCAGATACAAGCAGGTCTACACTCAGGTAGGGCAAAGCCCTCTCTGGTAGGCTGGGGAGTAAAATGGTTTCCAAAAGACAGAGAGAGGGAAAAAAGGCCATTCCCCTCAAGATAAGAAGAAGAGTACAAAGGGATCCTGAGTAAACCAGGGCCTTGGCCTGAGGCCAGGGGGAAGCTGGCATATACAAAACGGAGCCAGGAAAAGCATGGGACTGCAGCCCAACCAGAAATGGGCATCGCAGACAAACCCAAACACAGCCTCGCCCCACCCACTGCTGGAAGCTGCCCCAGCTTTGTTGCCTCTGGGGTTCCAGCAGCTCTGGCTGGTGAATACCAACCAAGTTCTATGGACAATGGAGGAACCCAGTATGATAGTCTGTTTGCTTATCCACAAAACTATTTACACAGGACCAGAAAGGATTAGAAATAAGTGAGCTGAACATTTAAAAGAACCTAAAAAGATAAGCCAAATAAACTCGGAGGATGAGAGAAATGATTGTATATTTGGAAAATAAGACCAAGGGCTTGCTCTGAACATCTCCCAGTGAACTTGAATGCTAGGCAGGAAACCTCTCGGCTGGAAGAGTAGAGTGAAAACCCTTTCGTGGTTTCCAGAGCCAATCTCTGGTAGGTCTTAACTAAGAATGTCTGTCTTTTAAGAATTGTCTTCATTCTCTGGAACACGCATGATTCTTTCCAGTGTGAAATTATTCATAAATCAAGAAAAGGTGCTCCCTGCAAGAGCTACTTCCCATGAAAGGTTACATTTTGTCTATTCTGTAACCAAACAGGACTTTCAGAAGACCCAGAGCTACCAGGAGAAGGTAGCTGATATGATGTGTAAGCACAAAGAGAGGGCCACTTAGGTACCTGGAGAGGAGGAGACATCTCCATCCCAGAGCTGGACCTAAAACCCCATTGACATGGACACCTGATAGGGGCTCAACATTTCTGCTGGAATCACTTCCTCTGACTTTTCCCCCTACCTTCCAGAAACTTCATTTACCATTTACTGTGCCTGTGCTTAAAAGATCATGACCACAGGACATCCTGTGACTTTTCTGCAAACAGGCCCCACTCCTGTTGAACTTGCTGCCCTATGAAGAGAAGGTTCCCAGATAAGAGGAAGCAGAGGGTACCTGCAGGCTAACAGAGTCTGACGCCAGTGCAGAGTTCATGGCATTGAAGCTATCCAGGGCTGACGACTGTGCTTGGATGTGACTGTCTAGGTAGTCCTGCTGAGCATGAGAAACCTGGAGAAAAAAGGACAGTCACTCAAAACCACCCCACAGACTCCAAGGACGGGGATTTTCTGAGAGCAGACACATCTACTTCAGTAATATTTACAGTAAAACTATAGATTACAAACCAACATCTGGGGCCAGGGAGTTAGCTCAGTCAGTAAAGAGCCAGCCAGGAAAGAGAGAACACACTTTTTCTTGGTGTGTATTTCAATTTCCATTTTTTTAAAAAAACTATTACAAATGATGCTTTAAAAAAAATTAGTTCATCCACATGTCATTTTGCACGTGGGGGAACTTATCTGTAAAATAAACTCCTAAGAATGGAATTTGAGGGCTGGGACTGGGGCTTGGAAGTCCCAACTTGGTAGAGCAGGCAGAAGGGCTGGATTTGAGCTTCCTCACACCATAAACCAGCCATGGTGGGCACACCTATAATCCCTCACTGCAGAGCTGAAAACAGATTGAGAAGTTCAAGTTCACGTAAAGTTGAGGCCACCCTGGACTACACATGACTTCATCTTTGAAAAAAAGTAAATTATATCTTTTTCTAAAGTAGGCCATTAACTCTAGATCTGGGTAGGGGTGGAGAAATGGCTCAGGAGTTAAAAGCACTGGCTGCTCTTCCAGAGGACATGGGTTCAATTCCCAGCATCCACACGGCAGCTCACAATGCTCTCTATCTCCAGTTTCAGGGGATCTGACACCTTCATACCAATGCACATAAAATAAAGTTAAATAAATTATTATTTTAAAAAAGAGTGTGCATGGCTCTTGTAATGCAACTGTAAGGAAGATTATTAGACATTCTCCCTTGAATAATAAAGTTCAATCTGTGACTCAAGAAAACATCCTCTCAGTTCAAAGTATGACTCCATTCATAAGAAGCATGAGCTATTTAAACATCTCCAGGCCACTGAGCACAAGTCCCAAGCCCTGACATTCTCTCATGGCCACAGTGCCAAGGCAGGGACAGGTTACCATGGCATGGCCAGGTGGACTTACGGACAGGTCCTGGGTGAGCTGGCGTATTTTCTGTCTCATCTCATCATAGTCTCCATACATCCGCTTCCTCACTTTCTCCAAAGTGGCCCTCACCTGCAGCCACAAGAACGCTAGTTAGACATCAAGTTACAATAGTTTCATGAAAGATACTGGAAACTTTATTAATAAGAGAAAGACTTACACACTAAAAATCTTAAGAATAAGATATGTAGCAAATAAATGACAAGATCACTTTCAACATCTAGTTAGAAACTATGGAAATGATCCAAATGATAATGTGTATTATCAATGAGGATAAGAACTAATAACATTAAGTTATCCAAGCAATAAACCGAAGAACAACCACTTTGTTAAAAACTTAACCATCACCCTCAAACACTGTTTGAACAACGTTTACCCCTTCCAATCACATGTTTTTACAAGCAGGAAGTTTTTAACTAATCGACTGTAAACACATGGCTGCAGAAGATGAAAACACTCCAAAGTAGGCAGCAACCTCTAATTTTCTCTCTCTCTCTGCTCCAAATGCCAAAAAGCAATTAAATGTCTAGAATGCAAGGTGGAAAAATGTGAGGCCTGAAGGGGCCATAAATTCAGATGTCAGTTTCTCAGTAATTACCAACAGAACACACACTGGCTGTAACAAAGAGGAAAGTGGTCCCCAGCTTCTCACTCATACAAACACTGTGCAAGTCTGGACTGGGATGACTACCAGAAGAGTGCTAAGTAGGAAGCTGATACACATCTTCTGGTGTCCTTAGATGTTTAGTAAAGCTCTCGGGAGTTCCCCAACAGACCATGAAGTGTTGAGAGAGCTTCCCCCAGGCAAACTCCAGGCTGTCCAGCTTACAAGTTACTGAACGTAAGTTCAGTTTGGGTTTGAGTGCAAATGTTTAGGAACAGTACTGGACGACTTGATACTGAAGTTATATTTGTGTAAGAAACCCCTTGTTTTGCTTTGAAGGTTTTGTTTTCTTCTTTCTTGTACTACAGATTTGAACTCAAGACCTCAAGGATGCTAGGCAAGAACTCTAACACTAAGCAATATTTTGTTTTAGAGTAGATATTGGAAGAGAGAAGTCAAGATCTGAAGCATTCTCAAGATGAGGGTTTTTTTTTTTAAGATTTATTGTTTTAAGTAAGAGTGTGTGTGTGTGTGTGTGTGTGTGTGTGTGTGTGTGTGTGTGTGCATGTACCAAGGAAAGCCAGAAGATGGTGTAGGTCTCTTAGAACTGGAGTTACAGATATTTGTGAACTGCCTGACATGGGTGAGTGCTGGGATCAAGTTTGGGTCCTCAGCAGTAGGAACTCTTGACCCCTAAGCCATCTATCTCTCCAGTCCCTACCCAGATAAGTTCTAACAGTCTACCTTCTTGCTGTTGACCACAAACAACTGAGAAAATGGGGCTCAAAGCATGAGCCTTCATTCTAGGGGGCCAGTAACTATCACCCCACTTGGCCCTTGGGCTGTCACCAGAGATAGATGGGCAGACTCTTGAGCTGGGTGTTGCTCCTACTGAAGAGTGTGGGAAGCCAACAAGGCCAAGGCATCTCCCATCAGGGAGTAAGGGTAACAACCTCATAAACACACTGAGGAATGAGCAGGCTGGGATGGATCTGAGAACAGCCATTGAAGGTGGGAACTAGAAGGTGAGTGCAACTTTGTATTGCAAATCATAGTGGAGGATAGGAATTTTTGGTTAGAACCAGTTCTGTGATTTCAGTGCATGTCATTTATAGCTGAGGATTAACCTGGACCTGCTGTATTTGTCTTGGGCAATTTGGAAGTCTGAGCTCTACTTAGAAGGTTTGCCTCTAAAGCAATCCCAAGCTATATGAAGCATGTAAATGAGGGAAATTTAAATAGTTCCTTGAGAAAGTCTGTATTGTTAGAAAACAATCTGGGGGGCTGGAGAGAGGGCTCAGCAGTTAAGAGCACTGGCTGTTCTTCCAGAGGACCCCGGTTTAATTCCCAGCACCCATATGGTAGCTCATACCTGTCTGCAACACCAGTTCCAGGGCTTCTGACACCCTCCCACAGACATAAATGCAGGCAAAACACCAATAAACATAAAATAAAAATAAATTATGTTAAAAAAAAATCTGGGAGCCAAAATTCTGCATAATTAAAAAACTATCTTTGGGAGGTCAGATAACTGGCTGTTAAAGTTGTAATACATCATATGTATGTGTATTCGTGTGCGCATGCTCATGTGAGTATATACCTGTTCTTGTAGGTGATGCATGCATGTGTATAGGTGTACATACATATGTATGCACATGTATGGAGTCCAGAAGTTACCATTAGATGTCTTCCTTGATCATTCTCCACCTTAGTTTTTGAGGTGGAGTCTCTCACTGAACTTGGAGCGCAAGTATTCAGCTACATTGCCTGTCCAGTGAGCGCTACATTGCCTGTCCAGTGAGCGCCAGGGATCATTCCGAGTCTACCCCACCAGTGCTAGAGCTACAGATGCCATCAACCACACGGTTTTTACATGGATACTGGCGATGTGAACTCTCAGGTCTTCACACTTGTGCGGTAGGCACTTTATGGACCATACCATCTCCCAGCCCATGTATTTGTTATTTAAACAAAACAACAACAAAAACAATCATACAATAGCTAAGACAATGTGGCTTTGCACATCATCTGTCCCAATTCAAATAAGGCTCACAAAGCTGGAGGTTTTGAACTCAGGGATGAAAGGCCACCTATAGCTAAATCTGAAGCCTAGACCTGGATCTGATATGGAAGCAGAAACAATGAGCTCATAGACCTGGGTGACATCTCCAGCCCAGTGCAGACATTTGCTTCCTCTGGCACTGAGCTGTGGGTCCATGTCTGGAGCCCATAGGCTTCAGAACAGTTCATTTCTTCTCTCATCTGACTGGTCTGGTTTGAGCTTAGCAGAATCAATCAGACTTGTGTGGATGGAGGAGCACAAAAAGAAACAGAGAGCCATCAAAGTATTTGAAGAAAATGAGACAAATGTTAACCACAGAACAGGTTGAATGGTAAAATGATGGCCAATTGTTTTCTTCTCCACATACTTCTTCCAAACTCTCTCAACTTAAGAGACACAAGGCAATACATTAAATACAAATAAATTGTGACAACTCACATAGACTGTCCCTTGTCTATTATAGCTGACTTCCCTACATTCGTTTCAACACAAATCATTGATGGGAACAGTAACTAGTGTGGGGTGAGGTATGTGACCATCCCTGACCAAGATGCCAAGTACAGGAAAGCCTATAATAGGGCCTGGCAACTTCAAACTTTTCCAGAAGTAGGTGTCTTATTTTCTTTCTACAAACACTGTCATATTTATAGAAGAGACCCAATCTTGAGGCTGAAGGAAAAAGAAGTCCAAAGAAATACAGAAAACCAGACCCAGAGCCCAGTTGTACCCTGCCCAGAACTCCCCCACCTCCAGGGAAGACACATTTCTTTCTGTGTTGGTGGTTCTCTTATTAGTAGCCAGTAACACCCACATTTATACAGTTGCCCAAACACATACATTATGTGTGTCTGGTATCTTATGCAAAACCACCCAAGAGCCTCCACACCACACCCAGCAGGAGCCCTGGGTCTCATGACCTCTCTGCCTGAAACAGCCTCCCAAGAGACACTTGTTGAAAAATTATACCTGTACCTTTAGCATCACCACAAAGAAAAGGAGAAACATTTCCACCCCAAATAAGAATTTCAGTGTTTTTTTTTTTTTGATAAATACAAAATAAAGAAGGAAAAAATAAATAAATAAATAAATAAAAAGAATTTCAAAATGCCTACTTAACATCCTCATCTACAATCCCACTCGCCTATCTTCTTTAAAGGACAGAAAAACAAAATGTCCGGGAGTAGCTCACATCTTTGATATAATTCATTTCTTCTTTCAGCTGATTGGTGGACCAGCCATATACAACCATTTCCTTCTGCTGGTTGGGATCTGATCTTCGTACCACACCATAGACAACACCCTGGGGAAGCTTCCTGGCAGATTCTCCATTGCTTAGTTCTGGAGGCTAGGAGAAGGTAGGAAATGAGAAAAAGAATGTAAGTCTCACAAACACAACAATAATAATGAACACCCATGTATGATTAGGCAGGCCATGCCTGGCCCTGGGTGCCTGAGCAGCAGAAGCAAGGGGGCAGAATGCCAGCTTGGCATCTGCTGATTACCTGCACCCTCAAGAAAGCAGCTATTGCCCACTCCTATCAAGTCTTGGTCCACCATCCTCCTTGGTAAGAACTTTCATACCCCATTTTCCCAAGGGAACATCCATTTCTAATCCTCATAAATTATGTTGTGAAACCTTGCACTGAGGTGACATTGTTTCCTGCCTTATACCAGTTCCTCTATGACTTTAACTTCCTCACCAACCACATGGCCTGAAATTCAGGAAGCTGAGATTGACTGTCATCGGGTATTGAAACCATCCTATAAGGGCAGGGCTGACCCTGCAGCCAAGCTCTGGAGGAAAGAGGTAGGATTGACACATGAACTTTTGTGTTCATTTCTAAATTATTTCTGGAAAGCCAAGCAGAGGTGGTGTGACTCCAGCCCCGAAGAATCTCACACTCTGCCTGGCTGGTCTTTAATCCAGCAGTTACAGGTTGAATCATCAGTAAACTGCCATTCAAAAGGACTGGGTCCAAATCTAACATAGCTTTGTAGAATGAAGGCTTCAGGAAGCAGGAAAAGGAAAAAAAAAAGTTTCATGACCACCAAGAAAATTCCTTCAAATGTTTGATGTTCATGACCACTCACCAGCACGAGTTTTTCCTGTCTGCCTCATAGCTGAGGACTCTGAATTCAAAGCAGCTAAATAGCTTGTATGTGACCACACATTCATACTGAAGCTGATCCGGTTAAACACAGCTCCTCATATGGAGGGTCTGTTAGACGTGGGGAGACAGCAGGAACCCCTCAAACATGAGGGAACAAAGACAAGGGAAAAAGAAAGCGGGGAGACAGGGAATGGGGACAGGGTTGGGTGACAGGTCAACCAGTAAAAGTCCTTGTCACCAACCCAGTGACCTGAGTTCGATTCTCGGGATCTAACCCCTACAAGTTGGTTTCTGACTTCCACATGGGCACTATAGGTCACTATCATGTGTGCGTGTGTGTGCGTGCACGTGTGCGTGCAAACACACATATGGGGGAACACAGAATTCTAAAGCTGTAACAAAAAGAATTTTTTAAATAAGTAACTTTTGAGAGAGAGAACAAGTCCCAGGCTGCGCCTTCACAGACAACTCTACCTGGAGCTGACCCAGTATTCAGTCAACATCACAAACCTACACCATCAGGCAGCTCCCTTCCACCACTGACTTTCCTTTCTTTCTTTTTTGTTTTTGCGACAGGGTCTCACTGCATAGCCTTGCCTGTCCTCTAAACCAGGCTGGCCTCAGACTCACAGAGATCCTTCTGCCTCGGCCTCCCAAGTGCTGGGATTAAAGGCATGCACTTCCACACTAGACCAACTTTTTCAATTACCTTTTTGTAGACTTTTCCCAGGTTTTCGGGGGGGAAAAAGTTGAAATACAAAATTACAATTTGCAAGTAAAATTATTTATTGTCATAAAATGACTACTGCAAACATTCAAAGCTTGTAAAATAAAAAATATAAACCAGAAAGATTCATGATAATTGTTAATCCCTTCTGAGGAGGAAACAGTGAAATGCATTAGAGGTGCTGGGGAAGAAAGGGGCAGCTTTCTTTTTCTACTTACTTTCATCTGTTCTGACATTATTTGTGAGTACTTTACAACAAGTACTTTTCAAGAGAAAGAACATACCCAGTGCTTTTTACTGTTCTGTATAATCCTGGGAAATGAGTCCACGTAGGGATGTGGGACACTTGGTGTTTGGCTCTGGTAACAGCTTCTGTATGTGGCCCCCAGACACTTGGATCCCATGGGTGCTGCTACTACCCTTAACATTTGTTTGTCAGTTTCAATGGCCTGGCTGCTAAATGGTTCTTGGTGGAGTGACACACTGGCATTCAGATATCCCAGATTTGCTAGACCCGTAATTAGGAAAAGGAAAAGCTCCAATAAAACTCCCCACAGACCAGGAAACAGGAGCTGTTCTTCCAACCCTGGACTCCACCCAGTTCCTGAAAAACAGGCTGCTGACTGAAGACACAGGTCCCTACTCTGTTTCCCACATCTAACATAGCACAGCCAGGAACCCAGAGTGAGACACTGCAGCAACTGAGAAAACAATTATGTACATTGGAGATACTTAAGATACTCTGAGTGAAAAAGAATAAATTTTACTTGTTTTAGGATGTGTGTGGAAAACTTCAATGCTGGGTGGTGGTAGCACCTATCTTTAATGCCAGCACTTGGGAGTCAGAGGCAAGCAGATAGATCCCTGTGAGTTTGAAGACAGCCTGGTCTACAGAGTGAGTTCTAGGACAGTCAAGGCTACACAGAAAAATCCTGTGCCTCCCCCCCCCAAAAAAAAAACAAAATAAAAAAATTTTAAAAAAAGAAAACGAAGAAAGAAAACTTCTAAAAAGATATAATCCTAATCTTTGGTGACAGTCTCCCAATGGGGACAAGATTCCATCTTTTCCTTTGTGTCCTTTTGTACAGTGGCCTGTTGTTATTGATGATGAATCATTTTTATGTAAACTGTTTTGTAAGATTTATTTTGGAGGTGGACACAAAGTCCCACCCCTAGCCAGAGCTATGGCTAACTGCTGAGTGTCCGGTTTTTTTAAGGGTGTGACCCTGGTAGGTCAACCACACTCCAGGGGACAGTTCCACACCCAAGAA
Organism: Sigmodon hispidus; assembly: GCA_004025045.1. Lineage (NCBI taxonomy): Eukaryota > Metazoa > Chordata > Mammalia > Rodentia > Cricetidae > Sigmodon > Sigmodon hispidus. The sequence continues at coordinate 33,156 of PVIH01000733.1, read as the reverse complement.
TATTTGGACAGCACTAAGTGGACTGGATTTAAAAAAAAAAAATAAAGGAGGACATGAACCTGGGCGGACAGTGAGGTAGGGTGGGTAAGGGAGGGGTTGGGGGAGTGTGAATATGATATGAGTACATTATATAAAATTTTCAAAAAATGCTAGTTTTAAAGACTTATTTTTAGTTATTTTTATATGTGTGTATCTGTGTGGGGGTACATGTACATGTGAACACAGGTATCTGCAGAATCTAAAAGAGTGTCAGATGCCCTGGAGCTAGACTTGCAGACAGTTGTGAACCATCCAATATGGATGCTGAGATTTGAACTCAGGTCCTCTACAAAAGCAGAACATGTTCTTAACCATTAAGCCATCTCCCCAGGCGCAAAAGGAAACTAAAAGCAAAAATTATTAAAATGTTGTCTAAACAAAAAGCCTCCAGAAAAGGGCCTGGTCACACACAGGGCCTGCTGAGGAGGGACAGTGGCGTGGTGTTCCCAGAGGAAGATGCTGCGCAATGCAGGGAAAAGCTGGAAGGGCATGCATGCGGCGAGAGGAGGAAAATGTTTGCAGCACAGTGATTTTTATTACGCTAAAGGAAATTCTCGTTTCCTTTGGTCTTCACAACCCTACTGTGTAAATGTTACTGGTTCATCCCGGGTGAGTTCTCAGGTTCCTGTGTCTGTATTTCCAAATGTGAACTCCTCCAACACACTGCCTCTGAGCCAGTGAAGAATCAGGGGAATAGTACCTTACATGGCTATGTGGCATCCCAGAGTTTAAAAGGGCAGGAAGCCGGGAGCCCAGTACTCAAGTGCCAGGACCATTTGGAAGAGGAAGGCCAGAGATGGGGGTTCCTCTCCACTTCCACATCTCACCTCCATCCACCATGATGTCCACCCCCCCCCAATTCTTCTACCAACTCATTTTGCCTTGTGCCACTCACAAGGCTCTTACCTCTGCCACACAACTAGGCTGGGATGTCTCCTCCTCTAGAGTGACCTCCTTAACCCTTCAGAAGTTGGGCTCCTCATGCCCATTCTCTCCAGGACCACAGCCATGCCTGAGTGACTGAGTGTTCTTAGGGTCAGAGGCCTGTTCTCCTGGCAGCCACCAGTCCTGACATGTAGGCCTCATCTGCCTTCTTTCCCACTCTACCTGCCTCAGCCAGCAGTGACAGGCACATTGTGACTCTCAGCAAATATTTACGAAGTGAATAGCAGCTTTAGAAGCTAGAAGAGGCTTTGGGGAATTACTTTGAACATGCAAATACGTCCAGCTGAAGGAAATGCCCTTTGTCCCTCTTAGAGCAAGGAACACACAACAGCCCAGAATTTCAGCCACAACCTCAAACCCTGAGAAGTCCCAAGACATCATGTTTAGAAAATACCAACATGCTCAAGATCAAATGCTAGAGAACATAAGGGCTAATGTTTGTAAGTGTTTAAAATTCATTTCTTTTCTTCTCTTAAAATATCGCTAAAGTGAATATTACTTTTAGGCATGATGAAAATTATTGTGGCAATATTAAAAGGTAGTATTTGAGAGAAGCATACTGAAATACTTATGATGTATTTATTTGCATAGGTAAAGGAAGTGGACAGAATATAGACAAGGCAGGATTGGCCATGGGTGGAGGGCTACTGAGGCTGAGTCAAAAGCCAGCAGCTTATTCCACATTTCACTTTCCTTTGATATAAGTTTCAAATTCTTTACAGTTTAAAATAGTTTTTTAAAGCTTTAGAATGCTGCTTTACATCTTTCAAAAACCAAATCTTAAATTATATATGAAGACTTGGCAAGATAACTAACTTGTCTGGGAAAGGTGCAGCTACCTAGCCTGAAAGCCCAAGTTCTATCCCTGGAATCCACAGAGCAGAAGGAAGTAACTGACTCCTGAAGCTTTTCCTCTGACCGCTACACATGTGTGTGTCATCACACACACACACACACACACACACACACACACACAAACACACAGAGACAGAGAGATAAAAAGAGACAGACAAAGTAGAATAGATATAGAAAACAAAAACGTTTGGTGATGGAGAGATGGTTAAGAGCATGCACTGCTCTTCCAGAGGACCCGGGTTTGGTCACCAGCACCCACCCATGTTGGGCAGCTCAGAACTGTAACTCCAGCTCCAGGGAATTGGATGCTCTCTTCTTTTCTTTTTCTTTCTTTCTTTTTTAAGACTTATTTATTTATTATGTACACAGTGTTCTGTCCGCATGTATCCCTGCAGGCCAGAAGAGGTTGTTAGCTGCCATGTGGGTGCTGGGAATTGAACTCAAGACTTTTGGAAGAACAGCCAGTGCTCTTAACCTGTAAGCCATCTCTCCAGCCCATTGATGCCTTCTTCTGATCCCAAGACCACCTGCATCCACATGAAAACACACACACACACACACACACATATACACACACATACATACACACACACACATATACACACACATACATACACACACATACATACACACCTTAAGAATAATAAATCAAACCTTTTTGTAAATATGTGTATGTCAGACCTATTATGAATATGTTGGGACTAAAACAATGGCAGGCAAAAGCTCCTTGACAACTAAAGCCCTGTAAGTTTCCAGATGAAAAGAAAGTTCCTGCTACAGATGGCAGAGCCAACTCACAAAATTGGCATCCCATAAACCCCACATAAAATGCACCAGGATTAAGAGCAGGTGCACACAGTAACACACACAGAGAGGCTGCAAACGGTGATTTCCCATGAGCACTCACAGCTCAGAATTTACCTCAGGCTCTAGCTACAGCTGTTTTCCTTGGGCTAGAAAAGGATAAGAAGCCACAAAAAGTAACCCAGTCTAAAATTCTGTAAAATGCCCCAAAGGATTCATTGGCCGTTGGATTAGTGAGGCTACTGATGAGGGCCTAAGTTTTTCACCTCTTAAATAAGTAACAACACAACAAACTCCACTAAGGCAGGGAGTGTACCTATTATTCCCACAGTCATATCTCAACCCAGGATAAATAAGCATTCAATAAACATGGGGAGCATTGCATGTGTGTACATACGTGCACTCATGTGTTGGTAGGTACACATGTGGGTGCATATCAGTGCGTGTGTGTGTGTGTGTGTGTGTGTGTGTGTGTGTGCGCGCGCGCGCACATGTAGAGGCCAGAGGTTGACCTCAGGTGTCAACCTCAGGAATACTGTTCATATTCCTTGAGACACTGCCCTGACATTATTTTGTATGAGTGTATCGGTGTTAATACAGAGTTCCACAGCAGAAAAATTTCAGAGAGGGGCGAACTCTCTTGTGTTCCAGAAGAGGAATCTGGGTTCTCTTGAGAGGGCTTGAGACAGGAGCATTATAGAAGTCGGTGAAGGGCCCAGGACCAGAACCTCAGGCCTCTTCATCGAGAGACAGAGACAGCCCGTGCAAACTGTCAGAGGCAGCCCAGCCCCAGCTGCAGCCGGGAAGCACACACACCCGTTCACCTGGCAACAGCCAGGATGTTGTCTAAACAGGCTCTCCAAGGACAAGAACCAGCAGGCTTGTTCATCTAAGCTTTTAAAGGAAAGGGGCTATAAAAGCTGCCAGTGGGGGTTTCCTCCCCTGACACACTACTGGCTCCAGGAGTCCCGGACTCTGCACCCTCTAGAGGCCACAGCCAGTCTCCCTCACTTACCATCCCAAAGAGTAAAGGTCACTGAAGGGCACATAGTGTCCTTCCTACTGTGTGTTAGAGCTTCTCACAGTAGTTAGTCTATTAATACACACATAATGAAGATCACAGAATCAGCTGCAACCAGATCTAAGGTTATGTAGCCACATTCTGGCTCAATGTGATACATCAGTCATAGCTAGTTTTGGTCCCCCTTTCATCCCTCCCCCCCCCTCACACACACACACACACACACACACACACACACACTGTGTCTCTCCCCCATTCTTTCTGTCCCTGTCTTTTCCTCTCCCTCTCTGTCTCTGTCTGTCTCTCGGTCTCTTTGTGTGTGTGTGTCTTTGTGTGTATGTGTGTGTCTTTGTGTATGCTTACTCACAGAATTACAGGGCATATAGATTTGGGCAAGAATATAGATATAGACCTTCAGAGAGTTACAGAGTTCTTTGAAAATGGCAGATGACATTATCCATTTTCAAAATGATCTATCAATTTTATTTCTAAAGTTTAACCATATTTTTAGACATTCTACATTTACCAGTTCTTCTACATGAAATCTGTGATGATAAAAAAAAAAAATCATCATTCCTTTTCCACATTATTATGTTTAATATATAAAGAAAAACCAGGGTCATTGGCACACACCTGTAACCCCAGGCCTTGGGGGAGGTAGAAGTAAGAAGATCAGCAGTTCAAGGCCAGCCCCAGCTACATAAGATAAACAAACAAAAAGTAAAAAGAAAACAAAAAGTTAATTCAGCTGAGTTGCTCATACAATTTAAAGAACTTGCTATGGTTGAACTGTGTCACTCCCCAATTTAAATGTGTGTGTGTGTGTATGTATGTGTGTGTGTGTGTGTGTGTGTGTGTGTGTGTGTGTGTGTGTTTTGCAGTCCAAACTGCTACTTGCAGACAATCAACTTCAAATAGGGTTAAGAGTGGACTCTACCTCATGATCCCCAGCATCCTTTTAAAAGAGAGCAATCTGGACACACATGCACACAGGGGGCGCTCCATCTGTGGAGACTGCAATCACAAGACAAAGACTGGCAAGAGCCAGCAGACTCATGATGAGTTGAAGGAGGACCAGTGCCTCCCCAGGGACTGTGGCTCCGCCTCCATGCCAGGCTGCTAGTCAGTCCTCAGAGCTCTGCAATAATAAAATTCTATTGTCCAGCCTATGTAGTCTACAGTGTTGTTATGACAACTTCAGAAACTAACAGGATCCTCGGAGTCTCTGAACACCTCCCGTGTGTCCAGGCTCCGTAGGGACGGAATGGAGTCAAGGCCTTGATGCTCTCTCTGTGTGTTGCTATGCCAACTCAACGTTATTTTCACATTCAAATGCTTACAGAAATGTATGTCCATTCCTATGAGCTTTTCTTTGCTAAGAATGCTACAGAGGAAGCACTAGGGGGCCTGGAGCCTGGAGCTTGAAGGAGGGCCGATCATGGATGCACAAGACAGACAGGGAGGGTCTCAATGAAAGGTAAACCATTCGCTGAGCCTGGAGGATGTCTGGGTAAACAGAGACAGTTGAGACGACAATGGAGGCAGGAGAGACCTTAGCAGAGGTTCTAAGGAGGGAACATATGCCAGGCACATGAGGGATGGGGACAGGTTATAAGGCTGTGAGCTGGCAGGGCCCAACCAGTGATGCCACAGGGGAGCAGAGTATTTCCACACATTGGCTGAGGACAGAGAGAATCACCACCTTCCACCCTCTATCATGCACAGGCCAGATGCTGAGGGCACACTACATTAACTCATTTTTTATGTTTTATTATTTTTAATTAGGCACATGTCTGTGTGTAGATATGGATATGAATGCCCAAAGAGGCCAGAAAGTTAGACACCTTTGGGCTAGAATTACAGGCAGTTGTGAGCTATCTCAGATGTTGGGAACTGAACTCAGCTCCTCTGCAAGAAAAGACTGTGCTCTCAACCACTGAGCCATCTCTCCAGCCCCGGCTCATTTACTCTTGAAAATAAGGCCAGGACTGAATATCCTGGTAGCTATTTGAGGAATAAGGTTCTAGGGAAAAACTGATCTCAAGAGTCTAAAAGAGAAAGGGATGCACTCTGGAGGAAATGGGGGAGGAGGACAGAGGTAATCTGCTTAAAATAGGGATAGTTAGAACCCAGAGAAGGACAGGGACTCCCCCATCCCCCCCCACACTAACCATTCTATCAATGTCTATTCCCTGTAATATTCCCACATCCATGCCCAAGACTGACCCTCCCAGCTTCCCTGCAGAGACATGAGCCACACTGGCTCAGGGATAATATACTCAGTGACTGAGCCTAAGGAAAAATCCCCCGCTCTCACCAGGGATCAGGGCACAGATATGTCAGGTGCAGAAGGTCACAGCCAGAATGTCTTCTAAATGTGTGTGCCCATGTCCCATTCAAAGTTCCAATGTTGCCTAAAGCTTTTTAAACTGTGGAAATAGTAATACGCACCAATAAACAATTACTGTTCTGGTGGGTAGAAAAATAATCACAAACCAGCACAGCCTTCATCAGGATAGGATGCAGAAACCATAGCTTGGGAGGGCATCTCCAAGCCACGTAAGGGCGAGTTCTCTAGGGCTGGATCTTTGCAGAGAGGGGAGGTGGGAGTCAGCAGGTCTTTGAAGAAGGGAATGTGGACCAGGTGATGGTACAGTAGTGATCAGATTTATGGAGGAGTGTGGTGCTATATTGTATGTCTAATAAAGTTTATTGTACATTGAATAAAGTGGAATGACGTCAGTAAGGCTGCAAAAGGCATAGCCCAAGAGGAAGAAGAGAGACAAGACAGCTGGCCAGGGACCCACCCGCCTCTGTCTTCCCAGTGCTGGGATGCACAGCACTCTGAATTGAGTGCTAAGCTTTACACTCGGGCCTCACACAGGCAACAAAAGAACTTTACAAACTGAGCCATCTCCTCAACCCTGTTTAGTTCATTTGCTCTTTGCGGCTGGACATCACCATGCCTGTGACAGAAGAAACTAGTGTATGTTTTCCAGAACTGGTGGCCAGCAGAACATAGTCTCAGACAGAACAAACAAACAAACAAACAAAAACTTCTCAAGAGTAAGAGTATCAGGAGAGTGAGCATCTGCTTTAGAGTTAGGACCCCTCTACATTACACCCCATGATCCTGTGACTCCAGGCAAAGTGCTGACTATAGAACTACAGAACTTGCGTTGAGCATCCTCCCAACACATCTCTGTGAAACAGGACAAAATGCGCCCTCTTTATACTTCTGAGCTGTGAGGAATTTCTTTCTGTGATGAACAGAGAACAGACAAAAGAACAGCCAGCCAGTGGGCCTATGTATAGCCAGATTCTCGCTGGCCATATCTGCTAAAACAGCGTCAGTGATTAAGGCCTGGCTGCCCTCAGTCAGCTGCAGCTCTAATGCTCTAGAAATGCCCTGGGAAGTTTTGCTTCATTAGAAGTCAATTGGGCCATTTGACATCTTCAGACTTCCATGTCCTATCCAGCCTCAATTACCTGACTTAGAAAACCATGGATTTCCCTTCAAAGGAACCAAAGTCATTTAGCCTCGAAAGATCATCCAGAATGTAAGCTACCTTGCAATTATTTTGTGGCTCCCAGGGAGGGGCAGACACATTGCAACCACATCAGAAGTGGCTTCTCCAGGGAACCCTTGTTGGTATGTGAACCTTGCTCCCAGTGAGTCAAGCCAGGTCTCCCCAGTGGTCACTAGAACATCTGAGTGCTGCTACCACCCAAGTCCAGGAGAAACAGCCAGCCTCACCCTCCCCTCTACCCCAGTTCTCCTGCAGTGAGTCACCAGATTGTTACAGATGGACACTTTGGGTCTCACAATTGGTGCCACAGTGCCAGAGGCATCAAGGTACACAGCTCTCAAGCTCCACAGAGCCTGGCTGTTCCTAAGGACCTGCAATGGGCTATTTGAGGGCATAAGGAGAGGACCTGCTTTTGCTATAAATATATGAAGGTTCAGCGTGTGTGTGTGTGTGTGTGTGTGTGTGTGTGTGTGTGTGTGTTGATTTGAAGAAAAATTTAAGAAGGTCAGAAATGATATTCTTGGAAAGGATAATGTCAAGATTTTTTTTAAAGATTTATTTATTACATATACAGTATACAGAAGAGGGCACCAGATGTCATTATAGATGGTTGTGAGCCACCATGTGGATGCTGGGAATTGAACTCAGGTCCTCTGGAAAAACAGTCAGTGCTCTTAACCTCTGAGCCATCTCTCCAGCCCCTAATGTTGAGGTTTATAAACCATTTCTTCTTAACTTTCTCCTGTATGCCCCATTTGTCAGGTGAGCCATTTATTGTCCCTAACAGTAAGATCTGAGAAGGCTCATCATCTTCTAATCTTTTGAATGATGTCACAGAAGAGTAGCCACATGCCTTGGGTAATTTGAGGAGTTATCTCCCCGCCTCCCCCCCAAAAAGGTAAATAGACTTGGGGTGGGTGACAGAACTTAGTTTGGGGACTAGATTTCATATTTCATTCTGATTTCTAAGGCAGTTGGAAATTACATCATTGAAGGGGTGATGTGCCTTTTCCAAGTCCAACAACTTGTATTCATTTTTATGTGACTTAACTCAGAATCATTACTTTGTATGTCTTCTGCCTTTATTGATAAAAATCTTCCATCAAGGGCTCTTTCTCTTAAAGTCTAGAGCTATTCTGTGGTTTCTCAAGGGTGGAGGATCTGACTTCTTTTTGACATTTATCCTTTTCTTAAAATTTTTCAATATTTATTGTATATGTGTATACTCATGTATGTAGAGGTGGGTTTGTATACATTCCATACTGTACCTGTGGAAGAAAAGGCGCACTTGGGGAATCAGATCTTTCTACCATGCATGTCCTAGGGGTCGACCCAGGCTTAGTGGCAGATGTCGTCACCAACTGAGCCCTCTCACCAATCTCTCCCCTCCCTATCCCTGACCTGAGTATAAATGTCACTTTCATCCAATTGTAATCACTATGAAGATGGAAATATCAGGGGGAAATACATAATGGATATATTCCGTTACAGACTTTTTCTCCCCAAATAGATTATTTCCCACTGAATAAATATCTATCATAAAAATATTCCTTTGACCTCTACTGCAAATTATACCAATATGCACATGATCTCAGATAAAATGACACTGTCAATGTCTTTAGCAATTTGTAATTTTCATTTTAATTTTTGACACTTTTTCTCTCCATAAATAAAGATAATGCACATGGACACAGCCACCATGGCCCTGATCCCGGTCCCATCACCCTCTCTGGAATGGGCTTCTGCCTCATTTTCCCAGATGCCATCAGCTCTAAAAGTGACAGAGAGAGGAAAGACAGAAAGGGGAGAAGGGGATGCCCCTTACCAAGAGGACCCCGTTCAATCCATAACCACAAGAGTCCAGTGGCTGCAGCCTCGCTGGCCCATTCTCAATGTTATAAGCTTTACCACTGTGGTGGCTAACAGTGACTGTCAACTTGACAAGATCTAGAATCACCTAGAACATCAATACTAGGTACATCTATGGAGTGAGCTTCTAGACTGGGTAAACTGAGGTAGGAATTTCTATCCTGACTATGTGTAACACCCTCCCATGGACTAAATTAAAAGGGGAAAGCAGGCTGAACACCACTTCGGTTTCTCTCTGATTCCTGACTGCAGATTCACTGTAAACAGATGCCTCAGGTCCTTACCACTATGGTTTCCCCACCATGATGGGCTGTACCCTTAAACCATCAGCCCAAAGTAAATGCTTCCTTCCTCAAATTGCTTTTGTCTCAGCTGCCACAGTAATGGAAGAAACATAATGAGTGCAGCTGCCACACATTTCCTTTGCTGACGTTCATAGCTATGGGGAAGCCAAGAGAATACTCCAATCACATTTCACATGCATAAAAATGAAATCCAGCAATAATCCTTATAGTGGAATGTATGTGCAACAATATATGGCATAGAATAATATTAATAAAATGGAATTTTGGAACTAAAAAATGAACTCCACTTAATAGCTAATATAGAGTTCATATTCTAAGTTCAATGAGTATATCAACATGTCTGTTACAATTTTGATGGCTCAAGATCTAACCAAGGTCTACCAACAACAGAAGTTCAGCTTGTTCTTAATACCATCAAGTTCAATAGTTCTGTAGAATGGCCTGCATTTTGGACCTTTGTGTTTCCTTATTATTAATTCAGTTTGAAGATTGTGTGTACTTCTTAATCACATCACTTCAGAAGTCCCCTAACAGAGGGTTGTCATCTGCTGGTAATTCTGGGTTGGGTCACTGGGTTGAATTTTTACCCTACTCTTGAGGTTCACGGTTCCCTTATAGGCTATACTTTAAAGCCATGTGAATACCCTGCTCTACAACAAGCTCCCCTTCCCCTTCCCCTTCCCTCTACGCCTCTCAGGTTAACCCTAGTGTTGTGGATTTTTATTATTATTCAATATATCGTAATCCATTGTAGGTTGCACGTCCTTTATCTCAGTGCTTAGGACCAGAAGAACCTCAGATGTTGGAGTTGTTTACACTGGCTGGGGATATTTGTACAGATTTCACCAGTTAGGCATGTCAAGCCACCAAAATCCAAACTGTTCCAAAATCTAACTCATTATGAGACTCATAAGATTGGGACTACTTAGCTGGTATAAACCCTTAGTCCTAGCACTCGAGAGACAAAGGCAAGTGGATCTCTGTGAGTTTGAGGCCAGCCTGGTCTACAGAGGGAGTTCCAGGATAGCCAGAGCTGTTACACAGAGAAACCCTATCTAAAAAAAAAAAAAAAAAAAGGAAAAAATAGAGCTATCTAATTTGTACTGATCTTGATCTTTTTGGTATTCAAGCCATGTCCAACTTAACCAGAAAGAGCGGTCAGGGCTGGAGAGATGGCTCAGTGGTTAAAAGCAACTTCTGCTCTTCCTGATGATCAGGTTAGATTGCCAGCTCCCGCATGGCAGCTCACAACCATCTTCAGTTTCAGGAATCTGATGTTCTCTTCTGGCCTCCAGAGGCACTAAATGCACGTGGGACACAGACATACATACGGGCAAAACACACATACACATAAAATAAACACATCTTAGAGGAGGTTCCATAGTGTAATGGTTAGCACTCTGGACTCTGAAAATAAACAAATCTTTAATTAAATAAATAAATAAATAAATAAATAAATAAATAAATAAATCCATGTCCCAGGACTTTGGCTAGGGCCTCACTAGTGCTGCCTGAATTCTCGACACCAGGTCTGCCTTGTTCTCCCTGCCTACTGGAACCAGCATTCTTCCAGGTGCTGGTGAGGCACTTCTTCTCCTTTGAAGGAGGTCAGAGTTTACATCCATCCTCTCGTGGCTCTCTGGCCATAACCACACCTTTCCTCCTCCCCACTTCCTCTGCCTGTCATTTGCCATCTGCATCATCACTGGTACTTGTTGTCTTTGGGACAAAGTGAAGAAGGAGCTCAGAGGATGTCTCAGTTAGCACAGGGTTTGCTGTGCAGTCATGAGGACCTCAGTTTGCATCAGCACCATGTTAAAAAACCAAACAGGGGTGAGTGGATGGAGAGCGGCAAATCCCTGGAGCTCCGTGGCAAGTTGGTAAGCTCCATGTCCAGAGAGAACCCCAGCTCAAGAAATAAGGCTGGGCACGTAATGAAAGCCTACAATCCCAATACTCAGGAGTCAGAGGCAGGCAGATCTCTAGAATTTGAGGCCAGGCTGTCCTACATTGTGAGTTTCTGGACAGTCAGGAATACATAGAGAGACCCTGTCTCAAAAAGAAAAACATAGGCTAGAAAAATGGCTCAGTGTTTTAAGAGCACTTGTTCTTGCAGAGGACTCGGATACAGCTCCCAACTCCTACATGGTGACTCGCAGCCAACCACAACTTCAGTAAATCCAACCTCCTCTTCTGACTCCTGAGGCCATCAGGCACATATGTCATCGTCCATACATACAGACAGACAGAAAAAAAAAAACACTCATAATCTTTAAAAAAAATGAAAATTCAGAGGGAGAGAGGGAAAAAGAGAGAAAAAGAGAGAGAGAAGAAATAAGGTGGAAAGGAACTGAGAAGACACCCAATGCTGCCTCTGGCTACCACACACACAAGCAGACATACGTGAACACACACACCCACAGAGACAGGAGAAGAGTGGCACAGGACAGATGCACACAATAAGCTCTGGACTCAGCCTCTTACCAGTCCACAGGAAGCTTCCTTGTTTGTGGTTCATTGCATTATTGTTTAACTCCAAAGTGAAGCTTGCATTTCCAGAAGTCACTATCTCATGATTCTACCCATAAAATTTATAACCTATTATTTCATTTTATGTTCATAGAGAATACCCACCTAAGAAGGACTGCCCAGTGTCTGCATGCCTGTCCCTTTCTCTTACACTGTCTCTCCAGAAAGTACCTCATTATTTTGATAAGCTCCGTGAGTGACAGCCTTGTCTCATTTACTACCGTGTTTTCCACTGGAGCCCTAGTGAGTGAAATTTAGGAGGGTTGAGTCATGGCTTAGGAATGAGAAGATGTTGTCACCTGGAACACAGATGGAGAGGTAAACAGGTCTCTCCTACTTATTTGCTAAGCCTCACTTCTGCCAGAGTCACTTAGCACCATCTCTACATTCCCAGAGAGGAACACATGGGACATGACATCACCAGTGTCCCACCCGGAAAAACTACAAACCCCTCTAACGCAAAGGTAAGCTCATGGTTATCTGTACGGTGCCAGCACTCATTTCAGAAATGACACAGAAATGTTTGCAGATTTCCTCTTGGATCCAACCAAGAGCATGCTTAGCTGCCCTCTGGGCTCCTCCTGCCAGCCAGAGCCAGGCCTACAGCCAGCTGCTGCAGTCCCAGCAATCACAAAAGGCCTTTTGACTCCACAGCACAGGCCATTCCAGGAAAAACCACCTTCTCTGCCACAGCACCTGTCATGAAGTCCAGTGTCCCCACAGCTAGGAGGCTACACAGAGCCTCAGTGTTCCCCAGGAAACAAGGCCTGAGCACAAGGCTGCAGGGGGGGCTGGAAGAGCAGTGTGGAGGGCTAGGGCCCTTTTCTTCAGCAGTGACAAACACATTAACACAGAAGGCTGAGCCACGGGCCCTGGCCTCCGAGAAGGCTCACCTGATCTTTCCTCTCTATCTTCTTTTCTGTTTGCTGGGGCACCGGACTCTCCGGAGGCACGGTCAGCCGTAATCTGCAGACATTTGCCTAAAAGAAGTGGAGGACAGTCCAATCAGGATGAGTGTTGGGGGGCCAAGGGAGTCAGGGCCCCTGAATTTTCTCTCTGTCTCTTCCACAGTAATAGACTCATCATACCATACCTATCGGTAGAACACACTAGGAGAAGGCTAAGAATGAGGCCAGCGTGGCTTGGCACAGGTGCCCATCAACAGCACCCTGCTGCTCAAATGATGAGCTATTAAATACCTTCGGAGATTTCAAACATGTTTTAAATGGCTCAGGTTTCCTAACAATATGCCCAAAATGATCGCATTTCACAGATAAAGCCCAAAATCACACTAGAGAAATACAAACCAAATAACATAATGCAGTTACCTTGTCTAAAGTCTAAGATTTCCGGTGATGAGATAGGAAGTATTTCCTACTTTTCAAGCCTATGCATTTAACTTTTCTACAACAGACATGGGAATGTTAATCGCAAGGTTTTAATTTTATATGTTGGGTGTGCATGGGTGAGCATGCCACAGGATGCGCATGGCAGGGCAAAAGGCAACTCTGTGGAGCTGGTGCTCTCCTCTCACTTTTATGGGGTCCTGGAGATCACACCTAGGTCAGGCTTGCATGGCAAGGTCCCTTCACCTGCTGGGCCATCTCACCGGCCCATTCACAACTTCCATAAAGTTTCTGTAGTTCCATTCCTACCCTCTCCACAGCAAGGAGAAATGACTTAAATGTCCATTGTTAGATGAAGGAATTAAACACATACACACGATAGCATACTACTCCACTTTAAAATGGAAGGCAGTTCTGAGACAGTGCAACATGGATGAACTGTGAAGACGCACTACCGGAGAGATGGCAAATACATAAGAGCAAAGCAACCTTCTATACAATGTACCTAGACCAGTCACACTCATCCAGAGGGGAGGGGCAGGTGCTGCCAGCAGCTAAGGAGACAGGGAGCCGGGAGATTGAGAGTAGTGAGGGGCCACAGTACTGTAAATGCACTCAAAGCCATCAACCCGTACACTTCAAAACAGTTAAGGTGACAAGTATAATGTTTTAAGTATTTTAGAATTGAAATAAGAAGGAAAAAAGCCAAAGCTGCTCATGTTTGCTAAAATGTTCAAAGAGATTTAACAGAAAGGGCTAAGGACCAAGAGAATAATTGCCAAGGTGACAGCATCTGACAGGTCCATTAGCTACACCATGAGCACCTGTCACTGGCCTCTGAGGCATTCCTGTCACAGAACTTGGAAGGCAGAAACAGGTGGATCTCTGTGAGTTCAAGGCCAGCCTGGTCTACATAGAGAGCTCCAGGACAGCTGGAGCTATATGGAAAGACCCTGCCTTGAAAACAAACAAAATATAATATATAAACATATACACATTGGCATACACACACACACACACACACACACACACACACACACACACACACACACACGTACATACATGAATAAAGATTCCCAAGGGGTTTTCAAAAGGCTAGCTCTGGGAGTGTGCCTCAATGGGAGAACTCTTGTATTACACACTGGAAGTTCTGGGTTCAATCTCAGCACTGCAAAGCCTAGCCAATGAGACAGAAAGTCTGAATTATGCTATTCCACTTCAAATTAAACACAAAAGAAGCACTGAAGCAGCCACTGAGGAGAGATACAGCTTGTGACATCAGGAGATCCTGAGCAGTCATTTTCCTGACCTATGGAACTAAAAATAGACCAGTGTACTAGTGACAAGGCAATGACAACCTTGCTGTGTGCCAGGTACCAGCTAAGTGACAACGAATTCATTTAATATTGAATTTAATCCTATGGAAAAGGTCCTCTTAGCAGGCCTACTTAGTGATTAGGAAGTCATCTCTGGCAAAGGGGTGTAGGGCCTCACACTGGAATATAGAAAAGCTAAGATTTGAACCCGTCTGCAGAGCCTGTGTTCTTTGCCTTCACATTCTCTGCCACCGCAATCCTGAAACAGCACATGAACCTAGGGGACTGCCTGTCCCCTATTATACATAACTTGTGCCCCACTGTTATTCAATGTATGCCCTAATCCCTAGAACCTCAGAACATAGCCTTACGTAAGCATAGGGCAGTAGTTCTCAACATTCTTAGTGATGTGACCCTTTGATATAGTTCATTCTGTTGTGGTGACCCCAGCCATAAAATTATTTTTATTGCTATTTCATAATTATAATTTGGATACTGTTATAAATCTCATGTAAATATTTTTGAAGACATAAGTTTGCCAAAAGGGTCATGAACCACAAGTTGAGAATGGCTGGTATACAGTATTTTGCTTTGTTTTATCTGAGACAGGGTCTCATGTATCCTAAATTGGTCTGGAACTTGCTACTTAGCTAAGGATAACATTGAGCTTCAGATCTTCCTGCCTCCAGCTAGCAAGTGCAGGTCTTATGGGGCATGCACTGCTATGCCTGGTTTATATGCTGGGAAGGGAACCCAGGGCCTTGTGCATGCTATAGGCCCTGTCAACCAGAGCCAATCAAATAAAAATGGGACCACAGGGCTAATCCTGTCCAAAATTATTGGTAAACTTATAAAAGTGGGAAGTTCAGAGATAGCTGTACAAGGAGAATGCCTCCTGACCATTAAAATGTCATCTAATTGGATCTAGCAGTGCTGGTCCACGACTCAGCTACTTGGGAGGCCGAGGCAAGAGCATAGCAAGCAGAAGGCCTGCTTGGTGACAACATGAGTTCAAAGCCAGCTTGGACAACTTAGCGAGACCCTGTCTCAAAATACTGCCAGGCTGGGCACGGTGGCACACGCCTTCAATCCCAGCACCCAGAGGGTAGGGACAGGGGGATCTTTGTGAGTTCAAGACCAGCCTGGTCTACATAGCAAATTGCAGGCCAGTCAGGATTATATCATTTGACCCTGACTTAAAAAACAACACCAAAAAGCATTGCCCAACATGTAAAAGTCCTAGGTTGTGTTTACTACTATCTTCTCCCATAAAACATTTGATGAGGTCTCAAAGTAACTTTCCATCTTTACTTTCTTTTAGAAAAGCTTTATCTCCCAGTGACCTCAGAATGGAGCTGGCCTGACACCCAGAGCTATATTTGTCCTGGCCAGCTTTACAACCAGCTTTCAATGCTCACAGCCAGGCATGTTGGCCAAGAGAACAGCAAGCCATTATCCCAGGTAGCTCTTTCTGTATGGGCAACAGCACTAATGAAGAACTGGGCATCACCTGTGGAGAAAAACAGCCTTCTGACTGCAGGCCACTCTGCCTGGCTTTAGCAGACTGGCATCTACAAGCATTAAAGTGTAAGTCACACCAGGTAGACCATGCAGACCTGGGATTCACAGTGATCAGTTCTGTTAGGCTGAATCTGACTCAGGGCTAATCTGTTGACAGAAGAAAGGATCTGTGTTTCTACTGCACCACATCCCATACATACATGGGGATGCACACAGCTCCAACATCCACTAGCCAAATGGCCATGGGAAATTTATTCTTTGAATTTCAAGAGCAAGATGAGATTAAATGGAAGGCATACCTCTATAGATGTTAAGATTGTAAGATTGTGTGTACGTGTGTCCACATATCACATACATTTATGTTTAAAGGTACGAACACACAGATGCCACAGCATGAGGCTGTCAGAGAACAACCTCTGTGTCAGCCTAGGCTACCATGTTTGAGGCAGAGCATGTTGGCTGTGTGCTGCTGCACGTACCAGACTAACAGGCCTGTGAGTTTCCAGGAATTCTCCTGCCTCCACCTCCCATCTTGTTCAAGAATGCTGAGCTTACAGTTTTTTAAGCGGGTTCTGAGGATTCACACTCAGGTCCTCACACTTGTCCACCAAGTGCTTTACAGGCTGAGTCACCTCCCTGGCCCATAATAATAATATTAAAGTATTTTTATTATTATCTAGATACTATCACTGTGCCCGCACCCTACACACTACAAAACAGGTCCACTTGGCTTCCTGACCCTCATTTCCATGAAAACTATTTGGGCAATGGGATTTGGGACATGAGATGGTAAACAATGCCTTTTCACTGGCTGATGGATCCCCGATGGCCATAATTTTCAGGAAAAAGACCTTATGCACTAACTCATCCAAAAGTACAATAAACCTTCACCATTGCTGAACCCATTCTCCACTGGCTCTCCCAGAATGCTGACATTCCTCCACATACTTCCCAGAGTGCGAGCTACACCATGTCCATCAGAGTGGGCTGTGAGCCTTGCCCACCCTGAGGTTCACAAAGCCAACGGTAAACACAATACATAAAAATGAAATAAGCCTACAAAATAAAAGACTTGGTTTCAAAGCTTCTGGGCAGTTGCAGCAGGTGCTTGGGGCTACACCCTCAGGTCCTATCTGAAGCATCTGCTCACATCAATAGAGGGCTTAATGGAAACATTGAAGAGCACAGCTATTCTTAAGAAATGACCCACTGTCAATAGTACATAAGCAATTTAACCCCAGCTTGGAGCAGGATCACACAGCTCCCTAACAAACAAACGATCCCAGTGGGGTGGGGGGAGTTGCAGAATAAAATGTTAAGACTAATCCCATTTTTGCTTTTAAACAAGCTCTTACAATTAATGTAGAATTAAAGGGTGGATGTATACTCTTAAAGAAATACAACTGTTAACACTACTTATCCCCCCCCCCAAAAGAAAGGGGGATGGGAGGTTCTGTGTTGCTTGCAACTGTTTCTAGTAGTTTTTAAGCTAAAATAATAACGGGGCTGAAGTGGTAGCTCAATGATAAAAAGCATTTTTTCCCCAATCATGAAGACCAAGCAGCCATCCTCAAGCTAAGCATCCCATGCACACATGTAATTGCAGGTCTGAGGGGGATGGAGACAGGAGGATTGCTAGCACCATGTCTGAAAAAATATGAGGCCCAGGTTTGGGGAGAAATTCTGCCTCAAAGGAATAGGTAAAAGGTGACAGAGAAGGACAGCAGATGTACACTCTCTTCTGGCCTCCTCATTTATGTTTAAAAGTGCACACACACACACAGTTATAGTAATAACAATAGTAAAAATTAAAAGAAAATATGTATGGAAAAGGTGCTAATTCTTCCTAAATTGGATAGCTTCAGTCAGGAGCAGCAAGTGAAGTAAGTATGTTGGAGGCCTAGGAGGCATTCTGAATTCCTGATAGAAGCTCTGATAAGGAACATGACCCCTGAATCCTACCCACTAGAATGACTGGGCATAGTTCACCTCCTTCTAACCGCCCCCCCACCCCCCCACCCCGCCCTGTGGGGAATCTCCCATGAGCAACATCAACCCAACGTGACTTATCTCAGCATTTTATGATGCTAATCATTCTGGCTTCCTGAAATTTATACAATTCCCAGGGCTTTCCCAGGCTCTCCAGTGCCTAAGAAGTAGTTAGGAAGTCTATAAGCAGGAATTTCATCAGCAGCCTGCTCAACCCTTGAGTTCTGAACAGTGGAAAATGGCAGTTTACACTCCATTACCGCCTCACCATCCACCCCTGGTAGCCGTGTTCTATTGCAGCAGATCAAAGGAAGCTGCACACAGCATGGTCCATTCTTTGATCACTGAGCTCCCCCGACTTATAAATAACTTTTTAAGGGCTAGGAAGGGACCGTGTTGACAGAGAAGCTGCTGAATTCCCAGGAGCTCATAAGCTATTAATATTCCCATTGGCATAGCCAATGTATGGTAGGGAGATGGAGAGCAGCTTAGAGGTTAAAGCATCAGAGGGGGGTGGGGTCGAAGGGGGGCTGGGGGGTTCTACACTTCTCAGGCTAGAAAGTGGCTTCATCCTCAGTGCTTTGGTTACCTCAGCTGTAAAGTAAAGCTAAGAACACTACATTCTCTTTCAAGTGTGAAAGTTAAATTAGCTTACAGATGTTCAGAAGGTTGAGCAGTTTCTGACACACATTAGGAATCTGTAAGTGTTCTTATTCTAGGGATAAATGAAGGAGAACTTTAATCTTAACTGGAAGTAGGACTTTATGGGAAAGGCTGCACCTAGACATGCCACATGAGCTGGGTATAGAAGGAGAGAGAGGCCCTTTTAGGTCAGTGGGGTCTGGGAAATCCATCATCACCGAACAACAGACAACCCCCAGGCAAGATATTTCAAGATAGCCCTGGTACGACTCAATGCTGACATGTCCAGACAGCGACAAGTCAACCTGAGCCATTTGGCTAGCAGGTGAGATGAACATAAACAGAGCTAAGGACCAGAGACTCACATTGAAACATGAGTTCAACACTTCAACTGAATAATGAAGCATCTCTAGAACTATACCCTGCCCTACAGAATGGATGGAAGGAAAGACACAGGTTGAGATCAGGCCAGTGTCTTACCAGGATGACTTTTATAGCCTTTCCAGGGCCTAGCAGGGTATCAGAGTGGTTCAGTTGGATAGTTTGGGGGAGGGGAGGACTAAAACAAAGGAGGCCATCCCTGAAACTCCCTAGAGATTTCCCCACTGTCTTCCTGGGAGAGAAGCAAGAGAGAAACAGCTAGCATTCAGGTCTCCTTCACACGAAACAGGTACAATCCAGCCTTTGTTATAGCTCAGGGCATCCTCTGGGGCCCTCTGTGACCCCTTTTGTGGAGGCAGAGGTCCTCACCTGGAGGCACACTGGGATTTCATCCACCTTCTTGCTCTCAGTTTCTGATACAAGGCTCGTGGGGGTAGGGTGGGGGTCCTATCTCATGGGGTGAGAAGATGACCCAGGGAAGTGACAAGTTTTCTACTCAGTTTGCAAACTGGATTTCCCTAAGGAAATGAACCAAATGCTTTTATGTTTCTCTCAGTTTCTGGTACACTCCTACTGTTGGGCCCTGTGAAGCTGTCCTTAAAAACAACAGGTGTGGCCTTTGTGGGTGTGGCTGGAAGACCAATCTCCACTCCCAGCTCAACACAAGTATCTAACCTCTGGAACCTGCAGGTCAGGCTATGTGGGAATGGAACACACATCATGGTGATAAGGTCTGCTGTGACCCTGAACTTGTAGCTTCATTATCTATACCAAAGTGGGGTCAACTTTCTATATAAAGGGCTAGATAAGAACCATTCAGATTTTGTAGGCCATGGTGAAATTCACTCTTAGCTCAGAGACATAGAAACAGAGCAGGCCAGATCTGCCTGAAGGGCAGCAGCCAGCCTCCTCCACTCCCCCCCCACCCACCACCCATCCCCCGCCTCTGACCATGAGAAAGGGCTCTTCTTTCCCATGCTAGACCTGCTGCCACTCAAAAGGCACCAAGAGGGAGACAAGGGGCCTCCCTTGCTCTCTCAAGTCTCTGGATCACTTGGATACTAGCCACAGAATGTACCCAAGGTACTAAGATCTGGGAAGAAAGTACAAATCCACAAATGCACACAAAAATTCCAGTACATCTAGCTCTGCCTCACCCCTAGCCCTGATGGCCACATACAAGGCCCCAGGGATCTTACTGGCTGCCCCAGAATATCTGTCTTTCCAAGGGGAAGCAATACTTAGAGAACACTCTTATCTTCAAATGTCACAGTCACACCAATAACACAGGTGTCAGTCCTTAATCTCAGTTGATGTTCCATACAGTTCGAAGCCTGAGTTGGTTTTTGAGGGAGACCCAGATATAACTGTTTTAAGCTGCCTAGTAACTCTATGTAGAACCAAGGTCTTGAGTCACTGAATTAATCCAATAAATGAAATCCCAACCATGGCAGGAACAAGGAGGGTACTCGGAGACCTTGCCAGAACTGCCAAACTTCTCACCCGGGCCAGCATTTCTATCCACTTGTCACCTGCTTCCTTCCCAGATAGGACAGAAGGCTGGCGTAATCCCAGGCTTCTCTCCCTAGTTCTTCTTTCCCAAATTCAGATTCTCGATAGGGGAGAAGCATGAAGCTAAGAGGAAAAACCTGCATTAGAAGCTCCAGAGGGGGAGGTGGGAGCCTGAATACCTGGGATGAGTATAGAGATAAAGGACAAGGAAGACTAGAGGTAGGTCAGGGGCCTAGACTTTAGGAGTCTGGCTTTGCAGGGGAAGCAGAAGAACATGGATTTTGCATGTTAAAAGAAAAGATCGTTCTATTGCATGAAGAATGGATATGACTGACATTTTGGAGACACAGCTCTTCGGAAGAGGGAAAAAGTCAAACACCACTGCATTATTATGTGCTGGAAAAATACTGGGGCCATTTGAAACCAGAAAGCAGGTAACGGATGAAGTCCTTCTGGTTAAACCCCAGGTTCCACTCTATCGAGTCAGCTCTTGAACTCAATCAGGCAACTGAGCCTCACTGACTTGGAAGGGTGTGCCAGCCAACCAGAAGCTTGCTGGGAACACGAAGCTCCAGGTTCCTTGCTCGTACGTGGATGTACAACACAGAAAAACATCAACAGGGATCACATTTAGGGCCCTGCAGTGGCCTAGGAACAAGGCTAGACTTTCTCTCCATATACTACAGAATAAAACAAGTGTCCTTCAGAGCCTCACGTCTGACCATCCTTCACTACACAAGGCAAGAAAGAAAAACAAAAGAAAGGGGTGTATGTGTGTGGTGTTTGTAACAGCCAGGTGTTAGTGGTGGAGGTCTTTGGTGTAAATCTTGGTGTAGTTCTAAAACTACAGCCTGACCTACAGTCAGGAATTGGCTCAGGAAAATCCCAAGCAGGAGTCAGGAAGCTTTCTGAATGCAATGAAAATCCCTTCCCCCTCCAGTGGATACTGCAATCTGCTTCCTCCCATCAGAGGCTGAATTCCCCCAAAATCCCGTGTCCCTTCCTCAGCTCCCACAGGATGGCAGAGTTACATAGGTATCCACCTTGGATTCCAAAGGGTACAGGATACAAGAGCTATTTCGACTTCTTCCTCCATTGACAAGAGGAAGCTGGGCGAACACCTACCAGCCCCTTCCACATGCCAGTCGAGGAGAATTCTTATTTTTGAACCAACAAGACAGGAATGAGACTTTGGTGAGGACCGAGCCAGCCAGGGAATGATAATGGCCAGGCCTGTGCTAGGTTTTAAGAGAGAAGGCCTCTGCCAAGGGAAGGGCTGGCCAGGAAACAATCTTACTCCAGGGCCTTGTTTGGATTTGTTTTAGTTGGGTTTTTTCACTCCACCAAGGGGTCACAATGCCAGCTACAAGCAGCCAAGTCTCCTTTTCTCAACAGAACACGGCTGGAAAGACCTCACAACAAGGCCTCATAGTTCTTCTACCCTAGCCCAGTGGGTGAGCTCAAAGTATCTGGCTGCAGGAGACGGCATGTGCCTTCCACTCCAGCCACACAACTGACTTATTTCAAGGCTGCAAGAGAGACTAATCTTCAATTACAAAATCCCTTTTAAAATCATGAAATCCCTCATGTAGCTATTGTTTTAAACCCCACCCACACATCTCCCAAGGCCATCATTCTAGCTGTACCTATTCTCTCAACACTTCACCTCCCACCGTTGCCATAGATAAAACTATTTTTAGTGCACAACTGCTTTCAAGGCATGTTCTTTTTTTTTTTTTTTTTTAATTCCTGCTGGTTCCTGTCTATGAACGCCACTCAGAGTTTTGTTTACCTGCTAACAGAAATCACCCTCCCTACTAGGCTTCCCCCTCCCCCAAGATTTCAGATAAGAGGGAAGTAAATTCATTTGCAGGTGGCAGTCACTCAACAATGGGTGATCTGTGACAGCCTGGTCGGCCACACTGCCCTTGTAGCTGACTCAGGCCAACTCCTGCACAGCATCACCCGCCACCACTTCTGGTTGGTACAAAGTCTGCGACAGCACTGGCTTCCCCGGCAGCCACTACTCTGATAAGCCCTTTGGAGAGAGCTGGTCTATTTTAATAGTTAGCAGATCTTTTGACTTTGAGACTCGGCATTGTCCTCTACAAAGTTCACACTCAAGAACCATACAGTTGAGTTATAAAACAAACAAAAGCATCTCATGGTATTTTTAGAACATTCATGCTTCTGTGTTGGACGACATTCATAGATACCCTTGGCCACGGGCAGCCCATGAGTGATAGGTTGAACACACCCAAAGTATTTCAGTTTGAGACCATATCTTATTCGATTTCAAGGAAGAGATGAGAGGATATAGGATTTTTTGAAAATGTTTCAATTCAGAAACATTTCTTGGGGCTGGAGAGATGGCTCAGAGGATAAGGGCACTGACTGTTCTTCCAGAGGACCTGAGTTCGATTCCCAGCAACCAGATGGTGGCTCACAACCATATGATGACATCTGGTACCTTCTTCTGTATACTGTATACATAATAAATAATTTTTTTAAAAAAGAAACATTTCTCATGGTTATTTTAGTGTATAATTTTATTTCTTATGTTTTTAAGTTTTTTTTTTAAATAAATGTTTTGTTCCAAAGCAAGTCTGACACACATTATCATGCAGTCTATGTCAAGCATCCACTGAGAGGAATAGTAGTTTTGTTCTCACAGTCAGTCATGTATGTCCACTGGTCTCCAAACTCTGGCTTCTGTTGGGAGACTAATCAGCAGCTCCCCTGCAGGAGAGGCTTGCCTCACACACCTCAGCAAAAGCTTCCTTTTAGTGTCACTGAACCCTGGAAGTTCTGCTCACTACAGAAATCATCATTGTCTATCATCTGTGACAATGTCTACCTCAAGCAACAGAGTGGAGCTGAGTGCCCAGCCCTATAGCACACAGAAATAGATCTATAAATATATACAGTGAGTCAGTCAGCCAATGTACCATAGCTTCCCAATACATAACCCTGACAGTACCAAGACACACACACACACACACACACACACACACAGAGAGAGAGAGAGAGAGAGAGAGAGAGAGAGAGAGAGGAAGAGAGAGAGAGAGAGAGAGAGAGAGAGAGAGAGAGAGAATCTGGAGCTTTTAGAAATATAACATTCTGTCCTCAAGAAAGGATAGGATGTTCCAGTCAGAATCCTGAGTTCTTCAACCCAAATTTTTTATGTAGTCTTGCCCAACAGTGTGTCTAGACACCAAAGTACCATTGGGGTTAGGGTTGGGGGAGGTTGTAAGTCCTCAAAGATGCTACTGAGTTCACTATTCACATCTATATTCATCCACAAGATCCCACTATCTACCTCAACCAGAATCTCCTGGGGAGGTGGAAGGGGGGGTGCTGTACATAGCTCAGGGTTATCTTTTTAATGATTTCATTCTTTGTCAACCAAGATTTTGTTCTAATTAATAAAGCTCTTCATGAGAAAAGGTCAAATATCCTTTTTTCAATAGGGTATGACTATTGTTGGAAACCCACTAACCAAATGTGACTCTTTATAAACATCAGCCTTAGGTATCTAACACACACACACACACACACACACACACACACAATCACTTGGCCCACACTCAAAAGCAACACATGCCTTTCATGTATAAGGTAACTGCCAACATGCTCATCTACTTGTCAAGCAAATTGGCCTCACTGTGAAGGAGCTTTTGGTCTGGACTTAACTTGTTTAAATGAACCCTGTGGAAATACGATTAGAAAAGAGGTGAGTATTCGATATCATGTCACCAAAATTAAAAAGCCACAGGCCAGGCTCTACCAGTGTTCTTGGAGGTTCTGATCTTAGAAGGGGAATGTGAACCTGACTAGTCTGGCCATTATTTCACGAAGCATCTGAGGAGGTGAAAGCAGACGAAGCGGAGACTGTGGATAAACAGATTTCCATAGGGAAACCTCCCTGGAGATGATGCCCAGGGCTGTAGGACTGGCCCCAGCGCCACAAAAAAAAAAAAAAAAAAAAAAAAAAAAAAAAAAAAAAGTGCCTGCCTGCATAAACTAGAGTCCTGCACAGCTGGGGTGGTCAGCAGCTTTGCTCTGTCCTGCAAATAAGCAGCCACTTTAACAAAGCCCGGCTCCTGGACCAGAGACACTCTATCACTGTTGGATGGACACACAGATGCTGTTCCTAAGCAAGCGATGGAGGAAAGCTGGCATTTTAAATACATTGCATTACATACTTGTGCATCTCGGAGCAGAGACCTCAGAAACCTCTTTTTTGCCCCTTTTAAGTGGTTGTACATTTAAGCTTGGCTTGACGACACAAGGAGAGGAAAGTTCAGGGTATTCCAGACAGTTTCCCAAACCCTCTCTTCCAGACGCCGGGGTGTCCAGAGAGAGGATCACTGTGCAGTCTGGGACAGTCTGGAAAACTTGAGCCAAAATGAGGTGTCAGCAGCCCGCAGCTGACCCCTAAGTATCCTCCTCCCCACATCTCTCCAGAGGGGTCGTCGACATGGATGGGTGCAGGAGATCCCAGCAGCTCCTTCCCCAGCTAGCTACTCACCCTCCTACTGGGCGTCCCAGGCGACTTAGCGCTGCCACCTGAGAGCAGGGTGACGGTGGACGTGGAGCGCAGCATCTCACAGCGGCTGTGGACGAGGGCTGGGTCCCGGCGCTGCTCCGGGGCAGGATAAGCGTGCGGGGCGCACCCTGCGCGGGGGAGGCTCATACACTTGAGGCTGTAGCTTCCGCAGGGCAAAAGCCCGGGGGCGGGGTCTGGGAGGAGCCTGGAAGGGGGCGGGGCCAAAGGGTGCTCGCTCGACCCGTCGGGCTTCATTCTCTTCCCAAAGTTGAGCGTCATCCTCTCTGAATCTCCCTGTACAGTCTTACTGCTCACAATGTGGGTCCAGCTCTCTGACGCCTGTCCATTCTGCCTCATGACCTTTCCGCCAAACCTGGAGGACCACTGAGACCCTTGCTCTGTGTCATTAATTCAGTAACTCCTGAGTGCCTATTATTTGGGCTTCCTAATAAATCATCATCACAGAATTTGCACCTTGATGGGGACCCTGAGAGGCGACAGTTGTCGTTATGGTAGAAGATAGGTATGTGGGCTGGGAGTGTGCAACCATCCTCAGGTCCTCAGGAGCCAGAAGCAGGCTCCCAGAGGAAGTGACTAAGCTGGAGACCAGAAATGCAGGCTGCCTGTCACATTTATTCAGTGATTGCTGTGTGTCCACCTGGGAGGGTTGAGCATCCATTACATCAACTAATCTCCACGACCACGCTTTGGGGTAGGTGTCATTATTATCCTTGCACCCCATTTTGCAGACGAGGACGTTGACTCATCAAGAGTTGAGTAAGGTAGCAGGAGCCCCACGGACTGCTGGGTGGCCAAGTTTAGAGGTCAGCTACCCTGGTCAGCTTCTAGGGCCTGGCTGAGGCACTCTGCTGCCCCCTAGCAAAAATGAGAGCAAGGTAAGGCCTGCCACCTTTCTTGGAACCCCCACACAGTGCAAGGAGCTAAAGAGAGTTGAGACCTGGTCATTTAGAACCTGGTGTGCGTCCCTTGACTTTTACCAGCAGGTCAAAGAAAGTGCTTTTGGGAAAGAGAAGACACTGTATCTCCATTGACCTTTCAAAGCCCAGGTAAAACCCATCCTCCTCACCAACCTCTGAACTAACTCTCTCTCTCTCTCTCTCTCTCTATCTCTATCTCTATCTCTATCTCTCTCTCTCGAGCGCACTCTGTCCCCCCCCCCCTTTCTCTCTCTGTGAATGTGTGTTCACATGTTCGAGCACTCCCGGAATAGCCCCAGCAGGGAAGATGATCAAGGAATGTTGCTGACCAAAATTCCTCACGATCCTGTGAAACTTGCTACTTTACAGATGGGGAAACAATAGGCACATTTTCTGCGAGTCTGAGTGAAAGTGACTTCTTTGAAAAGTCACAAGACCTACTCAGTCCCAGCCCTTCCTGATGCTCTCTACCAACTGTGTGTTCTCTTTGTTCTTTTTAAGATTAACGTCTTATTTTTAATTATGTGTTTGCCTAGCTGAGTGCAAGTATCCTTGAAGCAGTAAGCCACTAAATGGGTGCTGGGAGCCGAACTCTGTCCTCTGCAGGGGCAGTATGCTCTCCTGGTGCTGAGCCATCTCCCAGCCCTGACCCTGTGATCTCTGGGCTCTGTGTTCACTTTCTCCTCTGGCCTCACCTCCACCCCACCAGGTAGACCCTGTTAACACCCTTGTCTTGTAAGAGGAGAAAACTAAGGCCTGACACAGGAATTAACTGGTCAATGCTGTACCTGTTGTTTTTACTCTGTACTACCTTCATCCTCCCATGTACCTACCTCTTAAAAAAAAAAACAAGTTCATGAGCTTTCCGTCATCTATCTCCATTCCTAGTATCGACATTTATAAGGCTAAACTTTAAGTCTACCCCACAGCAAGGCGGGGTCAAAGCCTGGTGGTTGGGACTAGAGAGTTGGCTGATTATACTTGCAGAGGGCCAGGACTTGATTCCCAGCACCCACATGGGGACTCACAATAGTCTGCTACTCCAGTTCCAGGTGACCGACAACCTCTTTTGGCCTCCAGGGGTGCCAGGTGCACATGTGCTACACATTCCTAGATGCAGATAATAATCCATACACATAAAAAAAGTAAATAAACAAACCTTTAAAAGGTGGTTATTGAAAGCCCCTAACCATCTGAATCTACACGGTTACCTCAGAGGGAAGAAGCTAATGGTTAATGTTCTTTTGCCCCAAGGAGATAGGAAATGGGCTGTTTTTGCAGACACGGTCAAAACAACCTGGCATCAGTAATGTTTACTTCTAACATGGCCACCACCCAAGTGACCATTCAAATAGGCTGAGCATGGAGAGAAAGGAATTTGCATGTCTACATTTTGTCCACTGTGCTGGTTAGGTTGTTTTGGCAACTTGACACAGCTAGCCACCCAGTAAGAGGGAATCTCAACTGAAAACATGCTTCCATCATACTGGCCTGTGCGCAAGTAGGTAGGACATTTGGTTATTTTGATAAGGAAGAGAAGAGCTCACTGTGGGCGGAGCAACCTCGGGGCAGGCTGAGCAAGCCATACAGAACAAGCTAATAGGTAGCATTTCTTCTAGGGTATGTGCTTCAGTTCCCTCAGTGAAGGACTATAAATTGTAAGCTTAAACAAACCATTTCATCCACAGGTTGCTTTTGGGTTTTTTTTTTTTTTTTTTTTTTTTTTTTTTTTTTTTTTTTTTTTTTTTTTTTTTTTTTTTTTTTTTTTTTTTTTTTTTTTTTTTTTTTTTTACTACAGGTTTGCTTGTGGCATTTTACCACAGTGACAGAACCCTAACTAAGTCATCCCTCCACCCAGGTCTTTTTCACTGGTTATTAACAAAGCAGCAAACTGCTCACCAACTTGTGACACTGGTTAAGAACTAGATTCTGTGTACATCCCTGCCCCACAGCCAGAATACATCACTGGAATGCCATAAGTGCTCGGTAATTTTGAATGGGTGGAAGAACATTACAGCGCAACATTGCAATTTATTCATAATCAATCCAAACAAATAAGATCCTTGATGGCCCAATTTAAAAGGTGGCCCAGGGTCTCCCAGTGCACATTAGCCAAAGCTCCAGGGTTGTCCCAGCCAGGGTGATTGCAGGTAGTAATCATGCAGGTACAGGCTGACCAACACGAGAAAGATGAGACCACAGGAATTACAAGAACAAGGAGATGGGTGAGTACCAGAAAGTGGGAGGGAGGAGGAGGAGGAAAGTGGGGAGGTGAGGAGCAGAATCAGTGGAGAGGCAGGTGCAGGGAGAGCGGGAAAATAAAAGCAACACCAGGTTTCTGTGGGAGCAGATGATGAAGACTGGCTCCCTTCAAATGAGGCACTGGAAGAAGCAGACAGCTCAGCAGGTGTGCCGCTCTTGCAGTGGAAGCAAGTTTAGGTCTGAGCATCCAAGCAAGACAGCTCACAACCATCCATAACTCTAGCTCCAGGGGATCTGATGCCCTCTCTGGACCTGCTATCATGCACAAACACACACACACACACACACACACACACACACACACACACACACACAATTAAAAATAAAATAAACCTTTTAAAATAAAAAGAGGAACCAAAGGCCAAGAATGCTGAGGTCTACAGAAGGGATAGATAGTCTGCAGAGGATAAAGGGGCAGGGCTCTGGTACAGAAGGCCATCACCCAATCTTCCAACATGCTGGGGCCTCCCAAGGCCCTCCCTGAGCATTGATGATGGATGAATCAATTATCTGTGCCAGAGGGACCAGGAGTTCTGACCACACCATCTCAGCTGCCTTTGTTTCTCATCCATAATAATAGCCATTCCTACCTAAGTCCTGCCCTAACTACCTCTGCTGAAGCACAGGTGTGTGTGTAGAAAATTCTAGATACCTGTATAAACAGCTTTCCTTCTCTGGAAATCGGTTTTTTAATTGAACCTCTCTCTCTCCTATTCTCCAGGCCTCTGCTTCCTTGGTTGTCTTTGTTGCTTTCTGATGAGAGCCTTAGGGTGGGATTCATTTCTCTGCTAAAGTCCTAAGAAGAAAAGATTGTTTTTATTTCTGGGGAGAAATAACCAGGAATTGAATCACTCGCCAGACACCAGAGCACAAAATATGTGAGTCCAGGACACACTCAGCCTTCTGGTATCTGTGCCCTCTTCACTTTTGAATCCCTGAAGAATCCCTTTCTTCCTTTTATTGGGCTGTGACAACATCCCAAAATCCTGGCACATTCTCCTCTTCTGAATGTCGCAGAGACCAAACGTTCACAATGGGAAAGAGCACATTTCCAGCCCTGGGCAAGAGTGTTGAATTACAACGCTTCTCTGCACAAGTAGAATAAGGGACGGTCATATTGACAGGCCTCTGAGAGGCAGGGAGCAGGGCCCGGTGATAAGGAAGGCAGATTGAGGGGAACCCAATCCCCACACAACTAGCTCCCTCAGATCCTCAGCATTTATAAGCCTGTCTAGACATGGGCAGGACCTACTGCTGACCCACTCTAGGGGATAGAAACTCAATGAAGCAGTTCTGTGACTTCACAGCTAGCCCAGTAAACAAATGGTACATTCATCAAGCGAATTCGTACTGTTTGGGCGTGCAATGTTCTCCACAGGCTGCAATGACAGCATCTTGGTCTCCAGGCAGTGACTTTGTTTTTATGAAACGGTGGAACCTTTAGGAAATGGGGTCCAGCTTGAGGAAGTGGGTCACTACAGGCTGGCCTTTGAGCATTATAGCCTGACCAGACTTCCGGTCCCATTCTTTTGCTTCCTGTTTGGCCAAGATGTGAACAGTTGCTCTGCCACGTGCTCCCTCCAACATAAGCTGTTTCTGCCACTATAGTTTCTGCACCTTAATGGACAGAAATCCCCTGAAACTGTGCCCAAAATAAGCTCCTTCTCCCATAAGTTACTTCAGGAATGAGAAAAGTTACTGATCAAATAGTATTCACCAGACTCTAGGGCCTCAGAGACAGGAAGAACAGCCTCCACTTCTTAGGATTTCATTATAAAATTGGGAAGAGAACACTTACGAAATAAATGATAGCTGGGATTCACATAGTACTACATAAAGAGAAATGTGTTGATGCACTGGGAATTTTTGAACATATAACAACAAGGAAGGTCCTTTTCTGCAGATGAAGAAATGAAATGACAGCTGCTGGAGTGGCTTGCCTGTGGTACCAATACTAGGAAGTGATGTAACCAATCTTCAACCTGAGGCTAGATGACTCCTGAGTCTGTGGTGTTGGCAACTTGCCTTCTGTTTCAGGATAGAGGCCAGATTTGAGACATGTTTGGGTCATAGAAGTAGGGAAAAGATGCCCTGGGAGGTGGCCCATGAGCTGGCCCTGAAGAATGAGGAACAGAAAAGAGTGCTTCTGAAGAGTTAGAGAAGGTTAGAGGCAGGGTCAGCGGGGCTGGGAAATGCATGGAACAGAGAAAGCCCCAAGAGAGCCAAGTCCTGAGTGAATGTGTGTTTTTAACACAGGCACAACCACGTCAAAGATCCAAAAGCCCCAGACTTGGAAGGGATGGCAAAGCCTTCCTTGGGGGACAGTGTGCGAGTTAACAGAAAATGTCTCCCATAGTTCTCTCCTTCCTGGATATTAGACCTGAAGACTGCCCCTGCCCGCCCCCCCCCCAACATCCTGGGCCCACCCCTACCAAGATTAGCTCAGCCAATCTCTTTGATCCAGCTGTTTACCATAAACTCCGCCTCCTTGTTTATCTGTATGCACTAGCCCCGCCTCTCTGTTCAACCTATATGATCAATATGTGGCTTTCTCAGGGTGCTGTGGTTTCTCCAACTGAGAGCTCATATCAGCTGATCCTAGCTTTCTTCCTTCTCTTATTACTCCTACTCAGGTCAAGTGTAGTAGACTACAATTTTAAGCTGTGTTACTTTTGTTTATATTACATTTGTTTAACTCTATGAAGCTGTGTTACTGTGCCTACCTAAAACATCTGATGGTCTAATCAAGAACTGAACTTTCAGAGGCAAGGTGGGAGAAAGAAGGGGTAGAGGGAGAGGCTGGCAGGTAGGGAGAATAAACATAGAGAGAAGGAGAAATCTGGGAGAAAAAAGGAGGTAGCCAGAGAAAACGGAGGTGCCAAACACCCAGCTACACAGCAGCCATGGAGTAAGAAACGAAGAAAGGTGTACAGGAATAGAGAAAGATAAAAGCCCCAAGGCAAAAGATAGACAGGATAATTTAAGCTAAGGAAAGCTGGCTAGAAACAAGCCAAGCTAAGGTCAGGCATTTATAAGTAATAATAAGCCTCCATGTGGGAGCTGGGGGTGGATCCCCCAAAAGAAAAAAAACAACCAACAACATCTTGGCATTCCAGTATGGAGCTGGAGTAAAAGAAAAAAGCAATAGTCAAGTCCCTGAGACTGTGCATGGACATGGCATGGGGTAGTCAATTTAACTATAACTTTAGGGCAGAGGGACTGTCTAGAGAGGAGTTAGAATGTAAATCTCCCCAGTTCTGGTTGATCAAGGGAGGGAGTCTTAAAATTCTGATCAGGGCAGTGATAGAACTGCATTCACATTTAGAAAGATGTTCGTAATAAAGATGCTGATGGATGGAGAGCAAAGGCTGCTCTAGCATAGTGAAACGGTGCAAAAAAGCAGTGAGCTGAGAGGCCCAGCAGCAGCCAAACTCAAAAAGCTCACACGATTTAGCAGCCAAAAGTTGGGGGTTTGTGAATTGTGGGTTACCCTAGTGAATAGCAGCCAATGCTTTATACCTCATGGGGAAAAGAAGCCAGTTGAAATGAAATGAAGGCTGGGGTGCAGCTCTGTTGGTAAAGTGCTTGTCTAGCATGCATGAAGCCCTAGATTTGGTCCCCAGCACTGAATAAGCCAAGTGCAATGACCTGTCACCTCAGCACTTGGAAAGTAGAGGCCGGAGCATCAGTATTTCAAGGCCATCTTCTGCTACATACTGAGTTAGAAGTCAACCTGGGGTACATGAGATCTTGTCTTAATAAAATAAAATAACAGGGGCTGGAGAGATGGCTCAGCAATTTAGGAGCACTGGCTGTTTTTCCAGAGATCCTGAGTTCAATTCCCAGCAACCACATGGTGGCTCAGAACCATCTGTGATGACATCTGGTGCCCTCTCCTGTTCTGCAGGAATACATGTAAGATACTGTATACAGAATACATAATAAATAAATAAATAAATCTCTTTTTAAAAAATAAATAAAAATAAAATAACAAAGAAAAACTCAGATTCTAGAAGGCTCAGCCGGCTCGTTTCCAGTAGCTACCGCTCTGGGGTTATAGTAGAAACCCTTTGGGTGCAGAGGTGGAAAGCATCTGCTGATTTTCAGAAAAGGCAGCCTGGTTACTGTCTTTTAGAGGAAAGAGGCTTCACCCAGCCGGGTGTCACAGATAATGACAGAAGCAGGAGGCAGAGGGGCTGGAAATGCCCAGGATTAGGGCCCTGTAGCCCACAGCCCGCGTGTGTCCTAAAGCTATGGGGAGATTTGCCTTGAAAGCTGCTCAGCTGGTGACTGGTCCTGTTTGGATGAATCAAACCCTAAGTCATGCCTGTAATTCATCCTGAGTTCCCACACTGTCTCATCAGTCACTCTCCACCTTGCTTTTGAAAGTGGGCTTTCCTGTCAACCTGGAGCTTGCTGATTTGGCTTGGCTGACTATTCCAGAGATCCTTCTGTCCTCACCTCTGGAATTACGGGCCTTTTTATGTGGGTTCTGGGACACTGAACTAGGGTCTTCATGGCTATGCCATAAACTTTACAGACTGAATCATCTCCCCAGCCCAGGAATTCTTTTTTATTTATTTTTTCTCACTTTAGTGTTTCTGCAAATATTTTCTTGAAGAACATCTGCTGTGTCTGTGTGCTGCAGCCATGATCTCAGGCTTGCTTCTTCCAACCGAAGTGCTAATTAACGAGCTGCTGCCAGGAGAACCCAGGAGGAAAAGAGAGGATGGAGGAGGGGAGAGGAGGATGGAGGAGGGGAGAGGAGGATGGAGGAGGGGAGTGGAGGATGGAGGAGGGGAG